>JAFMSR010000002.1:5551774-5925094 GCA_022818135.1 Saxidomus purpurata | reverse complement strand
TGATATCTGTTTCAAAGGTTTTAGAAGAAGGGATAATATGTTACGGCATAAAAGGTCTGCACATCCGGACGAAGATTCAGAGGAAGACGCGATGTCAGACATTTCTGTACAAGAGGACATCTTTGGACCTGTTGATGAAAACAATTATGATAACAGCGACGACGATATGTCTGTAACCTCTGAGAAGAGTTTGGATATTGACCCTTGGGAATACATTGTAGAGGAAGCGTTTGATAAGTGCCAGTCGCAGTATGAAACCGAAGTGAATCAGCTTATGAAAGAAGATACTGAGATCAGTGAAAGTGAAGCCAGAGAAAATGTCTTTGAGGACATGAAAAGCACTTACAGGAAAGCCATGATGAACATTTTCGGTAGAAAATTGGTGTGGTTCGATGCTATGAAGAAGGATCCCATCTATAAAGCGATAAAGAAGACAGTCAATCAACTAATTGCAACAGAACACTACGAAGGGGAGGAAGCCTTAAAGTACGCCATTCTTAAACGGACAATTACGTCACTCCACAGTTGGAAGAGGAAGAAGATACGGAACAAATTGAAGATACTGAGTGAGAGTGATACATGCATAACAGGACTGTCGAACTTGTTCGGCTAATAGTAAAACGATATTGTCGGAGCTAAAGTGAGCTGCGTGTCTTTTGTATATAAAAAAAACTTTATGATCTGTGACATTTCTATCAACGAATTGACTGACTTCATTCATTTGTTCCATCTGGAAAGAGAAAACTTGTGTCTGTTTTATTAAAACTCATGCTTTTATGTTAAAGAAATGTAGATGATTTTAGAAGAAAAAAAATAAATGTAGCTAATAAACAAAGGTGTTGCTTTGTGACTTCTCTTTCTCGGTCATTTTTCCAATAGGTGGTGTTTACCATTTAACTAAGAGTATATAAAAACGTCTAGCAACAAGCAAGAGTTTAAATAAAATAATAGATTTTTATCTAAAACTATTCATTTAAAATATACGCAAGATTAAAATAATGTTTTCCTACAGCGCTCACTCCGCTAAAATTAACGCTATTCAAAGTACAGGCTCGCAGTGTGTCCTTGGTATTCTTTAAAAAAAATGTAATTCAATCGTGCCACCATGACAATCTCGCTTGTTATTTAATACCCGTTTGTGGTTTTTACAAGTATGCAGTTGATGTCCTTTCGAAATATTATATTAGTTATCATTTTTTTAAATATTTGATTAATCTACATGTATGTTGAGAAATATACGCAAAAGTTTGTTTTATTTTCATTGCATTATACGCTTGAATAAACCGTCCTATCTTTTAATAAGTGTTTCATTTGGAATTTTACAGTGGGTAGGTTCCATTTATTGGTCATTGGGGTGCTCACTAAAGTCCAGTATTACTTGTAAGATTTCGACGGCATACCCCAAAGTTGAAATGAAATAATCCAAAATATCAACATGCGTATCTCATTTGCAGGAACCAGTGCCTTATAGATAGAAATCGAAGCGGCGATGATCATATGCCCTTCGAACAGGATTGCTGTTTCATTTTAATACTTAAACAATATGTTCTCATATCCAGGAACGTTAAATTAGCATAATATATAATTGGTTTCCGAGGTTATTGACATTGAGAGTGAAACGTTCGCGGCTCTTTTTATCGAGTCGGATTCGATCGCGTCACTGTTTCACTCCTCATTGGTTAATTCAGCTCATTCAAAAGGAGAACTCTTGTCAACATAAAACTCGAATGACTGTAACAATGATTTCCCTTAGACCATATGAGCACATATGCTGTCTTCTTTTATCGCGATTTTAAAACAATATGCGTGTCTCCATTCAGGGGCATCACTCTTGCGGTGATAGAAACCAGTTTCTGTAGCAGTTACTTCCCCTACATCGTTCAATGCGCAAACATATCGTAATAAGCAAAAATATCAGTATGGGCAGAATTTCGGGTATGGGCAAATTTGGGGGGGGAGGACACCCCCCCCCCCCCCATTTTATACTACTACAAAGCTTCTAGTGCTTGGTTCATTAAATTAAAGTTTACATAGTAAAAAACAAGGGCCACCTATATTTTGTATTATAAAAGAACTGGCTTGAGAGTTTATTTTATGACAAAACTTGTACTATAGTAATTATACTACAAATGGGAAGCTGTGTGAAAAAGTGACTCACTTTTTCACATTCTGGGTAAGACGAATGGTCAGTACGACTGCTTCTGACGCACTTTGCAGACTTTCAGGAATCGTGGTGACCCTCCCGAGTCCTTTGCGTTGGTGTGCGACTGTTTCTGACACACTCACAGACTTCCAGGAATCTTGGTACCAATCGCGTTAACATTACTCCCGGCTATCGTGGAAGACGCGTTGTAACGTTTATCTCCCCTTTAACGCATGCGCAGTACCCCAAATGCAGGAAGGAGCAAATCACACCTAAAGGTGTGATTCTCTCCCCTCCCTCCCCGTTTTATACTACTCGGACTTACAGACGTGAAACAGATATTTTTTCTTCAATCTGTTGGCGTTCGATCGCATACGTTTCTCGTCTGTTTCTTATACGTTCTTTGCGGTCCTTGTCCGGTGATATCCGTTTGCGTCTGTAATATCCGTTGGCAAGTTTTGAGCATGTTCAAAACTTTCCAACAGATAAAACGGATAAAAGTTATACGGTAGTCATCTGTTTTATTCGGAACTTGTGCGTTCCTTACACGTTTTGTACGGAACGGTTTATATCTGTTATTATTAAACCTAACACGCTTTTCCCTATAAAAAATTCCCTTACTGCATCGGTGAACAAAACATGATGTTACCCATGTAACATCATGATGTTACACCCTTGTAAGTCTAAAAATAGATTAATAGACACTTGTCTAAAAAGATGATATTGCCCATGTGACATCATGATGTTACACCCCTGTAAGTCTAAAAATAGATTAATAGACACTTAAAAAAATGATGTTACCCATCTTCGCCTCAGTTGACATTACTTTTCTCGAGTTCACAATATCTGCTTTCACCCTCAAGTGCATGTGATATTTATATAATGTCCGGTGACCCGATGTCGCCACCGGACTACTAACGGACTTGAAATAGATCCGTATGTACCCGCTGTGGCAGTCACATGACCGGTGCAAATACGGTCTTGTCCGTTTCTTGTACGGTACATATGCTTTTTTCTCCGGTACATGTCCCTTAGTTGTAAGGTAATATCAGTTCCTCATACGTTCATCGTAAGGTGATGTCCGTTCATTATGCGGCGATGTCTGTTTTAAAACAGTCTGTTTATCGTCCGGTACATGTCCGTTATTCGTCCGGTCATTGTACGTTACATCGATCGCGAGGCGGGGACAAATTTACCAACAAGACTGATTTTGCATTTTTACGCGTTGCACGTCTGCACTAGCGGATCCAGGGGGGGGGGGCGCACCCGGCGCGCGCCCCCTAAAATTCCCCAACCTTACATAAATATCTGAGTATAAATTTATATTTTCTGTTTCCGAAATCGGTATCTTAAAAGTATCAAAAACACGTTTGAAATGCAGGAAAATGCAGGAAATGGCACCCTCGAAAAAAAAATTGTTTCGGGGGAGCATGCCCCCGAACCCCCCTAGAAGGGCCTCCCTATTTTTTAACCTCTGCCTACGGCCCTGACATTGTTCATTGCCAGTCAATTATACATGTTAATTATACACTCACTCGCTCCACCGCTATTTAGTGTTAGATTACTTAAAAACAAAGAATAAAACACAGTCATAATTGCCGTCTTATAAGGCTTGAGCAGAACCAACAAATGGCAAAAAAGTTACGCCCCCCCTAAGACCAAATCCTGGATCCGCCCCTGGTCTGTTAGTCCGGTGTGACTGAACCATTAGACTGGCATCAGTCCTTCCGTTGACTCTATGGGGCTTTTTTTGACAGAGATATTTTCTAAAAGAAAAGGGACTCCAAGAAGAAAACGACACCTCTAAATCTTAACTTATAAGTCGACACGATCTTTAACATGCGGAAAATCATTTTAAACAATGATGACTAATTTCTAATTAATCGATAGAAATACAAAAAATATAGATCTACAATGTATGTATGATATGATACATTTAACTTGATGGTTAACTGCTGACAGATTAACCCTCAAGTCCTAAAACTACGGCGCATTTTTAACTAGAAGTAAGTTTGGTACAAATTATTACCTCCCTTTATATTTCATTTGACTTTCTTTGAAACAGAATCAGTATACATTTGTAGTTGCGCGTAATATTTATAAACTAAGACATAAAGTAATATAACTGATAAAATTGAGATTCTGCGAAATATTCAGTTATTGTTGAATATTTGATAAACTGGTGAAAAAATAAAAACTATTTTATATATCTTGTCAGTCTACATTGTCAGAAATTGAACAATCTTTTAAGGATTTCTCTCACCTAACTCGAGGGTTGAGAAAAACCGTTTTTGAGGCCGGCAATTTATTGCTGGAATTAATGTTACATCAAACTAATACCTATACGTTGTGGGACGTCTACCGATCGAGTAGAAAAGACTGAAGTGCCAAGTGAAATGTACAGATAGTGATGACACAAGACACTCGATATGTTGTTTCTTCTTCAAATCATAAATTGGAATTCGGATCAGTGCCTTCCGCATTGTGTATAGAAGTTTAATTTTATTTAAATGGTGTTAACCAAAACGTACGCATGACCAAATTCCTGGCGTTGGTGGTTTATTTTGTAGGTTTCAAGACGTTTGCATGAGCATATCAGCACAATCAAAATCATGGTAAAAGTGGAAATATACGTATTGTCATTGATTCTTGATCCCACATGCAATATTAGAAAAGCCCGGTCAAAGTAGAGCAACGTATTTATACGATAAAGGCAAGACACTAAGAGCGAGCGCTCTTTCAAGTCCAACGTCTAAGCCACTCAGAATGCACTCCCTTCCTCCAACTCCCCGCTTAGGGAGGAGAGGAACGTTCATCAATGACAGCGGCCGAGTCTCCCGAAGGGTGACAGCCACTGCCCGCTTCGCGCTCAGAAGGGAGTGCTATTTCTCGTCCTCGTGGTTTAGGTTCTCGTCAGTTTTACCTGACGTCCTGGCGACGCTTACTATAGAAATGATCCCTAAGAGTAAGGTCTTACTTTTAAATCAAATCAATGAGGTTATATACCACATTCTGTAAAACTAACGACTGGTTTTAAAAATAAAATCTACATCCTGATTTGTTTAAGTGTGTTTAATAATTATATTGTGTCAAGTAAAACAATGTGCTCTAAAACGAAATTTTATGCTTGATTTATTATTTAAGTATTTTGATTTAATCTGTATTTTACGAACAAGCTATATAAAATAACTAGAATAATAGAAATAAATACAAAATAATTATCTGTTTCACGGGATTATAACTTAGCTCCCCTACCCAGTGAATCTAATTGTAAGTATTATTTCCCTTGATCTGTGTATACGGAGCAGCGATGCTCTTCTCTCTCATTCCCAGGTTGATTGCGTCTGGAATTACTCTTACTCAGTCACCCAGAAATATGTCTTACTGGCAGAAAGGACCTATAGTTGTACATTCATTACTTTGCTTTTAGAATCGGAAAGTGGGCCTACAAAATTATTAGCCCAGTATTTTTGTTTTCAATGATATTGCAATAAATAAGAAAGTGTTCTGGCAACTATTGCTCATGACGAAACGACTTGAATACGAAATAAGCATTGTTTTAGAGTGAATAGAACATGGTTCTATCATTATCCTATCAGCTAATTTATTTTACTATATCAGTAAATTAAAAAAAGATCCTGCAGCTTTAAACACCTTAAAGAATAATTGAATAAGTATAAATAAACAACTTGATAGTAGTTCGCCATTGAAACCAATAAAACAATATATAACTTAACTGTTTCCCAGAGATATTGTGCGAAAGAATTAAAGAAGGCTGGCAAGCTTTTCATGGTATATAAGTTGTACTTTTTTTCCGTCTGAGCACATTATTATAGGCTCTAGACTGTTTTAAAACTTGTATCTTTGTTTATTGTCTGGATTTCTCGACGTTTCTTACAAAGTATCGACGCTGTTAGTGTTTGTGAACATTCATATTAGAGATGAAATTAGTGAACAGTTGTAATTCAGCATATTAGTATTATGATTTGTGAGACCATTCGTAACTGTTAAGCAAATTAAACTCCACTTCCTGGTGTCTAGCCTCGCCACCAGGCTAGATGATAGTATATTTAATTTATTCAAGCAGAATATTTCCTGGCCCATATGTACTGACAGGGCTTGATCATCTTATATTTTTGGCAGCAAAGGGAGTTAATTGAGTAAGAAATAGTAAATGTAAGTCAACCTGGTGTCCGAAGTGCTGGTTTTTCCTTTTTATGCCCCCGAAGGGTGGCATATTAAAATCGCACCGTCTGTCCGTCTGACCGTCTGTCCGTCCGTCCGTCTGTCCGTCTGTCCGCCTGTCCGTCCGTCCGTGCGTCCCCACTTACAAATTCGTGTCCGGACTGTAACTTTGTCATGCATTGAAGGATTTTAAAATAACTTGGCACACATGTCTAGCACATCAAGACGACGTGTCGCGTGCAAGACCCACATCCCTACCTCAAAGGTGAAGGTCACACTTGGAGTATGAAGGTTATGGAATCCTCTATATATGCACACATTCGTGTCCGGACTGTAACTTTGTCATGCATTGAAGGATTTAAAAATAACTAGGCACACATGTCTAGCACATCAAGACGACGTGTCGCGTACAAGACCCACGTCCCTAGCTCAAAGGTCAAGGTCATACTTAGAGTTTGAAGGTAATGGATTCCTCCATATAAGCATATATGCACACATTCGTGTCCGGACTGTAACTTTGTCTTGCATTGAAGGATTTTAAAATAACTTGGCACAAATGTCTAGCACATCAAGACGACGTGTCGCGTGCAAGACCCACGTCCCTAGCTCAAAGGTCAAGGCCATACTTAGAGTTTGAAGGTAATGGATTCCTCTATATAAGCATATATGCACACATTCGTGTCCGGACTGTAACTTTGTCATGCCTTGAAGGATTTTAAAATAATTTAGCACAAATGTCTAGCACATCAAGACGACGTGTCGCGTGCATGACCCACATCCCTACCACAAAGGTCAAGGTCACACTTAGAGTTTATAGGTAATGGAATCCTGTATATATGCATACATTTGTGTCCGGACTATAACTTTATTATGCTTAGAAGGATTTTAAAATAACTGTGCACAAAATGTCTAGCACATCAAGCGGATGTGGCCGGGTGCAAGACCCAAGTCCCTACCTCAAAGGTCAAGGTCACACTTAGTGTTTAAAGTAATGGAATACTGTATGCATGATTACTCTGTCATGCATGGAAGGATTTTAAAATTACATAGCACATTTATTGAGCACATGGAGAGGACACAGACTGTGAGGCACCTCTTTCGGGGGCATTCGTCACTTGGGAGGGACAGCTCTTGTTATTCGGTCATATAGTTCTATGGTAATTGTATTTATGTTTCTGTAGTCTCAACTGTATATGCGATAGTCTGTATGATATTGTTAACACTGATGCTGTATTGGGCTTAGTTTTGAAACAAGAAAAACTGTGATACCACAGCGGGCCTAGAAACAAAGCTTTCATGAAATATTTTGAAATAGGAGATGCAAATAAACTTTACAGACTTTATAACAGAGACAGAATAAAAGTATATTCTAGGTTCGTGTAAAGCAAATACTTGACTGGTCTGTGCATTTACAATTTAGTAACTCTTTCTCATTTCCAGTGTATCATTTATTATTTAAAAAGAAACAAAATCATATTCAAGAAAAATATTCTTTACGCTCTTTCCTTTTATTTTCCATTAGATTGTATAAACGAGCCCTATTTTCATTCAGCGTTAATGAAAACAAAGTTAACGCAGCAATATTATAATATGTGCTACAGCAGCTATGTTCCATTAAGGTGATTCTCAAAATATACAATACTATTCCTGCCTCTATCCTCACAAAATCGTTTGCAGTCAAAATGTTTGTAAGCAAAACAACCTATATTTTTACGATTACTAAAAGTATCGTTACCGACCAATTAGTTAACTTTGGCTACCTTTCAGTATAATGCTATAGAGCAGTCTAATAACACGAAATGTAAACCAGTCTGATAAAAATAGAAAGTGCATCCCGACCAGTTAGTAAACTTTGGCTACCTTTCACTTTATTGCACATGACATGTCTGGTTTAAATAGACTGTCAGTAACTGTACAATGATACTTCCATTAAAAAAGTATGATTGTAAATTTTAAACTACAGGGCTTTTTCTCCCTATCACCAGGGACCGGATATCGGCCCCGTTCCCAATCGAAAATAACCTTCATTTTTCCCAATTCCAAAAATAAAATTGAAAAAAAAAATGAAAATTTTAATCTGTCACATTTGCAACGTGAAACGATTAGCGAGGGGAAGCGAGAAGCGAGGACGTGAAGCGAGTAAATTCGAGGGGTCGTTTCAACAGTATAAGTGCATGCCGTATTCACACTGTATCGGCAAAACGCACTGGCTCCCACTTAACGATAATGCTCCAACTAACGTAACGAACCGGCTCCAATAAAACATGGCGGATTTCGTAAACAAAACGCACGTGAGTATAACAGATTAGTGTATTTTTTATAGTTATTCGCAAATTCTGATGAAATGAATATGTCGTAGGGTAACCGTTAAGTATCATTGTACAGTTGCTGTGACGTCACTGGTACGTACAGGTTTTAAATAAACCTCTGGAAAAGTCCAGGTAAACACTAATGGTAAATCCCGACTTTATATATGAAAGTGTCCCAGAAGCAAGAATATTTCATCAGCTCTGTGAAACCCAAATCCATGTTGTTGGGCGCCATTGACGAAGGGCTTGGTATACCTAGGGCTAACTCAGGCCCCTTGCCAAATATTCATGTAAGGTTAGGTTCTTTTGGGTTGCTGAGGTATATGTATCTCACAACTGAAACAAGTTGATAATTATCAAAGATAATTTATTAACTATAAATACAAATGTATATACTAAAGTATATCTATGTATAATGCCACATGATGACTGAATGCAATGAAGCATCTCAGTAATTTTACACTTTACTTACGTACAATTACAATGTTATTTAGCGTGTTGTACAAAGACTATCTCTATAGCTTATTACCTATAAAATATACACTTTATACATGTTTCCAATCGTAAAATTCAATGAAGATCTATGAATGTACAAAATGCAGTACTAACCTGAAACAAGTTGATAATTATCAAAAGATAATTTATTAACTATAAATACAAATGTATATACTAAAGTATATCTATGTATAATGCCACATGATGACTGAATGCAATGAAGCATCTCAGTAATCACGAACATCGCTATACAAAGATATGGGTGAACGGTTAGCACTTGTTAGTAAAGGAGGTAGTATAATAGGATAACGGGACTATTGTGTAAGTGACAATATAGGACAAATTATTGAAAACTAAACTTGTATTAAAGCTGGCACTTTTACATTTGAGGTTAAATGTCAAGAAAATAAAAACAACAATCAGTATTAATTCATATATTTTAATTGTTTAACGGTTACCCTACGACAAATACTATTACGGAATGCCCACACTGTCCGCATGACAATAGCATCAGTTGTTTTTCAGACATCCGTGCGTGTGAAAGTAATGCAAGTTGAATGCAGAGGATTCAACGGTAAACAGGTGCGAAAACAGACCAAAATACATGGATTTTGCACAAAAGAGCGAAGTTAAGGTGTGTAGGATAAAACAAATGCACTGGCATGTTACTTTTAGTCAAATCTCGTAAGATTATACTGCACATTACCGATCTGGTATTTCTATGGGGAAAAATTGCGACACTACCTTTTCAACAATACAACGATTTAGACTCCAATTTCAGATACAACGAAACAGTTCCAACAGATTCGTGTTTCACCAACCATTTTTATAACATTTTAGAACAATTGCAATAATTAAACAGTTCCGATTCGTTTTTCTCAAGTGTTTGCTCGCCATTGATAGCAAATGATGACAAAATAAAAGCAGAAATTTATATATAACGAATGTAAACGGAAAATAAAAGAATCGAGAGGGCGTGTAGCGCTTTTGTCTTATAGTAGTAGTAAACCGAAAAATCATGGACTATAACTGTACTGTATTGACACCTTTTCTTTATATATTATCAATTGTTAAAAGTTAAAAAAGGACAGTGAACGATGTTGATGATGGAACATCCCGACAAAGTGCATTAAAACATTGGCGCGAGTTCGAAATCGGTGTTACGTTTTAAAAATAATGATAATATTGGTGACACTATGAACTTTGACCGTCCAAAAACCTATACTATGTATTCTTATTCATTTAATGATATACCTCATATACTTGATTCAAAATGCAAAATAGTCATCACACTGCAGTATAAGTCAGAAATGGCTCCTCTTTAAATATATGGACACTATAATAAACAAACACTTTATTTTACCTTTTGATAGGTACAAAATTGAAAATGCCAGGCTATGTACTGGCGAAATATTGATAATTCGGGCCAAGGTGACAATAGAACATTTGTTCTGCAAAAGTTTGTTTGAAATTAGTAACAAATAAAACATATATAAAATTTGAAAAGTAAAGAACATAAAACATGCATCGAGTTTTTCTTCACCTTGGCCTTATTGTCTCCAAACGCGACCCATGTGTCATGCCGTGTATATCATCGTCTGCTTAACGTTTATAAGAGTAAAAATCCACTTTCATTGATAATGACTTCAAGTTACAATTTACATTTTAACCAGTTAGAGTCGATAATACACACAGATAGATTTATAAGATCCTGTAACAATTGTTACAAAAACAAAGCAAATTATGGCATTTATATTTTCCTTCCAATACGGCATGCACTTATACTGTTGAAACGACCCCTCGAATTTACTCGCTTCACGTCCTCGCTTCTCGCTTCCCCTCGCTAGTCGTTTCACGATAATGTCTAATAGCGTAAGGTATAGATATTAATGGGAACGAGTCATTGCGGGCCCGCTATATTTAAAGGTAACATGTAGGTGTGTATAGTTCTTTGAACAAAATGTTATGAAAATCGCCTAGGAAGTTACGATAAAGAATGGGTTAAACCACTGTTCATTGTGTAGCTTTAAAATTGTCAACAAATTGATGTTTCTATCTTTTATCCATGTAAAACGTCAAATTATTTTATATGCTTATGTAACGTCTAATTAGTAGTGAAAAGTTTTTATTGTTCGACCAGTATAAAAACTGATATCGGTCAAACACGCCGGTATCTTCCGGTATCGGGTAAAGTGGGTCCATTACGTTACTATGACTCGATTTTTATAGTTTAAAATTTACAACCACACTTCATTTGGCCAAAGTTTACTTACTTTCTATTTTAATCAGACTGGTTTACATTTCGTGTTATTAGACTGGTCTACAGCAGTAAACTGACAGGTAGCCAAAGTTAACTAATTGGTCGGTAACGATACTTTTAGTAATCGTAAAATGTGCGGTGTTTTGTTTACAAACATTTTGACTGCAAACGATTTTGTGAGGATAGAGGCAGGAATAGTATTGTATATTCTGAGAATCTTCATGGAACATAGCGTAGAACATTTTATAATATTGCTGCGTTAACTTTGTTTTAATTAACGCTGAATGGAAATAGAGCTCGTATATTCAATCTAATGAAAAAAGAAACGGAAAGAGCATAAAGGCTATTTAAAGCTTTTTCATGAATATGATTTTGTTTCTTTTTCAATCATAAATGTTACACTGGAAATGATAGTTACTAAATTGTAACTGCACAAACCAGATAGTCACGTATTTGCTTTACACGAACCTAGAATATAGATTTATTATGTCTCTTTTATAAAGTATGTAAAGTTTATTTGCATCTCCCATTTCAAAATATTTCATGAACGCTTTGTTTCTTGTCATAACTTTAACTCGACAGTATTCATGAAATTGTTTATGAATATTACGGTAAAGCATAAGTAAGTTGTATAAACCCTTTTTTTTACAATTCACATGAACTTTGAACTGAGCATAAACAAATGTTATGGTCAGCCTTCATATCACTTCGCTGCATGTTTTGTTTCCTCTGTGACGGTCTGCAAAACCCAAAACTGCTTTTCATTTTGAAATGCGTGCGTTTCATTGTTTAATTAAAGGTATATGTGCAAAAACCGTCACAATAATATGAATAGACTTCATGGCTCATCCCGGCACGAAATGAGTATACATCTACGTCCCTGCCTTCTTGGACGAGTGGTTAGAGACTGACTTGAAATCACTGTAATCTCTCACAGATTGATGATCATGGGTTCAAGTCCTGCTACCGACCATGTCTCTGTATATGTGAAAGTTTGTAATTTCTTCGGGAGGATTGGGATCTAGTATTGGTTCTACCAGGATTTATTATATTATTGTATATACGATCCCTGGTTCTACCCAGGAACGATGGTGCTAGGTAATCTGCCAACCTGCAAAATGACCGAAATGCAATTGAATCACAACTACTACATTTTCTGGAAAGGTATAACCGATGGGCAACATGGGAGAAAGTAGAATGCACGGTCCAGTTATATTATTCCAGACACTTACTTAGTACCACTGGCTTCTGACGGAAGTGACGTCCTTACTACATGATTTGAACATACACAGCGCGGTATAAGATGGAGTATCTGTACATGTGATACCTACTAAACTCTTTAAAAGTGTTTTTAAAATAAATTTTTTAATAGGCCGACCCTGATGGAAATTACCTCAGGCATGGGTACAATAGCGCAACCCTGTTTAATGAACTGGGACTGAACCAGCGAGTGTCAACGTTTCATACATAATCATGTCAAATTTGAATGGGTGTTTACATGTTGTTTTTTTTAAACAGCGATGCCACGGTTCAAT
This sequence comes from Saxidomus purpurata, assembly GCA_022818135.1. NCBI lineage: Eukaryota > Metazoa > Mollusca > Bivalvia > Venerida > Veneridae > Saxidomus > Saxidomus purpurata. The sequence continues at coordinate 5,912,167 of JAFMSR010000002.1, read as the reverse complement.
CTTAGATCGTCAGTGACACTTAACAGTCCCTAGAATACATGGTATAGCCCCGAACTACATATCACTGTCTTAAAAGTAAAAATATCTGTCATGAAGCATATCCATTCAGGTCAAGATTTTCCGGACACAACGCCCGGAATGCCCGATTTGTTTGATGCAGCAAGGTCTTTCAAATACTATTTGAAAGACCTTGGATGCAGTTACTCCAAAATGTTCAGCAGTTCGCTAGGACAGATCAACAATTATCAAATAAATATGAGCAGTGTTGTTGTACAGCACAGACTAATTACAGTACAATTGCAAACATTAAATTTTGTAATTTCTTAACTGTACAGTTAATTTTCTTTAAAGAAGGGTTTGTTGGAACAAATGTGTAGCCTTCTAAAGGACAAGAGACATTTAGCACAAACAGGGTAATATACGGACCCTGGCACAACACAGTCTTATATGTGATGCTGGTGCTAGGTCAATGTGATAGAGATTAATTCAAAAAGGGGGATGATTCATAAATTACTTCATGTCGAGTTATTGTTCAAGTTCACTTTTATTGTTCATTCTTCGTCGATTATTTTCAAATGCCAATTAATTTATGCCTGGAAAAGAATGTATGGAAAAGGAGCATTACTGACATACTTATGCAAGAAGTATGTTTCTAAATTCTTTTTTTTTCCTTTGTGATTATTATCTGTTACAACATCATATCAGTTATGTTCAGGCAGGCAACTTAGCTCACCATCATTAGCTCCTGTTTAGGAACCAGACAATACTAAACACCCATCCTCAGCAAGAACTGACAACTTTCTCACAATACAATGTAATCTATGGAAACGAATGTAGCTAGGACACAAACAGTGCATCTTTCTTAAAAATAGCTATGTGACCGTATGTTATTAAGGATTACGATGCATAGGTTTATTCCGAGACTAATAATTCTGTTGAGATTGAGAGGTCTTTTTGCTCTTGAAGTCCTTTTTCTCTTAGAAAAATATCGCTATCAAAAATACATGTCTATCAAAGCTCATCTTAGAGTCAAGGAAAGGAGAAATTGTGACGATGTTGTAAAATGTCCAGAAAATACACCAGGTAATGACTCTAATGACTGATGCCATTCTAGTTTGGTCCTTGAGCTACTGCACATTCCTTCCAGCTGTGGTCTTTAGTGGAGAGTAAATCAGTTTGAAGGGGACAATGTGATAACTGGTGGTCTTTTTAATGACCGGCTATTCTGCATTCTTCCACCAGATCAAACAGACGCTCACAACAGTAAAGCAACAAAAAGTCTGTCTTTATTTAATATTTTAATACTTTGATTCATAATTCTTTTATTGCAACAAAAAAAACACAACATGCTAACAAAACTATTCCAAAGAACACTAAATGTACGTCACAACAAATAAACCATTAACATAAAAAAATATATATCTGTACAATCAACGCATCCTGGAGTAACAGTTGAACTATGTTATTAACACCAAAGCAAGCACTTGTTGAAAAAGGAAGATGGTACTTTAGCAGTCTTAGCCGCAGGAAATGTAAAAACAAAAACTTTTTATGTTGTACAATGGTGCATTTACAAATACTTCACCTACATTTATAATTACTACTTGTTTGAAGAAGATAAAAGATAAACTAAATTGATAATTACTCAGTAGATTTCTGAATGTATGAATAAAATTGTTGGGTAGGAGTTGGAGTTCCGGTTTATCAATGGATGGTAAATTAGTTCTGTCATAAAAATGAAGTAGGCTCTCAAAGGATCAGTTTTTTTAGGCAAAAAAAGACAACAACAAAGTACATGGACTTCGCTTGATTTTGCAACAATAATTTGAAACTGATGCTTTTATTTGCAACACTTGAATGGTGAAAACACTACTTAGACAGCTTATGCTGAAAAAAAGGAAGATTCACTCTATAATTGAATGAGAACCTCCGAGAGTTGGTCATGTGAAAATAAAGACAAAAACTGCAAAATAAACACATCATCCTCTTGCAAAGTGTAGGACTCTACAGTTATCTATTTTATTTTTTTACATATTTCTAATGAGGGAGAATTGTCTGTACTTTTAATGGACTCAACAGCTGTATAAAAACACCTCTTACTAACAAGGGAAGTGATAAAAATTGTTCTCAGGCCCCTTGCTCTAAGACTTTTCTCACATCAAACACTAATGGTGCAAGAACTAGGTTACTTTGCCTTTGGCTTGCTTGGAACACATCATTGAGTATGTTAATTACAAAAATAATAGGTTTAAACTTTATATGATTAATCATTTCTGCTGTTATTTTTAGCAGCTAAATTCAACATAGATTCTAATTATGGCTTTATCATGCAGATAAAAACTTGGTACAATATTGAAACAATTAGCTAGAAGTCCTAACAACATGTAGTTCAAAAGTCAAGCATTAAGCTATTTTTAATTTGCAAACACTTCAAACTGTTAACGAACTTAGCCTATATTCTAGATGTCTTGTTATTTCAAATAAATCCTGAAATACATTCTTTTTCTCGGTACAATTACCCAGTGTTAATGCCACCTCTGTTTTAATTTCTAGCTACTGCAGAACTTGGACTTGTAACAAACATTTTTCTGGAACCAAAAAAGTTAATTTATATGCCAAATCAAGTTACTGACATGTTGCAGACATGCCAAAGCAAGAGAAAACATCAATGTTGGAAAAGGAAAAGAAACCGAATGGCAGGTCGAAAACTGAATTTTTCTAGAACCAAAAACTTGATTTTAATGTCAAAGAGAAAATGCCAATGTTGGAAAAGGAAAAGCAAGACTATGGTAGGTCTAATGCAGAATTTACTGACAAAACATGTCTACACTGCCTAATCCCCTCCCAAGTTATTAGCTCCTAACTGGCTGATAAAAAAAGCTAGGGGATTTCTGGACCTTGAACTTTATTTTTTTAAATTAAGCACAGAATTATGAAAGTATTCAGATATACTTTTATCTGCTTCGTTGTATTTTCAAGTTGCAGATTCTTACAAAACTTTGCTGAAACTTCACTTCTTGCACATGCTGCAAACAATATCAAATCATCAACAATCAGTGTTTTTAATTTAAAATGCACTCCCTGCATCTAACAAAATTAAACTCTTTTCCAAGCAGTCATTAAAATCTTTTAAAGTGGTCTTTAATCTTCTTGCACTCATGGCAATAGATTTGTGTAAAATTCAAGTTGGATTTTTTATTCAAATTACCTGATTTTATACATGAAACAACTTGTGCTTGACTCTGTTATGTGGTCATACACTGGATCAATAAAATATTAAAACCTTTCATCAATAGCACTTTAAATGACCTTTTGAATTATAACTGGTTTAGTTTTCATAGGTTTAGTGCTATAGGTGAAATAGATTTGCAGGGGTGGATCAGGCTGGGGTTGGGGGTACAAACTTTATGTGACTGCGAAATAGATTTTATGCTCAAACTGATATGTGTATGAAATTAGTTATACAAGTTACTGCATATTCAGTACAGATATCCTTCAAGACATTTTTCTGTGCTAGTGGTCACTTCTTTTCATATGAAACATTCAAATGTATTATAAAGATTTTCAAAACAACAATGAAATCTAAACTCTGGAAGACTTTTCATGATAAACCATAATAATTTTGTGACATTGCCTGAGTCAAAGGTCATATAAATACCTAAATATTTAATACTGAAACACTTGTTAGCAAACATACAGACAAATGAAATTAAACAAGATTTCGATTGCAGACTGTTTGATTAACAACAGATTTAGCAAACTGTTTCTTAAACCTACACACACCAAGTTAATCTTCCACGAGTCTTGTTATACATTTTCAGCGACTGTTTTTAAGATACGATAGCTGTTTACAATTCTGTTTCATTGACCACGTAATACACGGGTTTACAGTTTCCAGACATTACAACATAGATATTAAAAGCTTATTGAGTAAACTTAAGAGTTATCTACCTTAAATTTCGAGATAACTGAATTAATTATGCTAATAATGTATATATATATATATATACAATGAATTAAATAACTAGATGCCAATGTGCAACATGTCAAGCCTACCAGCTGTCGAAAGGACTAACATTTATGACAGTGCTGGATAGTATAATTTTCTATGTTACACAAGGTACATCAAAATCCCTCCATGCATGAAGAAGAAATGCTTTGGACAAAGTCATTCTTGTATCTGACCTTTGGCCTCTAAGTGTGACCTTGACCTTGGAACTAGGGACCTGGTTCTTGCGCATGACACTCTATCTTATGATGGTGAACATTTGTACCAAGTTACATCAAAATCACCCCATGCATGAACTAGATATGCTCTGGACAAAGTCATTCTTGAATTTGACCTTTAACCTCTAAGTGTGACCTTGACCTTAGACCTAGGGACCTAGTTCTTGTGTATGACACTCCATCTCCTGGTGAACATTTGTGCCAAGTTAATAAAGAATCCCTTGATCCATGGATAAGTTACAGCCCGGACAAACTTGGATGGACGCACATACACTGAACTGCCATTGTGACAACTATATCAAGCTCACCGCAAGCGAGCTCGACAAAAATGACTTTAAATAAAGATTTAATTAACAAAATTGACTGCGCCTGGGTATTAATATAAAGTCATGATACAGTTTATTTTAAAGCCATATAAGGTCATTTTTATTCAATTCATTGTATATATTGCCTTTTCAGGCATTTTAAGGGTTTTAAACCTAAAGACTATTTATATATAAAAGCTATTTCAAACTGTCTGACACAGTTGCTTCTTGTATTGTCACAATAAATAATCATTGGATAGCGCATGATCTGAGTTTCTTAAGATACACAGTTTGATAGATAACATTGAATCACTTGTTTAACCTTACCAACTACCTGGAAATTTTACATACAAGTTATATATAGTGATAAGCACTCAGTAACATTTACTCAATAAAAATAGATGGGAAATTGCCCCATTTGAAACAGTAAACATGTGCATTCTTAAATGGGCTGTTCTGTAGAGAAATAAATAGGATGGTAACTATAAAGTTTTCATGTCAATAGTGGTAAGTAAACTATATGATATATTGTTCACACATTCACTACAACCTATTCATCTGTCTCAAAGACCACAAAATTCTAAATCTCCAACAGTTACAAACAAATACGACGTTAGTTATTGCGAACAAATATGAGTCCTTTTTCCAAATGAAAATAACTTTCATGTAACTGCAGTCAGATTAACAGCACATTATATTTTTAATACAAAAGCAGTCTTCCCAAAAAGTGCCCGACTGCCAGACACGTCAGGCAAATTTTTGCTGCATTCTGACTGAATGTCAGGCACTTCATGGCCTTTTCCACATAGTATCTGTTGTTCCATCTGGGGAAATTTTGTGTTTGCCTGACTGAATGTCAGGCACTGTTAAAAAACTTTTCGGGACAACTGCAAAAGACATATCTCTAAACTAACAGAACATTATAAACAGTAATACACAAAACTATACAGCTATACTTTGGCACTGCACATAGTATATTAATTGTCAAACAGTATCAAATACATACCTAATTTAATCTTGATTTTACTACATGTATTTAGTACCTCAATCCAACCTAAAAAATGCAAAGAAAAAAAAACAGGATGAAAGTGCAAAAGGGCAATTAACACTGTTAATAATCGCTCACCTAATTTAATATTTTATACTAACATTTAAAATTTAAACCGAAAATCTAACCACACCAAGTGTTTTGGCGGAACTGATCTAGCTTTTGGAAAAGAGGTGTAAAAGAACCATTTAGACTTGATTTCTGCATGATTTTACTGTGCCAAAGCATGCAAAAGGATGTTCAAGAAATCCTTGCAAAGCTTGCATACTTTAAGTTAAATCTTAATACAGTAAGCAGAGCAAAAATCTGAGGATATGCTCTGATGTTATTTTATGATTTTTGCCTGCATATTTTCAAAAAAGTTATACCAAAGTTATAGATTATAATCTTATTAGTAAACCTTTGACATGTGGCCAAATTTGCCCCCCTACTATATTAGATTTGTATTCAGATCACTACAACTTTATGGTCAAACAAAAATAAATCTAACACAGAAAGAAACCAAAAGTGCAAAATCATTCATGCCATTTACAGTAAATAATTTAGAATAACTGTTACATATCAATACACATATATACATTACAACAAAATAAAGTAATTATGTATATACAGAGGTAGAAACTAACGTTTTCAAACAATTAACGTCAGATACATTTTTCACAAAATGTAACAAAATAACACAATTAAACTTTTATGACTACATGTACATTCTTATTTATCTAAGTTTCCTCTCTATGTGCATTTCTTTTCAGCTTGTTTTAATTCTCTCACTTTGACTTTGACCCTGATCCTACCTAAATTTCTAAAATAGACTTGTCCATCTTTCAATTTGGACTAAACCAATACTTCTTCATAGGTGAACTCACCTGAAATTTATAGATTTTCAATGAAAAATTTAGCAAATATTGTAGATTATGATCAGACTGGGCCAATAAGCTGACTGGTCATGATCTACACTATTCACTAAGGCAGAATTACTTTCCACCAGCATGTAAGGAGTTATAACTCCTCCTAAAACTGTCTAGCAAGACCAGTTAGACAAACCAGATACAAGTTTATTCTACTGCCTATAGCTCTTATACATTTACACAAACTTCAAAATACAAGCTACTGATACATTGACTAGTATAATAGCACTTTTTTCTCAAATATAACTCTGCTGCCTTTGTTTGTAGCAACTTCAGAAGGTGGTTGCAAAATACAGGTGTTAATTCTTAAAACTGACTCTGTTATACAACAATGTTGGCTGCCAAGAACAGTTGGCTGCATATTGAGGGTAACCCATAGTACAAGTTCAAATGGTGATAATGTTGTGTGAAACACCAAAATTTGTGATATCCTGATAAAAGGGAAATGTACAACCACTACACAAAAGGACCAAGCTTCTCTGAAGAATAGTGGTAAAAATAAATGAAACCAAACAAGTTCTTTACAAAAACATGAAGGTGACATATCTTTGCAGAATAAAACTGTTACCACTACTGAAGGATTTCATTTTCAACTGAGATATTTTGTTAACAAATATGTGGAAAATTGAAAATTGTATCTCGTAAAAAATATGGCAGTGTCAGAAAGTTTTCACATGGAGTAGCTCACATTCATTAAAACTCAAAATATGAGACAATGACAAAATAATTAAGGCACTTGTTTTCTTCCCTGAACGTGTAAGTACATGTATATATGAAAATATTCTCAAAACAAAGCAATAGCCTGAACTACAAAAAATTGTACATAACAAAAATGTACTTGTACCAATAAGCTATCTGCTCTGTAATAATTGTTGACTACACTGCCAATAAGGCAGTGGTTAGACAATGCAAAATAAGGCCAAAATAAACTGATAATATGGTTCTTAGAGCATATCTGTCCTATATTTTTGCCATAAAAAACAATGTTTATTGTCCCAAGCTTACTGGATGAATTTCCGACCTCAAAGAAGAACAATGTTTTGTTTAGTTTTTAATTAATTTTAAAAATATAACGTGTTGCCTTCCTCCCTACCTCCTCTATTTTTCACAGTGGTTTTAACTCAGTAAGATATCTTCTTTGCTTAACCCTAATGGATTTGCTAGACAAAACATGGAAACAACATCCTGTATGCAAAAACTAAATAAATATTTACTTATTTTCATGCCTTCTTGATGTCATGTTTGATAGCCCCTGGTACACAATTCATGATTGCAGAAACTGTAATTCTGTGAACAATAGCAGCTTTATTTTCCATTTTATTCCTGGCACTCAACATTCATGCTGTGAACAAAATGTAGCCCAAATGATTCTCTTCTCAACCGATTTAACTCTACCATTTTTCTAAATTTCAAATTGTTTCATTTAAAACGTTTCATAAAATTTCTCTACTTACAAATGCTACAGGGAATTTTCTTGAGATTTAAATCATCAATTGTTTTGAAAATCAAGTTGTTGAGAGTTGCCACAAAAAAGTAGTAATAAACCGGATATATAAAGCACGATATTAACAGTTCAACTAAATTTTCAAATATCTAGATAATGCAAAGCACTGTTGATAATAAAAACACTGTAATTTTTAATCTTTTAGTCTACTTATAAAGTTTCTGAAAAATTTGTAATTTTAATTACATTTTCCAGAACGAGTTAATTTCGTACTAATTACATGCAGATTATTGAACTTTCAAGGGTACAACTTGACTCTGCACCATGAAAATGAAAAACTTGAATTTTATGCATCAAAATCTCTGTTTCAGACAAAGACTGATAAAGCCTGAATCTGACAAGTATACAAAGACAGAATACTTTACTGCCAGTGAGGCGAAAATTAATTTATTTTAAAACCTGCACAGTTTAAACAAACATCATGTAAATTGTAATTTGGAAAACAAACAACTAGCATTCAGTTTCTGGATTCTCTAAGATAAGAACAATGAAGAAGACAGGATTTTGTAAAAAAACACTTTTTCTATTACAAATTATAGTGAACAGTTGTCTCTCAGTTGCAATATCTGAGTGTTTTGACCCGACATAAGTAACATATAAACAGAGGCATGCAATGAGAGCAATGATTCCTGAACGTAGTGACTAAACAAAAATACTGTAATTCTCTGGCTGTCCCTGGTTGTTCTACTTTTCTGGTGAATACTGATCCGACTGTTTGGTTCTACCCGGTGCATCCCTCGAACCGATCTGCGGAACAACATACGTTTGATTTTTGTTTAGATTCTTATGAATATTTACTTCATCTTTGAAGGCTAATAGGCCGAGCTGTGCATGAGAAGCTTCAGTTAATGCCTTCGATCGAATGCAGCTTCGATACTGTTCAGAATTTAATTTAGGATCACAGGTTTTCTCATGCCACAGGTGAAACAGCCCTGGATCTGTAGCACGGATAACCATGTAGTCAGTTCGTACATATTTCTGATATAAAAACACATCTTCACCACCCCACCCTGAGATATATTCATCAAAACCGTTTACGGCTTTGAAGTCAGATCTATATTGGCATGTCATGCCGTAACCAAAGTCACGCCAAAAGCCTGTGTTTCTAGATATGACTAGCTGTTCCCGTTCTGATGGAATAGTCATGTCTTGAAGACTATACACAACATTAGGGTTATATAAACTGAACACAATGGGATAATAAACTCTTTTACGTGGTTCTGTGTTGACTCGACAACGTTCTAAGAAATCCGCAGTAAAAACTATATCTACATCACATAGAAACAAGAGAACGTCTATGCTCTTCCAGCTTAAAACACCGACTTGCAACCCTCTACCGCGTGAAAATTCTTCTTTCAATGTTACAAGCTTCATGTGTTTATATTTCTGCTCTTTTGCAGTTGATGTCATTATATCTTTCACTGTACTTAAACCTTCTTGTCCAAAATAAACAACTGTTAAATATACACGTCTATCTTGATTAATGACTACTTTGACAAACCGTGACATAAACTGACGAAAAGCATCAATCCTGCCAGAAAGAGGTAGAATGAGATTGATCCATACTTGTGATGTATTTTTCTGATCTTGATCAACATTGTGAAGCAAACCAAAAGGTCTCATCAGTGTTATTTTTCTATACGTATGCTTCTGGGGTTGATCAATTTCACGAAAAAAAAGTTCATATTGCGTACCCGTCATTGGTTCTGTTCTGTACATACCTTCTATAAAATCATCCACAGTAAATTGTCTAGCATTTTTTGCCCTACTTTTATTCAAATCATTGACAGCATGCTTTACTACATCATATATATCTTTTCTTTTGTAGCCAATCGGTTTTTCCACGACACGTTTACCCAATCCTGGTTCAACTAAAAAGATTTTACTGAGCGTAAATTTTGTGAATGGGATAATTTCATACTCTGATTTTAAAGCAACACCACGTAATATTTCCGCCTTTTTCACTTTGGTTTGAAGGTAATTTGAAAAGTTTCTATTAACAGCAGCTGTTGCAGGCCTTTGTAAATCTGAATTATTCTTGAATTCCTGAAGAGAACGAATCATCAAACTTTGGTGAGAAATTTGATTTGATAAATTCTGAGCTTTTCTGTCCGTTGTTTCCAATATATTCTCCAACATTCGAATCTTTTCTTGCAGGTCCTGCACTTCAGTTTTGTATTTGTTATGAATTTCATCATCAAGCTCACTTGGCTGCTTGCTGGAGAACTCGATGCTTCTCTCATGACGGAACTGGCCATCCATATACAGTCCAAACTTGGCCACATACAGCATGGACATCATGGATAGACTGAAGAGCAGGAGAAGAACCCTCGGCATCTGCTGACCCACTCGGTACATCGTGAAGCCTCTTCTGCATTCTTACATACACATTTTACCTCTGTCTTTTTCCCTCTCTAAGGTCATTCAGAATTTTTCAGTCACTTCTGTAAATATATAAAAAAAAAAATGATCAGGAAAAAGAAATAAACAAGATAGGAAGACACTTTTCTTTCTTTTTTGTGTGAAACCAAAGTGTTGTCCTTCTCATCATCTTATGATAGTCGAATTGTATTGCAACTCTCAGAATCACAATGCACAATCACAGAAAAAAAGTTTATTCAACAAGCAACTTTCTTATTCCACCTTGTGATGATATGTATTTTATGTCTCAAAGCATATCATTTTTAGCTGATTCATGACAAAAATAGACCAAAGCACATTACTTAACCAAGATGCAATGCCAATCATGCCTACTGTTCAGGTTATAACAAATAACACATTGATTTATCTTTTTTAATTTTACAAAGTCATCACAAATCAGGCTTTCATCATTCATTAACTTTTGAGATATTGCAGAGGGTCTGAAGTTAAATCTTGTAAAACAACTTAAAATCATTTTAGTTTTTACAAAAAATAAACAAACTGCATGATAAAAATATAACAAAACATTAAACAGATTCAATTTTTTATGTATATACACCTTTTTAAACTGCTGACTCAGGCAAAGTCTTTTGTATAGTTTTACTTTAACTAAAGACATGATTCATCCATTATAACACAGAAAACCAGCAAAAACGAAGGGTCAGTTTCACTACAGATACTGAAATTTATTTAATCATTTTATTACATTTTTATTGTCTGCTTTCCTTTCCAACTCAAACATATGTTAACTTTAGTCTATAATGTCTTTGAAGTTTTTGCAAGTGTGAAGCATGCTTTTCATCAAAAACTTTCAATTTTTTGTCAGGCACCATTTCACTCAACTTAAAACATGTTTTTTTCTCTAATCTTTAATATTTTATATTTATACTGCAACCTTGTCTGCTCCCTGATCATTTTATAATTTTGTTACATGTAAATCTGCTCAAGTAGATTTGTATTATTACCACAGTTTTTTGTCTGGTTTGTACTTTTAAAATTTCTGCTGGTTCTCCTGCAAGACTCTTAAATCGCACTGGTTAATTCAAAAGCAAGCCAAGAGCAACTGATATTTTTTCAATATTCTTGTGGACAATTGATAACTAATAGTTTAGCAAACACACAAAATGACCCCACCCCAATCCTTAAACAAAAACACATTTCTACTATAACAAATAACTCATTTACCTTATCTGATTTTTGCAGGAACTAGCACTATCTGACTTCTGCACTCAATCTGTTTTATTATCTGAAATGATAAAAACAAAATTGTTGAATTAAAGTTTATGGGAATCTTTTCTATTTTCATTTAATTTAATGCTGCAAATATGATGGTTATAGTATATATCTACTTGAACTACAATGAAAACCCTGCCTACTCTACAAATTATATACCTCATTATGTGAGCAATATGGAACCAAGAGGGCCCCATATCGCTCATCCGAGTTTCATTGCTGCCAAAGAAGATGAAAGCAGGTCAAAGGTCATGACCCAGGTCAACCTATGACAAATTTGAAATCTTGAAAAAATGTACATACAGTCCAAATTTCAAAACTGTAGCTTCAAAAACAAGGTTTTTCAATTATATGACCTGGTGACTTAGTTTTATACCCCACATAACCCAGTTTTGATCTTGACCTAGAGTACACCTAGACAATAATTCTGACCAATGTTCTTGATGATTGGGTGCAAAACACAGTCTCTATTGGGTGCCAAAGGTTTTAGCATGTTTTGACCAGTCTTGGTGACCTTATTTTTGACTCCACATGACCTAGAGTTCATCAATACAAACATGTGACCAAGTTTCATGATAATTCCATGAAAATGGCAGTTACAACCCAATTTTTTACAACGCATGATGGACACTGGACACAGACCCATCACAATTGTTCACTTTGAGCACTCGGTTCTCAAATAAACATGAAATTTTTGTTAAACAGACAAAAAGCTTTCACATATCAATAAATGAAATTCATTTAACATAGCAGTTCTGACAACCGTACCTACCCCTTTTATGCCCCTACTCTGAATCCCTTATTGGTAGTCAGTCAGTTTCCAGTACTGCAGATGCTCAGTTATTCTTAGGTAAAAGAATCTTAAAATTACAATCTTTTTCCTACCTACTTATCCTTTTCCTATCCAGTCTAGGGAGTGACAATTTGATATTTGCTCTCGGCCCTAAATAGATGACTTTTCTTTACTCTGACATGTACACTGAAATCTTCTGATACAATGCCATTTCAGCAGTTTTTCTGTCATGACATTTATTCTACTGGTTCACCTTTTACCTTAGTACAGTCTGAATCTCAAAACTATATTTGTGGGGTTCTGGAATTCAGAGAATAAAACTTTCTTACCAAATTAACTCTGCCTACAGCTAAATAAGAATTTACGCATGTGAAGTCAAGAGCAGATCACTTATGATGATAAGTAAATCTTGGTTTTCCATTATTCAGCAGAAATTCGGTTAATTTCTCTGAATGTTTACATATTTGAATAAAACAAACAAATCCAAAGACAGACAGCCTGAAGTATACAAGACTGCATTATATACTGTCCATGGCATTCCACAGAACAACAGTTAAAATCCAGGGTTCAATGAAAAACAGTTGAAAGTTGTTTATTTCATATAATATGACTGATTTGCATTGAATCCTCAATCTATTTCACCTACTCTCAAAGACAAAACCAAACTAGGCAGCCACTGACCAAGTTTCAGGGAAGTATGGCAGAGCTATGTAGTCATCCAGGAAAAATTTGCAAAAGAATTAAGAAAATAGTACTGTGTTGTTGAAAGGTTAGAGCACTGTGGCCTCTCATAAATTGAGGGTCATTGGTTCAAGTCCTGCTACCAACCATATCTCAATTATGTGAAAAAGTTGGATGTTTTCACCAAAGGATAAGGATGTGGTACTGTTTGTTCCAAGGAATGATGGCAAGTTAAACCACATGCCCGTAAAATGACCCGAATACCATTGAAACAAGCGTTAAACAAATACAACAACAACAAACAGTGCCCAATGTACTATAATAAGTTAAGGGTGCAAGACTGTCACAGATTTGCAGTAAAACTGTTACTGCAATGGTGAGCAATAAACTTAATCAACCAAGCAAAAGTGCCGACAACCGCAATTTACAAATCAGAAATCATTGATGTAATGTTGCTGATCCTTACAAAAATCATGTCCACTAACAGTGTGACTTTATTTAAATTTAACTGCCTTGTTTTGTCAAGTAAAAGGCAATAACTCCAGAGTACCTTAAACAATCTGACAAGGTGTTAAACTTTGCATCATAAACATTGTGACCAGGTATTGTGATGATTGCAGGAAGCATACCAAAGACAGAATAGTGGACACTGCCTAAGTTTGTGACATTCAAGCAATCAAATGTGCAGTAGATAATCTGGTTGTCATCGAACTTTGCTGAGATATTACACTAATGAACATAAACACATTTCATGATGTTCAGATACTAATCTTTTTGAGTTTTAGAGCACACAACATAAAGTAGGCAATGTCCACTCCCTGAAGGTGATAGAGCACCACTAAATGTTTGTACAGAGAAGGGCCTATAAAAGGTAGAGTAACAATAATTGCTTTATAATAATAATTGATAGACTAGAAATTTTAGTTTGTATAATTAATAGACTAATATAACCTTCAGCTATGAAATTATCCAAATACTTATTGTCAATTATAAACAAGATACTTTAATTGATTTACACTTAGTTTAGAAGTAATTTTTTAACACCAAAATTAATGTTACTTACTAATAGCGCAAATTGTTACAATTGACATACATAATTTATGTTACTTACAACTCTTTACTATTTTAAACATTATATATATACACTCGGTTCCAAAAGAAAGTGTGCACTTCTTAATTTCAAATATTTCAATATTTAGCCGACGAATCGGCTTCAATTTTCGCACACTATATCTCATGTGTATTTGTCATCGATTGCTTGCAAAATCTAGAATGTTTGCCATATTGTACGTAAACAGATCTCAATTTTGGTACCAAATATATAGGCTTTCAGAAAAGTAGTCGATGAAAAATCACAGAAAACAAAGTGCACACTTTCTTAAACTTTATCAAGGCATGTATAAGAAAATCAATTAAGACAACTACAATTATAAGATTAACAGATAATAATTACCCTAATTGTAAGTTAATCGATTTCTCACGTTTCCTCTTAACTAAAGATCTCTCTAGCGTTATAAACATGTTTAAAACAACATAATATCTCAGTTTTCAACATAATGTGAACAAGATCCTCTTAAAGTCTCTATTACGGTTAAAGTGGCTAAGCTATAATTAGTTAGTTTTTAAGAGGCTTAAGGTTGTAGCAATAGATCATTATGAAAAGACCGAAATAAAATCGTGGAGACGACAGTGCAATACCATTAAAATCGGCTGAAGTAAAAATAACATTCAACGTAAATATTTAATTCGTTGATAAATTTTTAGATGAATTTACAGCTTATATGTTGCTGAGTGGTTCTTAAACTGCAAAAACGTGTAATCATTTACATAAATTATTCTTTATTTAAATGGCGACAATACAAAATCACTCCCCACTGTTAAGTACCATTTCAAAACCTACAAAGTGTGTCTTTTACAACTCTTTGGAAGTATTCTGCAGTGAAAAATAATAAATTTTAAATTTTAATGTTACATTAACCATTTGAAATTAATAAAATATGCAAACAATGAACAAAACAAAACGTTAAAATGTGTTTTGAAATTTATCAAGTCCTTTACATTTTTATTGCACAAAATACCTCGCAAACACCTCACAATTTTTAAAGTGGTTCCACAAAGACCAGACTGCAATCTAGAGAGGGCTCAAGTTAATATTGCTATAATTTGGCACAACCCCTTTTTATATATTTGTTTGTATAAATGTCATATGATTATAATTATATGTTCATACATATATGTACGTGTGTATATATAAAATAAAATATATGATTAATTTAAATGAAAACAGTGTTCCCACTCAGTATTTTTTTCAAGGGTATACTTACCCCCTGGACACAAAAAGTGGGGGTAAATCTCAATTTTTGGGGGTATGAAAATTATAAGATGGACAAGCGCTGCTTTTTTTGAAATTTTTACAACCCCTGACAACCATGCACTTGTTCTGAAACCGTTTCGGGTACGTTTTCCGACTTTTAACTATACTCGTAGTTGTGTCAATACTAGGTATGAGAAGCCTAAATCGGTGAAAACCGGAAGCTGGTTATTTTGTGTAGGGAACTTGCGGACCTACACTATGTGTTTGATTGCTGATTGGCTGAAACTAAGTGGATGCATACAAAAAAAATATTTTGAATTAATCGCTGCATGATAGATCACAAATGAAATATGAAGAGAAAAATCTGGATATGAATTATATTCAAAATATTTGGTATTTGAAAATACTGACATATTTGGTCGGTGACCACTAAAACTGCCACAAAAATGGGGGTGGTGTCATTCAGCTCCAAATTACTGGCATAAAGTATTGGATCACATGTATAAATTTTGTTATTTTTATGTGGGACTAGGATGATTCTACAAAGTAAAGTTCATTTCAGCAGTCGAGAGATTTTGGGTAGTCGCACCGGAAGAAAACCTTATAATGTAAGTCTATGGAAATGTATTCAGGCGTCTCATACCTAAACTCGTGGATGGCAACTCTTTTAGGTATGAGACGCCTAAATGCTTTTCCATAGACTTACATTATAAGGTTTTCTTCCGTGCGACTACCCAAAATCTCACCGACTGCTGAAATGAACTTTATTTTGTAAAATCATCCTAGTCCCACATAAAATAACAAAAATTATACATGTGATCCAATACTTTATGCCAGTAATTTGGAGCTCAATGACATCACCCCCATTTTTGTGGCAGTTTTAGTGGTCACCGACCAAATATGTCAGTATTTTCAAAGACCAAATAATTTGATTATAATTTATATCCAGATTTTTCTCTTCATATTTCATTTGTGATCTATCATCCAGCGATTAATTCAAAAGATTTTTTCCCTAGACAAAATAACCTGCTTCCGGTTTTCACCGATTTAGGCGTCTCATACCTAAACATTGTTGAAGCCAAACACAATGCAGACGAAGCCCGGATCATTAGATTGGTCAGGCTGTTAAAGTGCTAATATTATTTCCCAGAGCATTAAAATATGAAACCCGTCTATATTTTATGACGTCAACGGTAAATCACCACAAGTTATGCCGATCGATTGGCTGAGAAAGTATAATTTCCATGATCTATTTTTAGAACATACTGAGGGATTCCAGCTGAACCTATTGGTCCTCGGCATTTTCGTACGCGCGCGATCTCGCACATGGTGAAAATTATGTGCGCGATATATTTTTTTTTTGCGTGATTTACGTAATAATTTACGAGAGTGGGAACACTGTGAAAATACACTGAGAGATTAATATGAAAATTATCGACATTGGACCACCAAAGTTAAACCCTGACTTACCTAATTTTGATTCCTCAAATTTTGAAACAACGACACAATTAACATGACCCATTCCTTGCTTCTGTTGAGCAGAATTGAACAAAGGAATCCCCATTTATCCTCTGTGCATTTATCCTTTTTATGTAATATTCTAGAGTCACTTCTAACACTAGTTTTCAGTTCCACATTTCAGTTTCGTAACTTGACAAACAAGTGAAATATCTATATCCCTTAACATTCTAGAAACCTTAGTACTTGAATAATTCATTTAGACACTATAATTTATACTATATTTACATATATTATGATCAACAATGTCCAATCTTTGGCTATTAAACCTCAACCTAGGTTTACAAAATGTCAAATGTTAAGTGATATAACACCATTATGTCATGTCAATTTACTTTGGACCTACTAAAATTTACATTTCAACACTCGACCAAATCATAAAACTTTCACTACAATTTGGACATCACTTATAGTAAACATACTTCAAAGATTTTAGTCTGTTATTACCAAAATAATTGCTGTGTTATTTATTATGAACATTTTTAACCAAAACATTTTGTTATCTGATCATTTGTTAAAGTAATTATGGGCGGCACTGTCTTTGGACTTCTGAGTTACTCCTGAATTAATTAAAATCTCATTATGTACCTTTACAAAAGACATTATATATGATTTTTTATCCATATTATGTATTGCAAACATTATAATACATTATTACTTATTGCCTAAAATTAATGTTTTATTGGATACTTTAACAGTAGTTTCACCATCTCTTAGTACTGACCAAAAATATTACTCATTCTTTTCTTTTTCACACATCACTATTCCGATTACTTTAAAAAAAACCTTTCATTTCACTTGATTTATATGCATGGCCATTATTCTAAAACCAATTTACAGATTTTCAAGATCACAACATTACTGGTGATCTTTCTATATTTCCAGATCAACATAATTATTTTAATTGTATTTTTAGATTATTATAAGTAATCAGTAAGTAATTAAGAATAAAGTATTTTTTTTATCAGTGATCACTTATTTTATATTCTTAAGTGATCACTACACCTATATGACTGATCACTCAATATTTTTCAGATCACTGATCATCCAATTTCATCAAAGTTGAGCATCTAGTCCAGGTGTTGTATTTCACCAATAAACATTGTTTCCTTATAAATGCAACATCACAATGGATGGTATCTAGACGTCTGCCCTATTGTGTGTTCACACATCTAGGGTAATTAAAGTTTATAATGGCCAAGATACTATCACAGAATGAACAGGGGTCATGAACAGGTTTGTTGAATACCATATAACTGTAGGTAACATTTCAACTCAATTCAACTGCAAAGAAATAAAGCAAATATAAACTGTAAAGGGGGAGGCTATTGCGGCCAGAGCTTTTTCAGATCACAATGTAAGATATGGGTACATTAATTTTGTATTGTAGTTTTCAACTGTATTTTACTATTTTTTGTCAACTTCAAATTAAGGACTGACTGCTAGACTGTCTTACCTGATCACTCAGGACAGTTTTGAGATACAACTGAAGACGCCTGACTTAGGATCAAACCTAGGTCCTCTATACTATAACCACTAAACCACTGCGGCCAACAATCACTGAAGAAACTTATACATTTGTAATAGAAAGAGCCTACATATGACAGGGTTGTGTGCTATCCCCAGCATCTATGGAGAGAATATTAGCAAAACAGAATGGAAACTAAAAAGTGCATGCTGATGTATTCTAAAGGAATTCATACTACATGAAGTTGCAAAGTGAGAGAAGTTTGGTTTTCACAGAGCAATACCTAACAAGCTTCAGATTAATACATGTGACACATTTTGCAACTTATAAGAAAGATAACCACACCCATGATAATTAAATAAGAGTGCCAAAACTGTCATGAAATATGCCTGTCATTTTTGTGGTGAAATGCCTCATGTCATGGTAAGCAAAACACTTGATCAACAGGTGGACCACACCATAGGCTGGAGAGTGCCACTTTGGTCATATTTTGGCAAAGCAAAGGCTCATAATTATATACTCCCTAATGATCCTTTAACAAATATAATGCACATAGCATAATGCCAGCCCATTTGATGATGATTAGATAAAGACTTTTGAGGCTTAGTGTGTGCTGGGAAACTTAAGGGCAATTACTCTAGACTGCCCCTGGTGACCCAGTTGATTATCTATCTTGGCCAACATATGCCCGGGCAATTTAAAGCTTTCAAACACTGCAAGCAGACAGAGCTCTCTTTTTGGCAATTTTTTTGGCAATCAAGGGCAACAACTGCGGACAGTTTGGAGTATTGCAGCTCGTTATCAGACTTGACAAAAGATATTATGTTCATAAACAGTATGATCTATTTGACGGAAATTTAAGATAAAGGCATTTTGGCATAACAGTTTAACTGTAAAAAAAACAATCTTCTTTGTTTTGGCTTGTCTGTGACTCCAGTCTATGTCCTGTGTTGTTTCCTAAAAGTAATTGGTGATTTCTGAGGTTCAATGGTTAATATGTTTCCACCATCCTTTCTTTCATGTTCAATAAGAATTTACTTATCAATTTTGAGACAGGACAAGTTTGACCGAAGCTACTTGCAGCTGATCATCCCAAAAATAGTACCTGGTAAGTCCCTCCTACAGAGACATGGATGCAAAAATTCACATCATTCTAATGCTTTACCTTACCTGGCACTTTCTGGTCCTTCTTCACCACCACTATGCTAATATATCACCAGCTGTAGTTTCAGTGTCTAGAGAATTCTGAAAACAGATAAAAAATATGATCTTTTAAGACTTAATCCACAACTTGGATTTCTCTAAACTCCCACTTTATGATTTAATGACTCTGTGAACAACAGTTTCCATAAATAACCATTTTTTCTGTAAAATGAAAATTTATTAGTAGCACCTCCTGGACATTTAATTTCCATATTCAGTGACGCAATAAACTGTAAAAACATAATAAAATTTAATAGGCCTGCTCGGAGAATTGCTGAAAACCATACAAGATGCACTTTCAAGTGTTTTTCATGACACTAAAATTTGATAAGTGAGTAAGTTGTGAGTGATTAAACTTATTTATATCAGTTACTGGCAATTACCCCTGGAATAAGAATCTTGAAGAAAACATTAGCACTTTTCACAAGTGCTTACTCTATTATATTTTTGCATTTATCTGCCTCATAAAATTAGAAAAAGAATTATTTGAACATGCATAATTTTGCAACGCTTCTTAATGCCTCGTTCAAGTATATTCAAACGGACATTAAAACCATTTATTCAAATGTTTTTCCTCCCGTACAAAATATATAATCCCGCTATCTCTGTATCAGCTATTGTTCTAACAAGACATTAGCAAAGTTCGCCTTTTTATCTTGTTTATTTCATATGTATTTATCAAAGTAGTTCCAAATCCCATTAGCGGGAAGAATGATTGCTAAAGATATATCAGCTCCTCAAGGTAATGACTGGGTGGTACATTTATGTTCCTTCCACATGCAATCACGCATTTTGACACTTTAAACCAGCACTACACCCATTCTGCAATTTCAACTGATCTATATCAAGCTAGGATTAACGAAACAGGACACATTGTCAAACAATTTAAAGAATTAATTACGATTGTCTACGCCACCCACAAGAAGTATGATTTTTTTTTATTCTCATGTTCGGTAAGTTGTAACTGCCTTGCTAATTAGCTGTATTATTTGGTGTTGTTGTGTTTATGTAAGTTAACATTTAGGTATCTTATACTGAGAGTAAACTCATTAGTTCCTGCAACATTAAATACTTTCAATAAATGATTCAGGGTTCTGTTCAGTACACAAAAAAGGTCATGCCAAAATCTGGGACTGTGAAAGTCTACATCAATCCCACAGGCATGCAGGACTTGAACCGAGGAGTCCAACACTGTAATGTCCCTAGATCAACATTGACTGCTTGTGCATTTGTATTTTACAAAAGACACACCTTAGTTACCTTACTGTTTTATATAAAGAACCAAAACTATCAAGTATCATAATGCTGCTGACTCCTTTAAACTATAGGATGTTACAGACAAGGGATTAAACTCGCATAGACTGTATAGAGCAGTAATTTTATGAATGTTCTTGCATTTATATGAACGACATTGCATTTGAAATAAAACAAGATTAACAGGGTCAAAAAGTCCTGCGACTGAATACAAAAAATAATGTCACATTCCTTGATGTGAAATCTTCACAATAGAGACATAAAAGAGTAATATTCCTGTATATTCTTAAAAAGGATTAAATTTCATGACTATGCATTCGATACCGCTACTTAATGAATGAAAATAGGCATAATGGTTTTTCTTATATTCACACCAAGGAAATGTGAGAAAGTGAGCAATAGGTTGAGTTGTAATTGAACACCTTGCTGTTGACTATACTGAATGAAATAGTATTTATGTGTGAAGTCCTGGGACCTTATTGACTCTGCAATGTATAAACTGTATCGCCTTTTTTTAATTAGAAAAGCAAATAAATTATGAACTTTGACAAACACAATTTCAATTCTGTTAATCCCTATACCATTATGAAATGCAAAATGGTTTCAACACTTTTTCAATGAAGTTCAATTAAGTTTTATTCTTTATAGAAACCGTCATTTCAAATCCTTTCAGTTACTTAGCAGGCCAATTAAAATATCTTAACTTATATATAATCGTGAAAAAATGAATTTAAAGAACTATCAACTAAAACCATTTCTTGAGCAAACACCTTATTTACCTGTTGTTTTTTTTTGCAAACCTCCTTTTTCAAGTCCATTTGCTGTGAAAAAAAATCTGATTTCGCTGATTAGATTAAATGTTTAACTTTATCCAAATTTTTATCACTAAATGTTTAAAACTGACCTGTTGTTAAAAAGGTCACCATCGCATATTTAATCAATTTTGTACATGTTTAGAATTGAAATTTAAGTCCACAGTGAGCACAGCGTATCAACTCATTGAAACTGTCCGGTTAATTAATTTGATTAATTCATTATCTCTAGCAGTGAAGTCTACTTTTCATATGCATTTCATTCCAACCGTTTTGTTTTTCCGTTTCTGCTCGGTGCCCACAGAAAACTATTCCAACAAACTCTACAGGGGTTAATTGTATTCACTTCAATGAATTGAATACAGAAACGTCTTGGATTTGTTTGGCTGCTTTTTTCTGGTGCACAGTTTCATTTGAAAACATTCATTTAATGGCGTTTGATATATTTACAGCACTAAAACCTTATTTTGTCTGATCATAATCTTTATAGACAAATTGTGAGTTCACATGTTTTAAAGATGTGACATTATGATAAACCTTTTACGAGATTTTAAAAAGTGTGATTTATTATGAGTGCACGCACAATAAATCAACTGTGAGCAGGACACAGGGAGCCAGGAAGCTGCTGTATGGAGACTGTACTGATGCTCCTGGTGTCTGGCCTCATACTGATTTAAACCACATGAACTGCTGAACATCTATCATGATATCATCTGATAGTAAGTAGATTTGCATCAGAAATCTCCATCAATTGCTCTGTTTTTGATGAAACTGCACTAACCTACTCTGAATAAATAGTTATGTAATGCGCAGTTTCAAAGCCAAATTTTTATATCTTAATAGTCGGGACTGCCCTGTCAAAGCGTCCCAAAGATTATTTGCTGTAAACTGGGTAATTTTCATAAGTCAAAAATTTCACAAATCAACAGAAGATACTTATTCTTTAATTACAAATCCATGTGAAATGAATCTTTTGTGAAATTTTAGAGTAAACAAAGATGAAAAAAACCAGCAAAATTAATTCATCAGGAATATTACTCAACTAACAGTAATCTATATATTTTAGTAATGTAATTATCCCTAATGCAGCATTATAAAGAATATGCTCTAAGAGTTGCAAGGCATAAATTCAACCTTTTAAAAACTTTGCTGTTAGACTTTTGAATTGGACTTTTCCCTCTTTTGATTTTTCAGTTCCATTTGTTTTCTTTGGTATGATTATACAAGAGGGTCAACATGGCCCTATATTGCTCACCTTGGTACAAGTCCACTTGCCTGGTGGAAGATCACTAGACAATGTTATATACCAAAAAGGTTTTCTTATATACACCTTTGTAAAACAAATGACCCCCAGGGAAAGGCCAATTTTGACCGTCGGGGCATAATTTGAACAAACTTTGAAGAGGTCTACTAGACAATGCTACATGCCAAGTATTTAAGCTCTAGGCCTTGTGGTTTCAGAAAAGAAGATTTTTAAAGTTTTTCCTACACAAGCCTATGTAAAACTAAGTGACACCCCAGGCAAGGTCAATTTTGATCCAAGGGGCATAATTTGTACAATGTTGGTAGAGGTCAACTAGACAATGCTACATGCCAAATATCTAAGCTCTATGCCTTATGGTTTCAGAGAAGAAGATTTTTAAAGTTTTTCCTATATAAGCCTATGTAAAACTAAGAGACCACCTGTGCGGGGTCAATTTTGACCCAGGGGTCATAATTTGAACAATCTTGGTAGAGGTCTACAAGACAATGCTACATGCTAAATATCTAAGCTCTAGGCCTTGTGGTTTCAGAGAAGATTTTTAAAGTTTTTCCTATATAAGCCTATGTAAAACTAAGTGACCCCCTGTGCGGGGTCAATTTTGATCAGGGGGTCATAATTTGAACAATCTTGGTTGAGGTCCACTAGCCAATGCTACATGCCAAATATCGAAGCTCTAGGCCTTGTGGTTTCAGAGAAGAAGATTTTTAAAGTTTTTCCTATATAAGCCTATGCAAAACAAAGTGACCCCCTGTGCGGGGTCAGTTTTGACCCGGGGTCATAATTTGAACAATCTTGGTAGAGGTCTACAAGACAATGCTACATGCCAAATATCTAAGTTCTAGGTCT
Organism: Saxidomus purpurata; assembly: GCA_022818135.1. Classification (NCBI taxonomy): domain Eukaryota; kingdom Metazoa; phylum Mollusca; class Bivalvia; order Venerida; family Veneridae; genus Saxidomus; species Saxidomus purpurata. Next base: position 5,888,368 of record JAFMSR010000002.1, on the reverse strand, counting down.
TGTGGTTTCAGAGATTTTTAAAGTTTTTCCTATTTGTTGCCATAGCAACAAGAGTCCTGCATAGAATAGAATTCTTTGAACAGCTTTGATAGAGCTTTATGCAAGGTACATCCCTGCAAAGTTTCATCAACATTGGCCCAGTGGTTTTAGAGGAGATGTCGTTTGAAGGAAATGGTGGACGGACGGACAGCCCCCTGATCATGATCTGCACTGGTGGTTTCAGCTAAAACATAGTTTATTTTGACGAAATAATTACTTACCAAATGTGTATAAAATAAAAAGACAGAGAAAAGTTCAAGAAAAGTAACTGTGATTCTGTGGGTAGACTGGCATTCAGTCCCTACATTTACATTTTGTAATTTTCTGCCCACTTATTTCTTACAAATTCCCTCCCTTTACCGCCAAAAATGTAGATGATCAAGCCTTGTTAGAGAAAAATGCCTGAAAGTATTTTTCTTGGAGTTTTAATGAAATATATTATCATTTAACCTGGTGGGGAGGCTATTCTGTGGGGTGAGAGATACTGAACGTAAGTTGAAAGATAACAATTATACCATTATATCAAAAAGAATGCATATTGGTGGGAGAAAAGTTTCAATGACAACTAAAATTAACATACTTCTGTAGGATGAAAGAAATGCTTGCACATTAAAGTCACAATGTTTCACAAACTCAGTAGAAAAGTGAGTAGAAACCTGAGCTAGTTATAACATTATGTTTCATGATTTGTTTTGTCGTTTCTTTTGTTCACCCGACTTCTGAGGAATGCATGGTAATAACTGTAACCCTACTTTTAGGTTTTTCTGCCTTTTCGATCAGTATAGACCACACATGCTGCAATGTAATCATGATCTACGCTGTTTGCTTTTCTATTTATAAATCAGGAGCCATATACACAGAGCCAAACCAAACGACTAAGACTACAATAAATGACATCATGAACAAGTTATTGTTGTAAGCTAAAGAGTTTTACGTCCATTCCAACAGTATTTCGGTCATTTTACAGTTTACCAAACCATCTTTCCTGGAAAGGACGCCAGTACAACACATCTATCCTCCATAACTGACCACATGAAAATTATCTAAGTTTCCTCATGAGTCCATGACCAGACCTGTGTTCTCCGGTAAATGTTCCTGTATTTCAGTAACTGAACAACAGCATAAAATATCCTTTATACAATAATGAATACGAAATTTTACGATTTATTAGACTTTTATTTATTATTTGAGAGCAAAACAAATAAATTAAAGAAGGGACTTTAATTAGACATTAAAAAGTGTTAAATTACCTTAAGTGAAAACCCAAAAAATTCACATGAATTCTTATTCCTTTGATCCCTGATACAAAATTTGCTAATTTGCATACAAACACAAATACCAGAATGAGAACAAGTACTTAATGGCCATTTTGCATGACTGAATTTCCAAAATTTTTATTGAAAATGTGTGATCTATAGGCAGGTCCCCTCCCCTCCTTATCAATAAATCTGCATTTAGTGGAGGCAATCTGAAACCCCAAAGATCAAAGTACAATGTACTAGACCCCATTGACCACCTTACAATTCAGCTTTGAATTGTGGGGTATTTTTTAAAGAAATAAATTTCCATCGCTTTATTAAAATGAACATAAAAACTATCTCTTTACAATTACTACTTTTTTCACTATACTTAATCTTGCAAGAAAAATAATCATTAAAATTTTCAGTAATTTTTTTACGAAAATGGAGGCATATATGTAAAATAGAGTCGCCAATCACCTGACTAAAGTGACCTGTCTGATGATAATCCTAGTTACAGTGAAAAGTATAAATACCATCTACTTTAGGTGTTAAGTAATAGATAACATACTGTTTTGGAGAATAATTATGTTATTTTGAGGACATGTAAATTTAGGTAACTGTTCAAGCAAACTTTATATCATACTACTCTATTGAAACTGTTACCTATTTTGTATAGAGTACAGTTTTAAGCTCCATCCCCATGCACAAAGCCAGTATCATAGATGATAGATTAGTTTGCTCTTATGAAGAATCATCTGAAGCCATGATATAATTATTGTCATATTCTACCCTGTCAACTTCAAAATAAGTAAACATGTCCAGCATTCCTAAAAATTTAAGTTTATTTAGGAGTCAGTGTTTTTCCATCATTAGTGGTGTTTTCTAACAAATATAAATTTTTAAAACAAAAGAATGATATTTCAACAAGTTTAATATTGTTGAAAAGTTAAATAAAACACACAATTTATTCACTAAGGCCACACCAAATTAATTTCTTGGTCATCGGAATATATCCTAAAAAAAATGGGAGCGAGTGAGCAAAAAAAAGTTTTTTTCCCCCCAATTCAACCATTTTTGGAGCGGGCGAAGAGCGATTTAGTAAAAAAAATAAAAACTCCTCACAAAAACAAATATTCACTGTCAAAACAGATAAAAAAACTTGGAAATAGATAAAAGAGCACAGACAATTGCCAAAAAGGTACAGACCACAAAGTGAATCCTATATACACCAGTACTAAGTTAAAGTGTTTCTTGTAAGAATATATTTTTATTCATTTAAAAAGACCATATTTTGTTTTCTTACATACAGCTAATACAATAATCTTTTTGAAAGAGAAACATTTAAAAAACCATCAGACTAATGTGTATTTCAATTTATGCCCAAACACTTTGGTATGAAATCCATTTGTTAGTCATATCAAAATAACCCACAGAACAACTTCTTTAGTTGAGTCAAGGCATATGCTCTTTTACTGCACTTCTTACTGACCATAAGTGTTTTGACTAGAGATAATTGTTCAATTTCACAATGCTAAAAACTTGCTAGTTTCTTGATTGTTTCTTGCCCAAGTTTTAGCCTCAGCGCCATTATCATGACACTTTTTACACAGAGGGCGCACTGTTGAAAATGTGGTAAACAAGTCTTCCATGTACAGATGTATTGATCACTATCACCTATCAGAAGTTCATCTTCAGTGCCCTAATAACAACAGTAGAGAGAAGTGAATTAACCTTAACAAAATGTCTTTAAATGTTTCCGAGTTGTTTGTCTGGACAGCAACTCGTCTTCCACCGATGCTACCCTGATTTATGTTAACAATTAAAATTTTCGGGTGCATAGAATGACCGAAAAAGACCGCAAAAGACTGAAAAAGAACCGAAAAATGATTTATCTTTACCAAAAACAACTTTGTTTAAAAAGATAATGTACGATTTATAACTTGAGTATTAAATAAATGAAGGAATTTGTATGTAATGAATATTTGTTTGTTTTGATAAGTTCCTGTGCTGCATCAATTACAAAATCTGGAGTGCTAAATTCAGAAAGTTTTTGGTCTGCAATATTTGTTTTTCGATCTTTTTAATTGATTTGTAATACAATATTTATGAATTTCTTCATTTTAAACTGTAAGTTATATACTCTTTTAAAAAATAAGTTGTTTTCGGTCTTCATAAACTGTTTTTCGGTCTTTTTCGGTCATTCTATGCATCGAAAATTTTCATACATGTACTGGTTTGCTGCCATTTTGACAATATGGTAGTCATGATTATACAAATAAAGTAGCGGGAACATGTTCTGCTGGCGTTTTTAATTGAATTGTAGGTTTGAAAGTACTAAATTTACGAGTTCGCCGCGACAAAAAGGCCCGCTTTGAATTTTTGGTCTTGGTTTATAAAATTGATGCGGGCGGAAGCTCAAATTGAAAAAAATATATATATTTTTATTTTAAAAAATAATGGAGCGGGAAATCCGTTGACCAAGTTATTAATTTGGTGTGGCCTAAATTAACTTTAAGTTCAACTTAAAAATGAGAAAGTCATGATCGCATAACTTACACGATTTTCTTAATGTTTTTAGTGCATTATGCCCTTCTAAAAAGTCTGTCATTCATTAAATATAATTATAGTCTATATTTGCGAAAACAAACTTAAATTCATGCAGATCTATTACTAATTACCAGTAATTGGTATGAACATTGTGAAGGAAATTCAGTTATGCAATAATAGTGTTTACCTGATAATTGAAACTGACACCTTTGATAGTTTAAGGGAAAGATGTAATCAACAATGAAATATATTTGAAGTCCGCCTAAGTCTGACTAATATGATTTATATAGAGGTTTTGTCGAGACCGAGATTGACCAATCGGTTATATTCCAGCGAATGAATTTCATGCAAACGAAGTTTAACTGTATATTGTGGACATGGTGGAGGCTGGAGGCGTCACTGTAAAATTACTGCAGAAAAGATCAAACAGTTTCAATGGTAACAGAAACAACAGGTGAAAAAATAAAATCTCATCTAACTGATATTTCCTTTATTTTCCTTTTTCTTCCTATCTTCAAATACAAGGCCCTGCCTTGGAAGTTGTTTTCCTGACAGGTGCTCCTCTGACAAGTGGTGTACAATCCAAACATTAATAAATTAGTTCTAATTAAAACATATGTGAGCCATTTCCCAGCAGGAGCTTGCACTGTGTTAAAATCAAAAGAACAGATTGAAGACTGGATGGAGCAGAACAACTGCTATGCAGACATATAAAATTATAGATCAAACATTAAAGAAGAAATTGGAATAATTCGACCCATTTTACAGATGAGTTTTATTAATCAAACTGGGGATAAAGTTTCACCTTTGTCTAGGATAGAAAACTTTTTGCAAGCATTTAATTTAGTGATATTATAGATTATAATTAAGGCTGCTTACAAAATACATTTTGATTTAGAACATTTTATATTATAAAAAACCTTACGTAACTGTAACAGCAAAATATCTATTCTGAAAGCTAGATGTTTCTCAAGCACATTCATGCCAAGTTTAGTGCAAATCCTTCAAAAGGCATTGTAATCAGAATGATGACCTTGACCTTGAAGAGTGCTGACTGAAAAATTGCAATCTGCACAAAGTCTGTAAACAGTAACCATTTGTGCCAAATTATTTCATAATTGATCAAAGGGTCCATGAGATGCAGAAAAAGACAGGAAATGTAGTCACATGACCTTTAATCCCTTCTTTCTTGGGGTCCTTGTGCTCTACGCATCATCTTCAGGCAATAACCATCATTTTTTGTGCTTTTTAAAAATCCTCCACGAAGACAAAGAGGTACAGCCCAGACACAAAATTTAGCCCCATGACTGTTATATAACCCTCAGGTGTAACCTTAACCTTCAAACATGTTCTCTGCTCATTCAACATGCAAGTCAGATTAATTCAAAATCAAGTAGTCTGTGCTGATCTGACAGCATGTTACAGTGTTTTTGTGCATCTCAAGAGGGTTGATTTGGTGTTTTAAATATTTATCTATGTCTTACCTGATTTATTTGCACAAGTTATTTTATGTTACATAAGCAATTTTTCTTTAACAGGCAAAAACTGAAAGTTAGGGAGCTCAGAGTTACCTGGCTATGACATATATTCACTACAATTATTTCAAATGTCATGCTCTGGGACTTTGCTTAAACAAGGCCCGTTCGCCACCGTCACCATTGGCAAAAAAAAAAGGAAATAGAGAAAGGACAATCCTTGGCCTGAATCCTCTTAAAAGCCTATGAAAACAAAAGACCCCCCAGGCAGGGTTAATTTTGACCCTGAGGTCATGACTTGAACAACTTGGTAGAGAGTCGATTATTGCCACAGCTGAAATCAAGTTCTAGGCCTCATTATTTTGCTGTCTGATCAGACGCACTGTTGGCTATTCATTTTTTGCGTCTGATCAGATCGCACTACAGGTAAGCTATTCATTGTATGTTGGGTGGTCATGATCGCACTGTCAGCTTTTATTTTTGCTGTCTGATCAGACTGCACTGTTTGCTATGCATTATTTAGCTTCTGGTCATGATCTGCCCTTTCATTGTTTAGCTGTCTGATCATGATCGCACTTTCATTATTTTCTGTCTTCATGATCTGCATTGTAAGCTATTCATTATTTTGCGTCTGACCATGATCTCACGTAAGCAATCATTATTTTGTGTCGATCAGATCGCACTGTAAGCTATTCATTATTTGCAAGTATTGATTTAATTTTATATATGAACTTTCTTGTGATGTGAATGTAAAAATACTACCAAAATCTTTAACATGGAAGTTCAACTAGGGGTCAAGAACATGTATTGCATCATCGCTATTTAAAACTTTATATAAGTGCCAATTTTAGGCCAGAGATTTTATATTGCTTGGTTTTGGGAAGTTTTCTTAAATATTGAGTATGAAGGACTTTTCCTACGTATTGAACAGAGCACATATTGAACATCAGTCTACTGCACCTGTCAATAATTGTCATTTTGAACAAAATAAACACTTTAAAAAATTACTTTCAATTATATATCCCTACGTTCTGACACTTCATTAACTAGTATATGGTGTCGGAACAGCGGAAATAGTAAAAATAAAATGTCAGTTCTTAATGCATTGTTATTCTACCTTTTCAAAAAATAGTACAAGCAGTCGCATAAACCAAGAGATATAAAAACTCTGGCCTTACCATAAGAGATCCAAGATGTGACTGATTACAAGACAAATGTCATTTATCAATCTTTTGGTGTTAAAATACTGCAATAAAATTAGCAAATGAGGTGTTCAATAAACAACACATTATTAAAACCAGAAACCATCAAAACAACCTTTCTGACAAATTCCAATGGCTGAAAAGTAACATTTAGAGGTAAACAAGGTTTTTCCATATTTGGGCTCTGTGACCTAGTTTTTGACCCCAGATGACCCATATTCAAACTTGAGCTAGAAATCATCTTAACAACCTTTCTGACAAATTTCCAGGATATTTGGGCTGAAAATGTTACCTCTAGAGTGTTAACAAGGTTTTTCCATATTTTGGGCTGTGTGACCTAGTTTTTGACCCCAGGTGACCCATATTAAAACTTAAGCTAGAAATCAACCAAACAACCTTTCTGACAAATGCCAGGATATTTGGACTGAAACAGTAGCCTCTAGAGCCTTAACAAGATTTTTCTATTTTTGGGTCATGTGACCTAGTTTTTCATCCGAGATGACCCATATTCGAACTCGTCCGAGTAATTACTGGGGCAAACATCCTGACCAAGTTTCGTGACAATTGAGGAAAAGATGTGACCACTAGAGTGTTAACGAACTAAATGTGGACGGACGACGGACGACAGACGACGGACGACGGACATTCATCGATCCTAATAGCTCACCCTGAGCCAGCTCAGATGAGCTAAAAACTCTACAGTACTAATTAAGTATTATAAATTTGAGCTCCAAATGCAACTTAAGAGAGTGGTGGTATAGAGGTTAAGGTATCTGCCGCTCATCCTTTAGGTTGCGGGTTCCAGCCCCACTGGGTCACGCCCATACCTCCTCATACAATACCAGTACTGGTTTTTCCACGGCTTTCAATGAACATTGGTTGATATTATAATTAAATGTATCCATGCCTAAAAAATTCAGTTAATAAACCTCAGATATAGCTATGTTCCCACAATTACTGACATTCATGATTCGCTAAAAAAGTAAAGATTAATTTTTTTCTAAAGTCCATTTGCTTGCAGTTTTTTCACATTCTGTTTGTCATAAAAAGAAATCAAGAGAATTTTAAGTTATGGCAACACTATGACATTTAAATTCTTGAAGTGATGTTGCTACATAGTAAACACTGTAGACAAATTCAGATACCTTTTGCCAGTTGGTCCATTGCTTACCTTGATGGTCTAGAAAAATTGCTTTTCCAACTTGGAACATATTCCAACCTGTTTAACTTACATCAAAATTAAGGCCTTAATGTATGGCCTATTACGAAATTTTTTACTCATTTTCAATAATTTGCACTGGTTAAACTTTAGTTAAGGGACAAAAAATGTATTATTGATGTCATAAAGTTTTGTGTATTTTCTTTGCATTATTTTGGTATAGTAACTAAGTAGGTGAAAGTATACAAGATATCACATACCTTTCAAAAACTCTGTAGTGTTGGTGAATGGTGACAGAGTACAAAATGTACTTTTATACTCATATCACAGTATGTGGTTTTCATATCCTCAGATCATGACATTTATATAGTGTAAATAACTTATAAATAATTTACTAATTTTGGGACCATCATGACATTATCATCCAACTAATATACACCATCTGGACAATCCAAATATTTTCCCATACTCAATAAGTAACACTTGGACAGACTAAAAACAATATTTCTGCATAGAGTATTTTCACATAGAGTTAGTTGATTGAATGGTAATATGTACAATATGGTGTATATGGTGTATGAAAAGGTACAAAAATTACTGTTTCATGCTACACCCACAAGTCAGCTGCAAAAATAACATTTACACCTTTTTAACCTAGTTTTGTGCTCTTAAATCACATTTTATGATTCTATTGAAATTATCACCCTTTATTTGATAATTCCTGCACTCTTTCTTTTCTTTATGAATGTGTTTCCATACATGAAACCATTAATAACGTCACTATAAAATGGCAATGTAAAAGGTTAAAGTTGTATGTTTCACTTATTGCACTTAGACAATACTCAAATCCATAAGTTCTGCTAACACTCATTTTCTTCTGTTTAAAATCATTCAAAACTTTCAGCAAACAAAATATTACATAAATTACTCAACTTCCGTTAAAGTGATAGATGGTTTATTTCAATATGACAGAAAGACAGAACCTTTGCAGTGAAATATTCAGATTGTAACCCACATGCAGCAACAGGTACATTCCTATGGCAGTCAGTATTTCCCCCAACAATTGAATTATTATCTTTGATTTCTCACAACTGATTGAATTCCACCCCATGAGGTTTTCATTTTTACACCCATCTGCCACTTTCTCCTGATAAATAGGGCACAACATAACAGCCCTCTCAACACCTTTTGACATCTGCTTTACCAAAGTAAATCCCTAATTAAGCATTACTATCCTGAAAAGAAGGGTGCAGGTAAAAAAGGGGCTTGCATGACCCCTGCAAAGCTAATTAAAACCCTGACAGCTGTCAATTTTGTTTTGAAAGAAATCTGGGTGTTGAAAAAGCTTGTGAAATACAAAACATATGACACTGCATTATATACCTGCATTACACTTAAAAACACCAGAATATAACACAAAGAATTACCTTGCAGTGAAAACAATAAAATTTTGTCTTTCAGCAAACTCACAGAACAATAATATTCCATTACTGATAGAGATCAAAAACTGAAGTGTGAGCCAAATAATCCACGAAGATGATACCACTAGAAGATAGCAATAATGTGCATCAGGTCAATGTCAGACCGACACATGACCTCCGACTATACCTTGCGATACTATGATCTTCACACCTTGATGGTTTCTTTTGTTCCCTAGTAATCTGTCTCTGTTGGTATCAAACAGATTAGGCCATTTTCTGTCACTGATTTTTGTCCTTGGTCTAAAAGTTAATTTTGCTATTTCTTTTATTAAAAGCCATCTGTTTTTCATAATTCTACATGTTCTGAACAGTTTGGTATCATGGTGTTGTATTAAATACATTTCTTGAAGCTTCATTTGACGAAATATTAATAAAGAAAGAAATTTCAGATTGAAAACACTAAAACTGTGGAGCACTGCAAAATAAAACCAGATTTTATTATAAAAATGTCATGTTTAATTTTAGTGTAAGAAAGACTACATTTGATTTCAAATACTTTTATCACTCAGAAAAATGTTACCAATTTATGTGAAGAAAATCAATTTATAAAACCAAACAAAATAAAGTGTTAAATTTTCATTATAAATTCATTTCCACAGTGATAATATGACATCTTAATGGGGACAAAATTTAAGGATTTTCAAAAGAAATAATGGAGTAATCTTTATCACTATTTACACAAAAATATAATCTGGCATTTAACATCAAACCCTTGACTTAGGACCCACTAATCCTACTTTGTAGATACTATATATAACACTCTGCCTCTTGACTTTATGTTCTCTAAGATATGTCAAGTCCGGGAAATGTGAGAAACAAAAGCCATGACAGTCCTATCTCACTTTCTACCACCATTGTCGACTGAGTTTGAACAAGAAGCTTTTCAGAGTTTTTACTGCTATATCTATGTAACAAGTGACAGGAAATTGTCACAAAACCAGGTTTTCATTTTCCAGTCTGCTGGCCGAGCGCAAATGTGTTTTAAAGTCAGTAGATATACATAATGTGAAAAAGAAACAAAGGTCTTCTTCTATATATTACATGTGTAAAAAAAGCAAAGGGCCATAATTCAGGCAAAATTGATCCAAACACAAAACCCAGACAATATGCACGAGGGCACTTGATGACAACAGTTGTGTGAGAGTTTGGTTTAAATATCTTGAGAAATGTAGGAGGAAGTGGGCACGTGACAGTATTCTTCTATATATAACATATGTGGAAAAAAAGCAAAGGGCCATAATTCAGACAAAAATTATAAAAAAAAAAAAAGAAAAAAAAAAAAAACTTGCTCTGTGTGGGGTTTGAACTGCTGGTCTCATGAGAAATTTTGTCATCTTACTGTAACAGAATACTCCAAAGTATACAGGACTGGTAATCTATTCTAAAAATAGACAGTAATAACAGAGTATTCTCCCTTTTATAATAACAGAGTATTCTCCCTTTATTATAGTTCTGTGAAAGTTTGGTTGAAATCCCTTGAGAAATGTAGGAGTTGCACACAGAAGAGTATTTCTCTATATTTATTATATATCTATAACTATTTTGCCAAAAATACAGCCTATATTCAACCATCAAATACGGCCTGACAGAAAAAAATTCCGTATTGTATGTACGTGGAATACAAATAGCGCGGCAAAATTTGTAAGAGTGCATTCAATTGGCTCTAAAATGCACATGACGTTAATAACGTCGCTTTTGACTGGGTCGTTACTATTTGTTTATACGATGACGTCAGTAAAATGGCGTCGCATACTTCGTATATTTCGCGCTAAAAAGTGGTTTTCTTCAATTTTATGCTTAGAATATCATTTTAATTTAGTTTATCGCGCAGTAAAGTGTCAAAAGGTATATAATAAAAGGGTTATTAGTATAGTAATGTGATCCATAAGCCGGATTGGCTCGCCGAGGTCGGATCAAACTCGTGCTACGCACTCGTATGATCCGACGCACGACTCGAGCAAATCCGGCATGCTGGATCACGCTACTATACTAATAACCCTATTATATTACATTATGTGGAAAAAAACAAAGGCCCATAATTCTGTCAAAAATGATCAAATCACAAAACCCCGACAATATGCGCCAGGGCACTTGGTGACAATAATTCTGTGAAAGTTTGGTTGAAATCCCTTGAGAAGTGTAGAAGGAGTTGCGCACAGAAGAATTACATGTGAAAAAAAAACAAAGGGCCATAATTCTGTCAAAAATGATCAAATCACAAAACCCGGAATATATGCGCCAGGGCACTTCATGTCAATACTTCTGTGAAAGTTTGGTTGAAATCCGTTGAGAAATGTAGGAGGAGTTGCGCACAGAAGAATTACATGTGAAAAAAAACAAAGGGCCATAACTCTGTCAAAAATGACCAAATCACAAAACCCCGACAATATGCACCAGGGCACTTCATGACAATACTTCTGTGAAAGTTTGGTTGAAATCCGTTGAGAAATGTAGGAGGAGTTGCGCACTGAAGAAATTGTTTACGCCCGCCCGCCGACATACCCCAATCTAATAACCAGGATTTTTCCTTCGGAAAACCTGGTTAAAAACCAGTGGGTGAGGTACTTTTTGACTACAGGACATCATTTGAAAAATCTTGTTGAAAGCAATTCTACAGATCAAATATTAAACCTTCAGAATTTGTGGTTTTAAAAAAAAAATTTGAAGTTCTTTTTTTTTCTTATTCTAAGCTCTCTATTGGTCAGGTTGTTCGGCCAGAACCATTTGAATAAATTTAGGAGAACTGTTGTAAGGAACTGTTTGATGCCAATGTTTACTTTTGACCAAGCTTGATGGTTCTTGATAGGCTGTTTGAAGCAAAAATGTTGACAGACATTGGTAGGTGCAATCAACTATACTAAAAAGTCACCAGCAACACTTTGTGCTGAGGTGAGCTAACAAGAAACAAAATTAAACTTCAACAACTTTTCCCCTTTAAAAGGAGGCATAATTATTAATTTAAAACCTGATTGGACAATTATCATGTAAAGTTAGCTGTCACTGAGAACCACATTTTAAGGCCGGCAATTTGACACAAAATCATATCATATTTTTAGCTGCTTTAAACTTCCCATGAAAGTGTTATTTTTCATTATTATATTTGATCATTTTACACTTAACATGATATTTGTTCATCTACAACTTTACTCACATGCTATAATTTAACATTAGCTACAACTTAACAATATTTTGCTCAGTTACAAATTATATGTTCACTCGCAACTTATAGTAAGTTTGTTCTTTTGCAATTTTACCCAACAAGTAAAAAAAGTCTTATTTACTTCTAACCTTTATTGTAAAAAGACAATATTTTATTTCATGCCACATTAACCTTTATCCTACTATATTGGTTAAAGATTCTACCTTTGTGACCAGTGTAGATCATGATCAGCTTGCACATCTTTTGAGTAAGTAAAGTTTCATATATCATCCCTGTAAAAACCTGACAGTACCATCCATATGGAGAGACGGACATTATTCCATTGTAAAAATTAAGCAGATTATTAACAATAAAGAACAACAAAAAAAACTGTTGCTAACATTTTCTAGATCTAATCATCATTAAAACACTCACTTCTAAATAGTAACAGCTTATTCTATCCACGGTCCAGTTTACACTCCTCAAACATCCATTTGGCAGTGTGATCCGGAACAGATAGAATGTTTGTACTGCTATAATCCAAAGGTCATAAACAATCATTGATGTACATTTTGGGGTGATAAGAGCAGATAAGAATGTATGAATTAATATAGTTATCTGTCCTCTACATTAATGTATATCAATTAACATGACCTCTATCAATTAGGCTTTTTCCATTTTATTAAGCTAGGAGATTGCAAACATCAATTTTTTGTTAGGGTGGACATGCAAAACAGAATATAGCTTTTAAGATGTTTGGCTCATTTTATGCTTATTCAATTATTAGTTTCATTCTGCCATAAGTCACTTTCAAGCAATGCTGACAATGTGATAAACGTTACATAAATTTCACCATAGTTTAACCTGTAAATGTAATTTCATACTGGTCACCTCAGCCCTTCCAGGTTCATTTATAAAAATGTTCCATTCAACAGAAATGAAAAATCACACTGAGTGTAACAGTCTAAGAAAATAATAAGATCACGATATTTATAGCTATGTAATATATCAGAAATCTATCAGCGGAAGTTTATAGATAATATTACAGAAGAAATCTAAATAAATTAATGCTAGTGCCAAGAAACAATCAAATTTGCAAAAGCCAACATTCTCTGCCAACCCTACATGTAAATATCCAGTCCACTGACTTCCTTTCTCTTTTCCCACATATCCCCAAACATTGCATGTCCGACAATGCGAAGAAAAATACTGTACCTTTACAAGGTGCACTCCTGATTGCACGATGCACAGGTTAAATACTTCCTAACCTTGTAAACTACAAAAAGCTGAGGAATAACTGCATCACCCATTAACCACACTGGAAAGGATGCAAACCTCAGTACAAAGTACTTTAAAATGAAGTTATCCACACATATAAAAATATTATGACAATTTTATGTGCCATTCAATTAGCAAGTAACCTTTGAAGGGGTCTGAAGATCATGCCAAGAAGTTCACATGTACATTTTTATATCCCCATCATTACATAAAGTTATGACCTAACCCCATTCATCATTTTGACTACTACTAAATTATGACATATAAAAAATGAGGATAAAAAAGTTAGGCGAATTTTATGTCTTCTTTAGTATATTATGTCTTTTAATCAAACATGTCTTACTCATAGTCTGTATTAATTACATAAGACCACCATGAGGCAGGATTATAAATTTGCTACTTAACCCCTAACTTGTAGCATTTCTAAAATGGACTTACCCATCTATCAAGTTAGAATGTACCGGGTTCTCAAATTAGACCAGTTGAAATTAGTGCAGACTGTATGACTATCGAGGCTGATCATAGTCTACCCATGTCACAGAGGTAAGATCACTTGCCACTTACAGAGTACGGTCCATTTATATCAGAACTTTTGTATTTTTTCAAACATTTGGAAGAATTTAAATACTAGGGTATTTACTGAAAGTGACGTAATGACAATGCAAAATCAGTCTGACGTGAAACCTCACAAATTGTACATTTAATACACACCTCTGATAAATTAAGGAGCAAACCCTTGTAAATATTCACAAGATCAACTTAAACACAATTTTTGCCAAATTAAGTAGAAAAAGTCTATACACAAGGTAATAAAAAGACATGGTAATTTTAATCAATGACAGTATTATTGATAAGCCTAAATCAATCTTCTGTTTCTTGTAAATAAAAAAATGTTATTGTAAACAATCCATTCAACAGCAGAATGAAACAGCAAAATTTCTGTTGTAACCGGACAAATATAAGTTATAAACAACCAAACTCAATCTCTTAAAATTTCAAAAGAGAAAAAAAATTAAGAAAAGGAGTGTTTCATAGTTTATGATCAAATTGAATTTGCAATCATTTTTCTTTTTATTGAGCATATAATTATTGTGCAAGTAAGCAATTTATTTGGTTAGTAAAAACAAACGTCTAAAATAGTCCCCCGATTAACAAAAATAACAAACATTAGAAAATCCTTAAACCCTAATGTTCTTCTGTGAAGATACTTATGAACAAAAAACTGTGAAAATATTAATGAACAAAAACCTAAATCTTTACTTTGAAAACTTTGTGATGTTTTTGACTTGAATGAAAGAAGCAACAAAAACTTGAAGCTGTCTCAGATTGCGGAAAAAGCTATGTGGTAAAGTTTACATTCATTATGCATATGTATGCATTGAAATTAACACTTCAGACTGGATACTATATGGGACCATTTAATTTCCCCTACCTGCTAATTTTCATAGAAGATTATCTATGCCGACTGCAATGAATTTAAAATACTTCACAGTTACTGATTCTGCCTTCTAATATTCTTGAAATCATGGTAACTTTGTTCCCCATCCAAACACACAAGAAAATATGTCACAAATCTTCAAAATTTAATGTACATTTCATATAAGATAATGTGACAGTAACATGAAAGTTTACAACCACTGTACAAAAACGTAAATATTTGTGCAAACAAATATTTCATCCATACCTTATCCAATAAACTGACATTGTAACCGTGGTTTCATCTGCTCCTCACTGTCACAGTATCCTAAATGAACTGTACAGCACTATACAGCAATCTGCCTAATTCAAAATAAAATTTTATACGTTAGGATTTTCATTTTCAAAATTATTGGCCACTTTTTCTTTACTTATAAGATTGTTAATTAGTCCCGACCGACTTTGGGACTTAAATTCTCCCCTGGTGAACTTGACATTAGACTTAAAGCTTTTTTCTTCCATAATTGTTCAACAGTGTGTATGACAACTCTTTTGAACTAAAAAATTCCTATATCAGTGTCTGAATAAATCATTTTCAATATATCTCTTCAACCATAAATACATAATGTTGCATGCTGTTAATTGAGCTCATTCTTATCAAAGACATAGTGAAAAGAAAATGCACCTATGGTTAAGTGACATACAATATATGCAGGAAGATAATAACCACTAAGTCTTGTTTCTCTGCAACTGAAAAACAGACTTCTTCAGAAGAGTCATCTATAGTAAGGCAGATTTTGTACAAAGAATGGCTAATCTAAATATTTAGAAAACTTACTGCCACTGTTTTAATGAAGTACAGACATTTTTTTCTGAGAAATTAGTCAGTTATATGCCTTGCCTATGTTAAAAGAAATCTGGTGTACGCAAATCACATATTGCACTTTAATGTTCGCCAGCAACCACAGAAAAAAGAAAAACAGCAGTTTAACATGAAATTCATTTCTTTCTCTAACTTGCATATCACTATGTTTCAGCAACATTGCTGTTCATATCTTTAAAAAAATGTCCAAAAAAATCTTTAAAGTATTAGACACTGTCAGAACAGTTATATAAAATGACTGAACACAATGTCAAACAGACTAGTAGAAAGTCATAACAAACATAATGTCAGCATAGTAATAGAAACTTACTTTACACAATATCAAACATTATACAATTACAGAAATATCAGAGTGCAGTCATGGAAAATGACTGCAAACATAATATCAAACAATACATGGTAGTCATTACAGAACATGTCAAAATAGTCAGGGAAAAGGACTTTTAACAATGTCAAACTATACTCAGTAGACTTTTAAAATGTCAGGGTAGTCATAGAAAATGACTACACACAATGTCAAACAATACAAGGTAGTCATAATAGCAAATGTCAGAGTAGTCATGGAAAATGACTTTGCACATAATATCAAACAATACATGGAAGTCATGACATAAAATGTCAGAGGAGTCATGGAAAAAGACTGAACACAATGTCAAACAATAAGTAGTAGTCAAACAATGTGGAGCCTTGGTTGCGCAGTGGTAGCGTGTTCGCCCCAGGAACAAATGGCCCCGCGTTCGATCCCTACCATCGCCATGTCGGCAGTGTCCTTAGGCAAGACACAAATAATTCCACATTGCCTGAGACTCTCTTTCAGGTTGATTCCATCTGGAATATGTCTCAAGAGCGATTAATATAAGTTGTAGGAACTTATTTCCATCGAGAATAAATAAATTAGTATAAACTAAGAAGTAGTCAAGTATTACAGAAAATATCAGGGTAGTTATAGAAAAAGACTTTATACAATGTCAAAGACTACATGGTTAAGTCATTATAAAAAATATCTGAGGATACTATATAGTCATGGAAAATGACTGTTAATTGAGTATAGGGCATGCATTCTTTTAGGTGGAAAATTTGATATAAAAGCAGAGATGGACATTTCTTCCCAATTGTCAATTATTGTAATTGCAGGGTCTCCTGCCAATATTTTACTGTCCCTATGTTCCAATGGTAAGTGCTTTATTAAATGTGATAATTTCAAACACAATACAATAAATGTCACTGGACCCCACTCTGGGAAATCAGTAATGCATCCAGTCTGGATATACTGGTGCAAGGACACCCCTGACAATAGAGTAAAAATGATAAATAATAAATACAGACACTTTCACAATTATCTCTAGCATTATCGTTCATTTATCACATATTGGTTGCTAACAAACCAAATTCTAAATGTTAGAGATCTCAATTTTGTATCGAATAAAGATATCATAGATAGTACTGCTTCAAAACTATGGAAACTGTCATACTTCCCTCTGTAACCAATTTTTACCTGACAAGACTTGCAGAGAATGCAAACTTTTCTGGACAAAAAACTATACTGAAACAAAACAGTAGCAAGTGAAGTAAAGCAGTTTCCGCAGTCAAACATATGACAGAACACTTACATTAGCTGTAAAGATAACAAGAACTGTCTGTTAGACAGCATGCTCCACTATTCTAACAGCTTGCAAATAAAACAAACCTTCTGTCAATAAAATACAGTCAACCCTGTCCTTGCGACTACCCAAGTTAAACGACAACCTCACATATGCAACTACTTTATATTCCTCCCTTAATTGTAATTTTAGATGAAACCATTTTATCCTGCATTAAGAAACCACATATCTTATTAGAGACCACAATTTTAGCCACTTAAGACAAGTTTGACTGTAGCAAAACAAAATTCTGTTAACCCTCTAAGTGACTAGAAAACAGTTATCATTTAAAAAAGTCAAAGTTATCTATGGTTACAACTTAATTGTTTGATATCTCTGACAACCATTGCTAGGTTTCAAATATATACTATAAGTAGTTACTGAAGTGTGTGGGATTGATGTTTAGGTTGAACAAGGGCCATAATTTGCATTAAATTCAGTCAAGAGTTATCTTACTGTCTTGTCTGATAACCCTGAACACTTTGGTAAAGTTTCAAATCAATCCAATAAGAAGTTACTGAGTAATGTCCATGATAATAGCATTGCATGCATTAAACTGTAACCTTAAGCTGCAACAACAACGACAACGACGACGACAATGCAAAGAGACGTAATAACTCTCCTTGTTCTTTGATTAGTCGAGCTAAACCTGAAAGTTCCTTAGTTTTCTGCATAAATCATCCGGTATCTGATCGTAACTGATAGTGTCGACTCTTGCAGTTGCATCAAAGCCAATACTGTTCGAATGTTAGATACAAAATGCATTCTTTGGTACCGTTTCAAATCAATTTGTTAAAAAAAATACAAAGATTATACACATCCTATTGTTTTACAAGGAGGATTCTGAATGGCACATTTTAAATTGCTTCTGACCCACCCACCTCTCTTTCATAAATACAAGCATTGTTCTGTAATTGCTTCTATCAATAAGTTCAATTACTTACAAGTTCTTAAGACAGTTGTAGAAGAGAAACAACTTGAATTATTTTTTAGATAACATTTTTCAATTTCTTGACGCAATTGCACCACTGTTTTATGACACCTTTATAATCTGTGGCACAAATTCTTCAACACCATTATTCTGTAGCACATATTGTATGACACCATTATTCCTGATAGCTGTCGTAAAAATAGTAACATCTAAAATTGTAACTAGGCTATGAACTATGTGACATGTCAATTTATTTCAAAGGAAGATGCCTGTAGTCGGCATATTTTAATGCATAATTTAGATTTAGATATTTTCATGCTTTCAAAGTAATTTAATGATGTACAAACATTAGCTGAACTTTCAAAAGTAATATAATTTCTAATTAATTTACAACCATTGATGCATATCTTATTGCCTCTTTGGACATTATGAACTATTAAAAAAAACACCACATGTTTGTGTGATCTTTACCCCTTACATTATTTATTGACCAACCACCAATCTTTCATGCAGTCTCATCACAGCCAATGCTCATAGTTATATAACTTCTATTACCCTAATCCTCTTCGTTGCCATGATGTAAGACATTTAACAACCTTTTCTGAAAGAATCGCTCAAGATTTCTTCAAAGCCAACTTACTCACTGTTAGATTAGACTAATATAAACAATGGAAACTGCTGTTTAATCCATAATCCTCCAGAACATCTGGTACATGTAACTCAAACTTCCCTGAATTAATCTTTCATCCAAAAACACACCTAATAACAGACAAAATCATGTTAATCATTAATTCGAAGTAGAGTGAAAAACAACTTACTTCAACAACTTGTCTAAATTTCCAGATTTCTACCATCTGTGCTTAAATGTTAGCAAGTTATATAAGAAAAAGTCCATCCAAATACTTTATACCACCTAAATACACCTCTCATTACAACTCTTGTAGTATCCAAACTCACATAAAATAGCTGGAAAAGAAAGAATTTTATGGCATATAATACGCCATTATATCTATGTTCATACATGTATGAACACCAGTCAGTTTATTAGCAATATTATCATGTTTGGCTCCATTCCTGTTTGTAATTTGGCTATTTAGGTCCACCTAGATAAGTGTGGGATTATTGACCAAAGTTCAGCCAATTTTGAACTGACCACTTTATAACTTTATATCTAACCTGACTTCTCAGCATGTCCCCACTTTTAAATGAAAAGCAATACCGATTTTATCAGTTAAGAGCTTTTAGCACACAGGACAAATATAAAACTTTCTTAAAGTTGACCTGCTATAAAATTAATCATAAAAATGTTTGATTTTAACAATGGTTTAATGACAAAGTATGTTCGTACTAAAATGTTGGTCATCTTAAGTAAATTTTGGGAAACTGTGACACACTAATCACCGTTCAAGTACAGGTGAAGCTGTTTTCTTACGATTTTAAATTTGTAACTGTCATATCTTTTCACCATCACATAAAATTTGCTTTTATTCATTTATGTATACTATACTAAATTGTCTTACATATTTGATGTAAAGCACTTTAAAAGCTATGTAACTATACTCTATTGTGTTTCATGTTTTCAAACATCTTGCTGCAGCCTCTGGTAGTGGTGAAAGGGATGTTAAGAAGACAACTGCAGTGAAGGTGAAGGTCATTAATTCATGAACAGGAACCAATGCCAGTTGTTGTCATATTCTACAATGATATATTGTTCCTGAATTATTGCAGAGGAAGCACTGAGACTGCTCCATGTGGATCCTTTGTTTCACACCATGCATGTCACTGTTTTCCTTTGACAAACAGCGTGTGAAACAACTGAAAAATTCTTACATTAAAACTGTCTTTCTTTTTTATTACGATGATCATGAATGGAAAAATCAAATTCTGTGAACAGGCCATGGCAAGACCTAAACAAAAACCTGAACCAAAACCTTGATTTAATGTTTATAGAACATTTTTTATGAACAGAAATCATAGAGGATAGTCTTGACACTTTTCTGGCCTTGGCAATGCCGGAGATAAACTAAGGCTACAAACATTTCATTCATAAAACACCAGATGCGAATTAGGTAAGAGATAAATTTATTATGTAAAAACTTTATGTAAACAATCCTTTATAAGGAAAAACTCTAAACAAACACCCTGGAGCCACAGTATCAGATGTAATGTTTTTTTCAAGAACATTAAAAGCCGTTTTATCGTAGTCACAAAACATTACAAATCCGATTCAACAATAGATTGTTGTGCCTTATCATCAAGCGGATTTAGGTAACCCGGATAAATTAGAATGCCAGCAGTCAGGTTGGTTGTAAGTTTGACACTTCTGTAATCCATTAAATCTAATGAAACCGTTCTTGAATTATGGCACAAATTCAATGAGAAGACCTACTAGAAAAGAACGCGATGACTTCATAAATTAAGTGACTTAAACTTGAATTTAAAGGTCTATATGTGAAAAAGTCTGAGTCATTTTCAATAATAAATATTCCTTTTGCAAGTTTGCAGAAATCTGTCAATTGTATACTGAAATGTTCAATAAGGAAGTATCCAGCTATCAGACAATTTTAACCCCCCTCAACTTAAAATGGGTGTAAACTACAATCTAAACAAACAAAAATGGCCCACCATCTTCAAATGTGACATAATGCAACACTGGGGCAGAGGAGAGTGTAGGGGGTTATATTAATCTTCACACAGCATCTCAAACCTTTTGCACACTGGGCTACAATCTTCATTATTAGACTGCAAGTATAAAATAACTGGATGCATAATTATCTCACAAATAAACTATGACAATCACTTTGACTCAGGTGTCAAGTATAACTTAACCCATAATCATGCATTTACAAAAACTATAAAAAAAAATCTCCTTTCAAAATTATGAAATACTAGAAGGGAGCACAATAAAAAATGATCTTTTGTCAGCGCAAGTCTCCAAAGTATGTAACTGTGACCTGTGTCATAATTATTACTACAATAGTCAAATTATATATGGGATGAATTAACCCTGGCTTGAAATGCTAGTATCATATTCATCATTTTTTGTACAGTATGACAATGCTTGTGACATGGCAATTAATGTCAAGATGTTCTTACATTTATATTTTACAACTTATAAAAAAGGGGAAAAAATGATGTATTTTTCTTTTCAGCGCTAATTGTTAAAAAGTCTGACATCAGCTATAACATTTGTACAAAATAGTCTTTTTTTCTCGCAAAGTTAACCTACTGTAATAGGCTTATTAGATGCTCCTTGGGATGTATAATAGGCAAAGGAGATTTTTAACCTGCTTTTTTTTGTGAATATGAATATCATTTTTTCACATATTTTCTTGATCTTGATCCTTGGGTTTGGGTGAAATATAGGCGTAGGTCTTTCTTTATCAAATTCAAAGATGTGTGTCCATATTGCATTTAAACATAGATATATCCCTTAAAGCCAGAGATGATTGAATTCACAAAATATGTGACAAATGAACAGAATGTCTGTCAAACATGAAACTCCATTCTCAGCCCATCAAAAAAAAAGGCTGTTTATAGTGGAACAAGCCTGAGTTAGCTTATCTTTTCTAAGATGCACAATTGTGGGATTCACCCTATTTTTTTCAAAGATTTGCATAATTTTGTTACATGTGCCTAACAATTCAACATACAAATCAATAAACTAACAAGAGGGCGAAGATGGCCCTATATCGCTCACCTTGGCATAATTTGAACAAACTTTGAAGAGGTCTACTAGGCAATGCTACATGCCAAATATCTAAGCTCTAGGCCTTGTGGTTTCAGAGAAAAAGATTTTTAAAGTTTTTCCTATATATGCCTATGCAAAACTAGAACTGTCACAAGAGTGACGAATTATACCCCCACAATACAGCTTTGTCACAGAAGTATGGCAACCATAAGAAAGGAATGGCCACAAGGACATACATTTCAGTTATTATACAATAGGTTGTGTAAATGTATTGTTTTAATACCACACAAAATATGTAAGGTTGGAAAGTATGGATTATTATTAAATTTAATAGGTTTATTTCAAACATGTTAATATCACTAACCTCCCTATCAAATTTCATGATCCTAGCCCCAAGCGTTCTTAAGTTATCATCCGAAAACCGTTGAACTGTTCCGAGTCATGTGACCTTGACCTACAGACCTCAAAGTCAAACCTGACCTGTATTTCATGATGTTACACCTGTGTACCAAAAATTATTTAAATAGGTCAAGCCTTTCATGAGTTATCATCCGGAAACAGTTTTACTGTTCAGGGTCAGCCTACTGACCCCAAAGTCGAACTTGACCTGTATTTCATGATGTTACAGCTTTGTACCAAAAATAATATAAATCAGTCAAGTCGTATATGAGTTATCATCCGAAACCGTTTTACTGTTCCGAGTCACTGTGACCTTGACCTACAGACCTCAAAGTCAAACTTGACCTGTATTTCATGATGTAACACCTGTGTACCAAAATTTATTTAAATCGGTCAAGTCTTTCATGAGTTATCATCTGGAAACCCTTTTACTGTTCAGGGTCACTGTGACCTTGACCTTTGACCTACTGACATCAAAGTCAAACTTGACCTGTATTTTCTGATGATGCACCTGTGTACCAAAAATTATTTAAATTGGTCAAGTCGTATATGAGTTATCATCCGAAACCGTTTTACTGTTCAAGGTCACTGTGACCTTGACCTTTGGCCTACTGACCCCAAAGTCGAACTTGACCTGTATTTCATGATGTTACAGCTGTGTACCAAAAATTATTCAAATTGGTCCAGTCATTCATGAGTTATCATCCGGAAACTGTTTACTGTTCAGGGTCACTGTGACCTTGACCTTTGACCTACTGACCCCAAAGTCGAACTTGACCTGTATTTTTTTATGTTGCACCTGTGTACCAAATATTATTTAAATCAGTCAAGCCATTCATGAGTTATCATCCGGAAACCATAAAACCAACAGACCGACCGACTGACCGACCGACCGACCGACAAGCTCACTCCTATATACCCCCCCCAAACTTCGTTTTGTGGGGGTATAACTAAGTGACCCCCTGTGCGGGGTCAATTTTTATCCGGGGATCATAATTTGAACAATCTTGGTAGAGGTCCACTAGCCAATGCTACATGCCAAATATCTAAGCTCTAGGCCTTGTGGTTTCAGAGAAGAAGATTTTTAAAGTTTTTCCTATATATGCCTATGCAAAACTAAGTGACCCCCCGTGCGGGGTCAATTTTGATCCGGGGGCCATAATTTGAACAATCTTGGTAGAGGTCCACTAGCCAATGCTACATGCCAAATATCTTAGCTCTAGGCCTTGTGGTTTCAGAGAAGAAGATTTTTAAAGTTTTTCCTATATATGCCTATGCAAAACTAAGTGACCCCCCGTGCTGGGTCAATTTTGATCCGGGGGCCATAATTTGAACAATCTTGGTAGAGGTCCACTAGCCAATGCTACATGCCAAATATCTTAGCTCTAGGCCTTGTGGTTTCAGAGAAGAAGATTTTTAAAGTTTTTCCTATATATGCCTATGCAAAAACTAAGGGCCAACCCGTGCGGGGTCAGTTTTGACCCGGGGGTCATAATTTGAACAATCTCTGTAGAGGTCCACTAGACAATGCTACATGCCAAATATCTAAGCTCCAGGTCTTGTGGTTTCAGAGGAGAAGATTTTTAAAGTTTTTCCTATTTTTTGCCCTAGCAACCAGAGTTCTGCATGGAATGGAATTCTTTGAACAATTTTGGTAGAGCTTCATGCAAGGAACATTCCTGCATAGTTTTATCAACATTGGCCTAGAGGTTTCAGAGGAGATGTCATTTGAATCAAAATGTTGAGGGACGACAGACGATGGACAATCATCGATCAGAAAAGCTCACCCTGGCGTAGCCAGGTGAGCTAAAAACCTATAAATTTCCAGTCTGTGTTTTTGTTTAAATGAATACCAGTAAGAAACAGAACGGAATGGAAGTAACTCCAAGAGACATAAATTAATTTTTTCATTCAAAAAGATTAAGGGAAGCAACTCTTATTAATATAAATATGTTATTATTGCTTAAAGATTTTTTTATTGGTTGGGTGTACATAAAAAAATGTTCTATGATTCAAAGGTGTTTTATGTTGTCCCTATACTTTTTAAAAGCAGGGGGTAAATACCCTGTTTTTAAATTTTTCGAATAGAAACTGAATTCAGCAACTGATACTCTTCGTATCTACCAGGACTTTGATTTTTTCTGCAACTTAAAATTGCAACAATAGCACTTGATAAAAAGTGAACCTCAGAAACTTTTTCTTAAAGCAGACTTCAAAGTAAATGAGCTGCACAAATGAAAAAACTTGGTAATATATTATCCTAGAAATAACAGACTGCTGTCTTAACTGTTCAATTAAGAAGATTATGGTGAATTTCTTTACTCTACAACCTTGCTTCTTTCATCATACAAAGAAAACACTGTAGAGTGATGTAACACATCATCAGCTACTTTTTTTATACACATCTAATTAATTCATTTTTCTTCAGTTTCTTCCACCAGTTCTTTTTTGTATACTTTTTTTAGTTCTTACAGGAGAGCTTACATCAAACCCATATCAATTACCTGCAATATTATACTGCACGACTAATTAGCAGGTATTTTACAAGCAATAATATCTAGCCTGAGGGATGTTCTTTGATTTTTCTGTATAAAGTAAATTTTTCTTGTGTTTTAACAGCTGCAGGATGCAAAGTTAAGGAAATAGCAACTTGGCATAAAATTGATTATTCCTGACATAAACATAAAACTTGTTATCAGTCTATGAAGTTGTGTCTAAAGGTGATGAACTAAAAGTAAAATATGAAACCCATTTTTACTGGTTTGCACTTTTAATAAACAACAGATTAACTGAACAGTAGTGCAATAACTGAATACTATAATGCAATAACTGAAGACTATACTGCAATAACTGAATACTATAATGCAATAACTGAATACTATAATGCAATAACTGAAGACTATAATGCAATAACTGAAGACTATAATGCAATAACTGAATACTATAATGCAATAACTGAAGACTATAATGCAATAACTGAAGACTATAATGCAGTAACTGAAGACTATAATGCAATAACTGAAGACTATGAGACTATAATGCAATAACTGAAGACTATAATGCAGTAACTGAAGACTATAATGCAATAACTGCAGACTATAATGCAATAACTGAAGACTATAATGCAGTAACTGAAGACTATAATGCAATAACTGAATACTATAATGCAATAACTTGAAGACTATAATGCAATAACTGAAGACTATAATGCAATAACTGAATACTATAATGCAATAACTGAAGACTATAATGCAATAACTGAATACTATAATGCAATAACTGAAGACTATGAGACTATAATGCAATAACTGAAGACTATAATGCAGTAACTGAAGACTATAATGCAATAACTGCAGACTATAATGCAATAACTGTAGACTATAATGCAATAACTGAAGTCTATAATGCAGTAACTTAAGACTGCAATGCAATAACTGAATACTTTAATGCAATAACTGACGACTATAATGCAATAACTGAAGACTATAATGCAGTAACTGAAGACTATAATGCAGTAACTGAAGACTATAATGCAATAACTGAAGACTCTTATGCAGAAACTGAAGACTATAATGCAGTAACTTAAGACTGTAATGCAATAACTGAAGACTACAATGCAGTAACTGAAGACTATAATGCAATAACTGAAGACTATAATGCAATAACTGAAGACTACAATGCAGTAACTGAAGACTATAATGCAGTAACTGAAGACTACAATGAATAACTATAATGCAATAACTGAAGACTATAATGCAATAACTGAAGTCTATAATGCAATAACTGAAGACGTATGCAATACTGAATACTATAATGCAGTAACTGAAGACTAAACTGCAATAACTGAAGACTATAATGCAATAACTGAAGACTGTAATGCAGTCACGACAGAAGCTGTAATCAGTGCTCTCCCTCTCTCCCCTTTTCTCTTATCTCAAATAAGTATGAACCTGTAAAGTAGATTTTGTAATCAATTTTCAAAATCCTACAACCACTTATCCTATAGGCTGGTATCCCATGCTTGACATAGCCCCTACTCTTTCCTTGTTTGGTTCCTTCAGCTGAAGACTACAAAAGGTTAAAGAGAGTTAAAATCCAACTGGGGATTACCACAAATCCCAAAGCCAACAGGGTGTCTTTTCAAGATTGTAGATTTTCTTTCAGAAACTGTCAATAAAGCCAATCTCTCATGAGCAATTAATTTATTTTGTATGCTCTGGCACATAAATACTGCAGCCTGACTGCACCTGGCAACTTAAATAATGAGCCAATAATATGAATTAATGACAGTTTCATTGCAAAGAAAGATTACGTCTAACAAATATATCTATTAAATGGTGATCAGGCCACTGATAAGATAAATTTTAGAATGATCAAAAACCTGTTTGGCTGATTTTTTTTTACAAAACTTGTTCGATTTTTACAAATAGTGTATATATCTTATGGGGGAAAAAAATGACAGATTGCATGTCATGGAATAAACAGCTTACATAGAAAGTAAGGTTCTTCAGAATAATGTACCATCTGCACAGTGCATGTACTTTTCAATTAATCATTCTGCACTAGGAGATTATAATGTAAGAAATTATTAAGATTGTCAATGAAGACTGAAAATATCGAAGTGAATATAACAAAATTACT
Organism: Saxidomus purpurata; assembly: GCA_022818135.1. Classification (NCBI taxonomy): domain Eukaryota; kingdom Metazoa; phylum Mollusca; class Bivalvia; order Venerida; family Veneridae; genus Saxidomus; species Saxidomus purpurata. The sequence continues at coordinate 5,861,206 of JAFMSR010000002.1, read as the reverse complement.
GTAGAACAATCTGTATTTGTTTTAATAGAAGCTTCTTCCCTAGTTACCCCACCAATGACTTCTGTTTAAGAGTGCCCAACACTGACACTTCAATCATATTTCTCTTTCAATATTTAAAAAAAACTCTTGTCCTGTTATGAATAAACATTTAAAAATCAAAGCACTGTGAGTGCTGAAGGCCTGGGGGCCCTAAAAACAACTTTTGACCTTTGTGATTTACGCTGAACCTTACCTAAAGCGCGGGTCGAAATGTGCATAGGGCGAAATTTAGTATATGACACAGAATAAATGATTCACAAATATATGGGTGGCAGGGAAGTTTGTTTTATTATAAAATGTCATTAAATGAAAAATTATCACATGGTCAACAATATCAATTGTTTGAGAGAACAATAAAAATAACTAAATCTGCGCTTTGTTCAAGTTCAAGCGATATCTGATGATGTGGATCGAGAATTAGTGTACCAAGGACAAGACCTTGAAACAGAAATAAACAAAGCAATACCAACAATGAAATATAAATACAGTACTGTACAATGTGTATAACAGAGAAAACCAAAAATGATTCTTGGTTACCTTGTAGTTGTAATCGGTGAAACCATTCACTGGGCCTTGACATGCAGCGTCCTCGATAAATGGCGGGTGATTTTGATCACGTGAGTTCCTTCCCGTAAAGGTACGTAAATTGTATCTTTTTTTTTTAAAGAAATTTATTTTTAGGTAAATATATATGTAATCGTCCGTAAATAAGAAAGTTGTCAATGAAATCAGAAATTTGAAGATCAAACTACAAACTCTTATATCGAATTCCGTACGTTTCCGTAAATTTCCGTAAATATCCGTACTTTTCCGTGATATGCATATGATTATCTTCCGTAATCAGCTAACAGCGCAGTAATTTCTAAAACAGAAAAAAATGTGTAATGCAGCCCGTAAGCTATAGACCTTTCTGCAATCGTTTGAAGTTGTATGTACTGTTTTTATTTGTAATATGTTCTTATCGTATGCGACATTCAAACAAAAGATTGATCTGGTCTGTCTTGCACTACTTTCCCAAAGCGCATGTTTACAGTTGTTATTCGCACATAGCACAGTTAAATTGTCTACAGTGTTTGAAATGTGGTATGCTAACTTAGGCCTAGGGGACTTTCAGTCCCCAGGCCAAAAATAGTAAAAATATTAATATATTGAGGCTTCATGCAATTTAAAACAACAGTTTCATAAAAAAAAAAAGAATTTCAGCCTCTTTGCACTGAATACCGAAGTTCAGGGTGAAAACCAGCGCAAAAACAGGAATATTTATATTTAGGAAAAATGTTACATAGTAAATGCCCTCTTCTAGGAAAATGTTACTCCCCAAGGGTCTTCAATTAAGATTTTTACAGTAAGTAGTAATACTATGATTACGACCTTTATGCTTTCCTTGGTTTTTACCCTTGTTTTACAATAAGCTGACAGTACATTCAGGGCTCTGTGCTTGAAATCAGACTATATTTTATGTGACACAATATTTTGATATACTGTTTTATTTATACCTCTGCCGGGTATAAAATGTGACTAAAACCAGTGTTAAAAATTTATTTCCCTATAGCCACATCACCAGTAGGTTATTACCCATATATCATAATGATAGGTGATCAAAAACGCTTCAGTACCGTGTCTGCTCAATGATGACTAACAATTTTGATTAGGGTCAAGAGGTGAAATGATGACAACAATGATGCCTTGTTTGGTCGACTAACTCGGTATGAGATAAAGTAAGAGGGTTTTATAGTACAACCCACTTCAAAATCACCACCCACATCCTTTCTTCACTAAAACAAGTCTGTTGCATGTCCTCAACTTCATTTTCAATCTCATACATAGATACCTTTGTCAATAATATGTCCTGTCTGTATTCTACCATATCTTTGCTTGATTGCAATGTATTTCAGGAATAAAGCATGGTAGATCTATTTGCCTAAAATTTATAACTGAACATCAGGGTGTGTTTTTGTTAGAAAGTTACATTGTACTTGGTTGGACAAGTCTCTGATGATAGCCTAATATCTTTAAAATGTTAAAGCAATCATCAAGTTTTTTTTCTTATACCTCATCTATAATGCATTATTTACTAAGTTTTGTGCAAAATATATTTTCAGAAACCTGTATGTCTTCAATAATACAAATGGATACAAAACAAAATTGTTTCCTGTGCAAAAGAAATTGTAATTTTCTTTTCTTAGACCACACCACCTTCAGTGTCACCAGTCCTGCTACTGTATCTACAGGATCATACTACCCCTGAACTTTTGTTTCCCTAAAAGGCGACAAATGAGCCTGTTGTGAAGTACTAAATATTGCCTGATCAGTACATTTAAAGTCTGGTACAGTCTGGTATGTGCATAGCGTATCTTTTTATTCTCAATCTTGTATCACTCTCGAGACTCACTCCAAATTGGAATCATCTTCCAAGAGATTGAGGAAACATGGAAATATGTCATGCCTAAAGACACTGCCATCATGGCGCTGGCAGTTATTGAACCCTGGACCTTGTGATCCTGAAGCAAACACACTACCACTATGCTAAGGCAGCTCCACAACTGTGCACAGTTCCACCATGTCCCTAAGATCAACAGCCGTATCGCAAGGTCAGGTGCTCTAATCAAGTACCTGATAAACTAACATCCAATTTGTGTTTTTTGTCAACCTTGGAGATGTAGGTAAGCACATTTGCACCAGAAGTCTAAATCAGTGTTACTCTTCAAAGATATCTAGAGATAAATAGATACACTGGTTACTTATATTTGTAGAGGAAAAATACTACACTTTTTAGCTAGCTTTTATGGACACATGGTAGAGTGTCCGCTTCGGGTACTGGAGGACCCGAGTTCGAATCCAGCTCGGGGCTAAGTATTTTTTATGGTTACATAATTATGGTGCCCAACGTAAATAACCCATGTGTTTACAAGTGATAGCACCCTTAGAACGTTCAACAGACAGTCATACTTCAAGAATTCAAGGACGAATTCTGGTAAGGAAGGGGTGTATGTAGTAGAAGTATAATACTGCACCTGCAATTCCTGGCCATTGATCTAGCTTTTATGGCAACATGGTAGTGTCTGCTTAGAGTAATGGAGGACACAAGTTCAAATTTCAGCTTGGGGCAAAGTATTTTTCACAGTTACATATTTATTGAAGAAATACAATGTACCATAATATTGAAATAAGGAACTTCAGTTTTGCCTGTAATTACCTTTGAGAATATCAAGCGACCTTGACATAGATTCATCTATTGTCCCTTGTCCAGTTACTGACTTGAATTAGTTTTCAAAATTGAGGAATTTGAGACTTTGGCCTTTGACCTACTGAAACAATTCAAGACAACCAATTTACAACATTTTATCATTTCGATAGTTTTGTTTATCAACATATGGTAGATATTTATCACAAACTGTAAGAGTCTAGAGTTTTTCACAGTTTGTTAAAGACTGCCAACTTGCAAAATAAGTGAACTTTCACAAAAGGACATTATTCAAAGAAAAAATGGGAGGTATCACAGCCCTTGAAACCTATCGTAACTGTTTTTTTCCAAATTAACTCCACATAGGTATGAAAGTGTCTTGTATAGTTATATATCAGACTGGTAAATGAATCTTTACAAAAACATGGATGCGAAATAGATTGAACAAATTCTTTAACCAGTTCCCAGGTGTTGGGTATCTGCGATTCAATTTACACCCTGTCCAGTAGCATCTCAAACAACCTATCAGTACAACAATGCTTTTTAATATGACAGATGATTCCTTGTTAAGCCTTGAAAACCCATCATGTCCCCTGCCAATCTTTTTCAACATGAAAACGGATCTCCTGTTTTCATATGAAAAGCACATGCTACTAGGATAATGAGGTTTTTACAAGACTGTAATCTAAACACCAAGCTCACTAATGGATGATAATGGCTACTGGATTATGTTTCACAACCAGGGGTCATGTTTGGTCAAGCTACTGAACTGAAAGATGTTTTTTTGTTCAATTGCTAACCACATGAGAAAATTTGGAGAGGCAATTATACCATAAGCTAGTGCCTGAAGAGTTCTTCAGATATTAAGTATGAATGAAGCAAAAATACAACATTATCTGAAACTGGCCACTTGAAACACCAAATATATCTTGTATCAGACACACATTTCATTTTACATGTCAGACCTTTTTTTTCTCAGGTGGCAGAAAATTAAAAGGAACCAAAACATCCCACAGGAACCAAAATTTTGAAGAGAATTTGCCCAAACTGAAATTATAATTAGTACACTTGTAAAAAGACGTAAGTTTGTATATTAAGTTTAAAAGAAGGTCTAAAACAGTTCATTTCATTCTCACAAACACTAATTAGATTACTATGGTATATCAGCAAATAATGTATGGGTGGAAAACTTATCTTCAACTTTTCAGATTTTGTTGCAAAACAATAAATAAACATTGCATTCAGAACGGAAACATTCTACTGCTTTTATTTCCTGCTATTAAAAATACACAACATAAACACTTTTTGTACAATGCTTAAACAAAACTTTCAGTGTCTAAAACTTTCTATAAAGTGCCAATCAAACCTGCTATCACATCTCCATAGTGAATTTCACACCTCCCCTTGGTACATCAGCCTCTGTATCTACACAGAGCATCAAAAATATCAGACTAAAAACAGAAGATTAAAATCTGCTAATATTCCTAGCAATTACCTACTTGAATTTCAATGAAAATATTATCACAGAGAGGGCTACACTAAACACTAAACCCCTCCAACTATGTGAACCGATGAATCCATCAATGAGCACAAGTGGCGAGCCTGTTATCAAGGGCTATGATCTACTATCATCAACTGGTGAGAGCAAACAAACAGAGTGGTGACACTATGCAAGGTGTTTCACGTCTATAGCTGTATTTATCTCACCTCAGCTTTTATCTTGCACCCCAGGCTACTGGGATCGGGTATTTAATATCTTGTCATCTGAATTTCTATAATGTTTCACTTGTAACAGTTTAAACTTTACCATATACACTGTTATGAAAAAGATTGGTTATATTTTAATTCATATAAGTGTAACAATTTCTTTTATGTATGCTTTTTCTAGCATTCTTAACCCTTGACTTAGAAAATTTATAAATTGGACTTGTTCAATCATTTTTCAAATTAGACAATACCATAGCGTTCAGTGTAAATATACCAACTAAGTAGAAAACAATGCAGATCATGATCACACTGCAAAAATGTCCAGACTGATCATGATCTGCACTGTTTTGATAGGCAGACTTACTCTGTCAGCCGAGGACTGGGTAAGTAATGCCTTGAGGTGTATGATAAACCCTTCTCTGGTTCTCAAATACTTTCCTATAAGTAATAAAATATCAAAATAAATGTGTATGTGACAAGAATTTAGTGCCATGTTTTAAGAGATACTAATAACTTTCCTCCAGAAAATCTGTTGCAAATATAGCTTCTTAATTACTGAGTAGCTACGTACAGACAAAAATTAAAAATTATGAAAGATTTCTCCACACCAAATGGTTATTTTATACAGTAAACTTCAATAATAATATGGTATCATTCATGCAGTGCAATTTTTCAAAATACCTCTTTTATAAGTTTCTTTTGAACGTAGCAATAAAATTAATAGATTTTTTGGTGAAAATCAATATTTAACAATACTCTTTCAATCAATAAATAAATGAAAAATTAATTAATACTGGGGTTAGACTACATACAAAGGTCTATTTCACTAGGGTCAGTAATGTAAAAGATTTCCATACAGACTTGGCAAATTACTGCATATATTTGAAACCGTAGGAAACCAATATGGACTCAAAGTTCCTTGAAAAAGAAACAAAAATATGAATGCAAAAATTGTAAAAAAAAAAACAAACTATCAATCTTGCCATGCTTGGCGATCTTCAGAGATTTGAGACTGTGATACTGTCAAAGCATATATGATAACCATACTAAATTTAACATGCTTTTATAAATTAAAATTAATAGTACTGATATAGACATTGTGAAAGACACAAAGCTGAATGAAACAAAGCTAATTTGTGACAGATTCATTGTAACAACAAAAAATTGCCTATATATTTTTTAACTTCTGAATGAGTATTTTGAAATCAATTTTATTGGTGCCGACAATGATTGATTGAATAAATTACTTCACAACTACTGCCAGTCTGTCAGGGTGTCAGCGAAATTAATATCAACTGTTCTAAAAGCAAATCACAAAATGTCAAGTTTATTACATTCCTGTTCTGAAAATACATCGTTCATAAAATTCACATTTTTCTTCAGCCAATAAATATGTTAAAACATTTGCAATTCATTTATTTTCAAAATGTGGGCAATTCCTGCAGGGTATTTCATGATGTATTACCAATTATTAGATCACATATGCTTTGCATTTACAATATTATATTTAGAGTTTGTTTCAATAGAAATTTAACTACAAATAAAATTAATGATAATGATAAAGTTTAACACATTAAATCCATTAATGCCAAAACCATCTAGCTAAACAGACTTAAATAAGGGGGGATACATTTATTAAAAAAACAAGCTTTTACAAAGAAGAGAAGAAATAATATATCATTTAAATTACCTCCAAAGATATTACTTGCTGCCAAATCAATTACATGTAAACAGGATTTTCAATGTTAATTTTTTTTTTTGCTTTTTCTTTTGGGGCCAGCCATGCGGAACACCCGTTTGCGCGTGGTGTGTATCAAAGGGGGGGGGGATTCTTCAAAGGGTTGAAGAGTACAACTACCTTTCAACGAAAGTCACGGGGGGGGGGGGGGGGGATCTTCAATAACCAGGATTTTCAAATTCGGTTTTACTAAATTAATTCTGCATTACATTTACTTCAAAACACCCTTACAAATACAATGAAAAAAAAACAACTTACCTTTTAAACAAAGCACCTTTCAAAACAAAGCACCTCTCTCTCTCTCTGTTAAAAGCTATCACAGTGTACACTACAATATAAAATGTAATGACCACTTAGAAAAGACTCCTTCAAAGCACTGATATTAGAGTGGCAAAATGTAAACCAATTCTAAAAAGATCAATCTATTAAGAAAATATATATATAGTTCAGACTTCAACCATCTGTAAAAATCATATGCTTCAAATGCTAACTGAAGTAAACTCATTTTCTCTTTAACATTTTCTTATATTTCAGCTTACAAATTGATTTCAATAATTTTGAATACTTCAATAACATTCTATCACTGATACCGGTACTACATTCATTCATAATTTGTAGTAAACATTGCGTCACCATAGCCCTAGACACTATTGAACGTACCTTTCTATCATACCCTGTAGTTTAACCGAATTCTACAATGCAAAGCGTGTACCTAAAGTTATATTGGAGCTCTAGGAAAAAAGCTCTCGAGATCAGGTGATACTGTAACTCCGCCCACAAATCGTAAGATGTGCTTTTTATAACAAAATTAAGGATAAACCCTTGTTAACATAATCAAGTACTATTTCCCAAATGTCTACACTGGTTGTAAATGTTAATTTAACAGCATGCCACTTGAGTTGTGTATTTGTTTTAATTGTTTGCGGCAGTACAGTTGGAGTCTTGTATTGTCCCTGGGTACTAATTTTCTTCTACTTAAGCTCTGAAATCATTGTATTGTGGCTCCACAGTGATCAGGGCCTATGTAATCAGTCATACAAGGTTGAAAACCTTTCTATTTCAACATGCATTTAAGGTATAGACTGATCTTTTTCTTTTTAAGGTGTTTCACTAGCAAACATTTTCAAGAAGTAAAAATACATAAGATGTATCATGTATAAACTTATATATAACATATAATACAAAATATAATATATATAAAAGTTTCTCACAGTCAAAACTGAAAATTCATCATTGAATATCTCATCTTATAAAATTCATTTTAAGATATTTTCCTTACCCTAATCCGGACACAACTGGAAACATATCCTTGCTGCCAGGTAACCAAAATGTCTCAATAAGATGTAGCACATTGACCAAGTTTTCCCTATTTGTAAAAAAAAAAGTGTTCACAAAAATTTTAAAATCCAATTTCACAGATGTCTAGTTTATACTCTTAGACCTAAAATATAAAATATGACTATTTCCAGTAACATGTTGAAAAAAAGATGGGTTAATAGGTAGGGATTTTTTAAAATTTATTCTTTCAATGTGAACTTGTAATTTGATAGGTACCCATAACAATTTTCAGCTATTACTACGTCAAAATTGATGTAATATTTATGGAAGATATCAATAAAAATGTTTTTTGTACACATTAAAATATGGGTAGATGATAAAAAAGGAGGGTCGGTAGGGTTACAGGAAACAGACTATTTGTTTTTAGGCCTTATCATAGTATAAAAAGTTGAATTGAAAAAATCCCCTTTTCTGAGACTTCTTTAATGAACCATTGTTACACTTCATTACTGTTTCAACTGGAGATTTTTATTTCAGACAGAAACTGAATGAAATCAGATTTTGTCAGTTTTTGCTTTTATGAATGAAAGCACTGCAGGCCACCACTTGATCTCAGCTGAAGAATGTTTTTCATTAAAAAGTAACAAAAGCTATAGCTTCAATTTTCAATAAAATCTCTCGTTGGTATAAAAAAACAAACAAAGTTGTAATTATTGTTTACACGGTAAGGGTTCCCTTATATCAGTGTCAGAATCACACAGAATCAACTGTTTTACAATATGTGGGTGTCTTACATGGCCACACCTGTCATAATAAATCCTGTTCCTATCTCAGGTGCATGTGTGCATAACTTACTACTATTTAAACATTCATTGGATACTTTTACAAATAAGCAGTGGTACTATACAATGTCCTAATTAACACACTTCATGTCCAATTCTTCATTTTAATGTATTTTTTCCTACATGACTGTAAACTGTCTCTTATATCACAGTCTTCCCCGAAATATACCAGACATCAGGACATGACAGACATGACAGACAAATTTTAGGTCCATGGGATTGGTTCTCCCAGAGTTCCGGATCCAGCATTTATTCCAGCCTGAAAGATAATTTATCAGTGAAAACGCAGAATGAAAATTATGTTATGATAAGTAAATCTTATTTTTCATTTCACTGGTGTATATTATTGACTTCAGAAACATAAACATACTATGAAGGGGACAAAAAAGCCAAAAAGAAAACTTGAGTGTGCTGGAAGCCAAAATAAGACAGTTCTGAGGTTTATGAAAAAACAAGAGGACCAAGATGGCCCTATATCGCTCACCTTGGTACAAGTCCACTTGCCTGGTGGGATCACTAGATAATGTTATATACCAAATAGGTTTTCCTATATACGCCTTTGTAAAACAAGTGACCCCCCCCCCCCCCCCCCCGGGGCAAGGTCAATTTTGACCTCAGGGGCATAATTTGAACAAACTTTGAAGAGGTCTACTAGGCAATGCTACATGCCAAATATCTAAGCTCTAGGCCTTGTGGTTTCAGAGAAAAAGATTTTTAAAGTTTTTCCTATATAAGCCTATGTTAAACTAAGTGACCCCCAGTGCGGGGTCAATTTTGACCCAGGGGTAATAATTTGAACAATCTTGGTAGAGGTCCACTAGCCAATGCTACATGCTAAATATCTAAGGTCTAGGCCTTGTGGTTTCAGGGAAGAAGATTTTTAAAGTTTTTCCTATATATGCCTATGCAAAACTAAATGACCCCCCATGCTGGGTCAATTTTGATCAGGGGGTCATAATTTGAACAATCTTGATAGAGGTCCACTAGCCAATGCTACATGCCAAATATCTAAGCTCTAGGCCTTGTGGTTTCAGAGAAGAAGATTTTTAAAGTTTTTCCTATATAAACCTATGCAAAACTAAGTGACCACCCCCACGGGGTCAGTTTTGACCGGGGGTCATAATTTACACAATCTTGATAGAGGTCCACTAGCCAATGCTACATGGTAAATATCTAAGGTCTAGGCCTTGTGGTTTCAGGGAAGAAGATTTTTAAAGTTTTTCCTATATATGCATATGCAAAACTAAGTGACCCCCCATGCTGGGCCAATTTTGATCCGGGGGTCATAATTTGAACAATCTTGATAGAGGTCCACTAGCCAATGCTACATGCTAAATATCTAAGCTCTAGGCCTTGTGGTTTCAGAGAAGAAGATTTTTAAAGTTTTTCCTATATAAACCTATGCAAAACTAAGTGACCACCCCCATGGGGTCAATTTTGACCGGGGGGGTCATAATTTACACAATCTTGGTAGAGGGCCACTAGACAATGCTACATGCCAAATATCTTAGCTCTAGGCCTTGTGGTTTCAGACAAGAAGATTTTTAAAGTTTTTCCTATATATGCCTATGCAAAACCTAAGGGCCCACCCGCACGGGGTCAATTTTGACCCGGGGCTCATAATTTGAACAATCTTTGTAGAGGTCCACTAGACAATGCTACATGCCAAATATCTTAGCTCTAGGCCTTGTGGTTTCAGACAAGAAGATTTTTAAAGTTTTTCCTATATATGCCTATGCAAAACTTAAGGGCCCACCCGCACAGGGTCAATCTTGGTAGTGGTCCACTAGATAATGCTACATGCCAAATATCTAAGCTCTAGGCCTTGTGGTTTCAGAGGAGAAGATTTTTAAAGTTTTTCCTATTTTTTGCCCTAGCAACCAGAGTTCTGCATGGAATGGAATTCTTTGAACAAATTTGGTAGAGCTTCATGCAAGGAACATTCCTCCATAGTTTTTTCAACATTGGCCTAGAGGTTTCAGAGGAGATGTCATTTGAATCAAAATGTTGACGGACAACGGACAATCATCGATCAGAAAAGCCCACCCTGGCATAGCCAGGTGAGCTAAAAACTCTCAGTAAGAATGGGAAATGATGACCCTAGCTTCAGTTTGACAAACACTTAGAGAAAAAAAATTTCACTGACTGCAGAGAATTTTATTTTTTGTAAGCCACATTTTGTTTGTCAGACAAAAGTTTTGGGGTTGTTGTTGACAAGATTGACAAGATGCCAGACAGACTTCAGGTAATTTTTGGGAAGACTGATATCCTTTGCACGGCCGGGCATATTTTGTTACACACTGGACAGACATGCATGTGTTTTTGTAAACACTGTACATCATGTTATGCGACTTTCGGTTTACTGCGCGTGTTGCATACGTCAGCAAATAGTTTGAGCTGTAACGTGAAAGTTAAATTTCCATTTGCCCACCTACAGAGGTCACGCGCAGGGGTCACCCTGTCTGCTACTCTGCGCATGGACTTCTATTTTTTTTTTGCTAACGAGAGGTCGATTTTAAGCGTTCTCAAAAAATATTTGCACGCACTCAAAACATTATCCCACAGGGGCCTGTATGCGAACGTTGGTAAAACAAAACTTTTCAAACCTGGTAAAATTGTGTCCAAGGTCATTTTCAAGGTTGACTTAAAGTGTCAGCCTCAGACAGCCGAGTTTTCAACATTCAGGAGCTGTCAGCATAGCCTTTAAATTCATACAGACAAAACGTGTTCAATACGGTAACTGTCACTTCTATGGAAGGCCAAACCTGTCTTAACCCGCATATACGGTTTATTATGTTATGGCCGTTCAAAGGATATCAAGCAGTATTAGTGGTGAATTCATGGTATTAAGTTATGAGAATTTACAAAGGATGCTGACACAATTTAGACGCTTTTCAATTAAAATGTATCTTACAACATTTGGAAAACCCATTTAATAGCAGCAAAGTAATGAAACTTAAGATTAAATCGTATCCCATACATAAACATTTTAACAGTATTATTGCCTGCCAGATATGATATATTAATATTGCCACATGACATCACCACATGACAACACAGCTCCATATAGTTAGGCTCCCTAGAGGTGTCCAAATAGAAGAAATAAGACAGATTTGTTGCTATTACATGGACTCTGCTTAGATAGCTTTCCTGTGAATTTTAACGTTATTTAAAGGAACAACCTAAGACTTCAAGTGACCAGCAAGGTGAAAGTATATGAGAGCATGTGTTTGCAAACAAAGCACAGTGTATTGAGCAATATTTTCTACTGATAAGACATAAATCAGGTGGGCAGGGTCCAGTTGTCCTTCTTCTTCCATGTTACTGGCCACCTTCAGTTGATTGAAGATTATTGCCCCGGTGTGCAAAAAGAGGGAAATTAGAAATAAAAGTGAGAATATATATACAGTGAAGGATAAAAACAAGAGTAAGTTGGATAAAGTGTTTGGACAGTTGAGCTCTAAAAGAGTCAACTGACCCGGCTAACATGATGTCTGCAGGCAGCTTATTCCAGTCTCTAATGTTGCAAGGGAAGAAGGATTGCTGTCGGTATTGGGTCCTGCAGAATGGGTTGTAGAAGAATTTTATTCTGTTTTCATTGTCTGACTTTAAGATGTTCTGTTGAAGACGACTTTCGGTGTTGATGGCAACTTCATTGTTTGTAATTTTATAGAGTATGCTGAGTCTGGCTTCAGTACATTCTGTCTTGTAGTGATTTCCATTGCAGTTGGATCTGTTGTGGTACCTATTTTTCACATAGTGAGCTCCGCGGCGTTGAGCCATTTCAACCCTGTCAATGTCTCCCTTTTCATAGGGATCCCAAATTGTGCTGGCGTATTCAACTGTAGGGCGGACGAGTGTTTTGTAGGCCTGTTCTTTAACCTACCATAATTTCAGGTTGTTAGTGGTGTTTTCCTAACAAAAGATATTACAGTAAGTGTTTTATCAATGGAAAGCCAATGAAACGCACAATTCATTTAAAGTTTTCAATTTCAGATTTAAAATCAAAACAAAAATCATGAACCAGTAACTTAGTGTTTTATTAATGTTTGCAGTGTCAACACATCAATAATAATAGTTCATTTTTAAAAAATAATACATGTAGCTTAAAATGAGAAAATATGAGTATTGAAAGCATAAGGGGTTAAAATCAGACCTTTCTGAATTTTGAAATTCCTTCATATAGCAAAATATTAGAATAAATAAATTCTTTCCTATCAATGAACAGTGTAACCCATCACATACTGCTGCAATCTTGCCAAGTGACGTAATGGGATGCAGGGTCTGCAAACACATTGAGTGAATTTGTTTTGCAAACACTGGTGTCGGGTCGTGTTCATTGTGCGCATGCGTAGAAGGTGTTCTACCACACTGAAAACAAACGCCGGGAACAATGTTCTTTATTTTTAAATTGGAGGCAATTTTCACATTTTTATTTGATTCTTCTGTCAATGCGAGTGACACACCGCTTTAACTTTCCATTACTTCCTCTATGAAAATAGTTGAAAATTTGTTTTGAAAGCATCACAGTAAGAGTCATATACCAAGGGCACAACTGCTTGCATACTTTTAATGACGTCATGTTCTTGTTCACTCTCCACAAAACCGCGAGTGGGAAAGTGTACACTCGGGTCACCATTCTTGACGTTTTTTTCGTGAACCTGACTCACATTGACACCAGTGTTTGCAAAACAAATATACTCCAAATCTGCCATGAGGCATGATGACCCCACTTGTTCATTCAGGAAAGTTATTTAGTCTGCTGAACTTGAACACGTATGAATCTAGTTGTGGCTAAACGAATTTACGAGGGAACTAGAATGGGGTTTGTTATAATGCCAGTTGACCATATTATGTAATAATGAGTTTACTGTTTACATCCGAAATGTGTTACACTTGCGTGTTCTCAGGGTACATGATTAAAGTATTAAGCAGGTGAATAAAAAGGCTCAAATCTCTGTAGGACAAACAACTGCCTACTCATTTCACATTACAAACATATTTCTTTCTTTATCTACTAGCTATATTGTCAAACTCGAAAACTTCCCGCTGGTCTTTCTTTTTATCAGATTATGCACGCGCACTTGTCAAAGGGATGTAAGCAGGATACAGCACATTTTGTTTATCTTCGCGAGGCTCTCCAGAGTTTTTTCCCTTTAATCAAGACTCTACGAATGATCAACAATGGGGTTTTTGTGGCCTCTACAATGATCAGGTTATCCTTTCATCGGAATTATAGGTGATATAAACAAACATTCCCACTCATTCTCGTCATAATCAGTACCTTGATAAAATTGATGTTAGATAGAACAGGGTTTTCATATCATCTGATCTGAAGACCTAAGTTATTAAAATTTAGCACCATGTGATCCTGTTTCTAAGCAAGGTGCTTTCAGAATAGTAGATTCCGTTCACCAAATCTAAAAATGGCGTGTTTCAATGGTGATTAAAGTTTTACGCGCTAACGGTGAGGACAAACAACTATTTTTCACATTACATTTCTTTACAGGTTTTCATTATATATTTAGGGTCAAATGATGGAAAATTGCTAATTAAAATGTAAATTAAGAGTTATTTTTGATCGGATATGAATTAGATTTTCGTTTTTTTATTTTATAGCATAATAACGTACAGTTTTGTAAGACCAGTAATCGCGAGTCAAATTACCATCCATCGCTAAAACGCGCAAGACGGAATAGCATGGACCGTGTTTAACTCGCTTTAAAGATAATAGTTAATTATATATAGAGATTTTAATTTCACAGTTTTACAGAAAATTTCATCAGCTTTCCAATTAGTACCATTTTTTTTATTAAATGTGGTATTTAAATGACACAATGACGGGCAGTTTTGCATACAACTATCGGACAAATACCAGTTTACTCGCTCGGCGTGATAAATGCACGGCGTGATAAACGCTTCCAGGTAAAAATCGATAACCGAGACAAGATTATCAGTACGATAAGACATTTATAGAGGGCGTTTCCGGACCATACTATTTGAAAGACCTTGTTCTAGGCTAACTAGAGACCACCAAGATCATAATATTGAATGATGTGAGCATGAAAAATTTAGCCTCCAGACTGGTCATATTGTCATTTCGTCTGACCTGGTGCCCTTCTTTCTGGCCCAACAGAAATGTTCTTCTGTTATCATCTGGAGTGTACTTGTATACTGGCTCATGAGGTGATGCGAGATGATGTACAAACTGTACCACTGTAGTTTATAATTATCACAACAAAAGGTCCTGACCACGTATCGGGACAACTGTGTGTAGCACTGCACGCATGATGGGTACCTTGGGTGGTAGGAGGTGTGGCCTAAGACAATAGAAATCTATTGTCTTCATTCCGTCTTTTGTCCCTTAAGTGGTCATTCTTTTGTTACTTAAGTGGTCACTCTATTGTTCGAGAACAATGGAAATACCACCTAATAACACCTTCGTATGGGCGTCCGCCCTTTCTGTTGCACAGCAACAATCAACTACAAATGAAGAAAGTTTCCATGTAGACAGTTGGGAGGAAAAAAATCTCCCATACTAGAACTAATGACGTATGCTAAATATTTAAGCTCTATGCCTTCCTGTTATTTAGAAGATGGTTTTAATGTTTTTCCTTTCCGTTGCCATGGCAACCAGTGTTTAGTATGGAATGGAATTATTTGAAAATTTTAGAAATGTGTTTCTGGTCTTTTTCTGCTGAAAAAAAATCATGGTTGGTCTGTCTGCAGTTTCTTTTAATTTGCCTTTTTTTTCCTCTGAAACTCTCAAAAACAAGTCTTTTTCTCATAAAAAAAGTTTGAGGTCAGCAGTAAAAAGTGCTAGCCATAATAATATACTCCCAAATTCCCAATATTAATTGAAGGGAGTCAGCAATGACAAATTATGGTCTGTGACATCATTTTGAGAGTAAGCAACGACTCATAAGGTAGACCTATTCAGGATTGTGGATTTTTTTATCTTCTGGACATAGGAAATTGAAATTTTCACATTTTCATATTGAAACATTATTGACCAAAAAAAATGCAGAAAAAAACTAATTTCCTAGTATTTTCTCCGAAGGCCATATGTATCTGATTCACCTTTTGATTGCAACATTTACATATTTATGAAATGAATAAAACACAAACTCAAAGTAGCTTTAACAATATTTACTGAACATATGGTTTATCATTAATATACAAACTGATGACATTGGTTTGATATATTTGCAACGTTAATCAATTTTAAAAGAATAATATGACACACATGCATTCCTAACAAAATAGTAATGTTCACAGACTGAAATGGAATTTTGTACAGCATTTGATGTTATAGGCGAAACACTGACATGCATAAGCAACATATCTCTGCAACTAAATACCATCTCAAAACTTAAATTTCTACAGAAATACATATGCTTTGTACATGCAAATTAATTAACAACAGCAGTATATGAGGTAAACTAAAAATTTTACATATTCCTGGCATCAAAAATGTTTAACTAAGATAAATAATATATTTTCATCTGCTTATACTGTTGATTTTAATGTTCACACAATTTAAATTCTTTTGCTGTGGTTAACTAAATTTTGTGTTAAATCAATGCTTCATGTCATAAACTATTGTCAGCAAAGAAAATAACAGTATTGAGTAAGTTATGAATTAGATTGTTTGATGCTCTGCATACAGGAAGAAAGTTCATTTATCAAACTTGCGTATATTTCAACACTATAAGTACATTACATCGAAAGTTGAGTTTTGTACAGTGTTATTGACTAACAGAATTCAATATAAACTTGTTCTTTCTATTAAGATATTCTGTTGTAATCTAGAGTGTTATCAGAACAATGTTCTACTCTTCCTATAACAATCTTTACTAGCTGTTTACGTCAATCCCCTATCAATTACGTAAGATATTATTAAAATGGACCTGACAATTTTCACAAATTCTCAACATGTCCTTGTGTAAGAAGAGTCTTCATGCGGTTAAAGCTGTTAACATAGAGACCATACACCGATGCTATTAAAGAAATTAAAGAATTGTGATTCAGCGAGAAACACAATACCAGCAAAGATATTTCTGTAGGTGCATACAGTATCCCCTGAACATTTAATAATAAGAGGTAAGATACATAATTCATTATGGTTTCACAACCAGGACTGCAGTATCTTTTTACCATATCCATGATGCTTCTAACTGAATGTATGTTTTAACTGGAGCAAATCAAAGGTACCGGTAATGATATTTTGAAATTCTTAGATACATTTGAAAATTAATACAATCTGTTGTTTGACTAACTGACATTGGTTATTCATTTAATTTACATCTATAAAAATAAAATTGTGCAACAGCACAAAGAGAAGCCATCAGACCACACACAATTAATTTTCCCTGGTCTCCTTGCCCCCCCCCCCCCCCTTCCCCAAAATATTGTTAATTGCTAGGCATGTTTTTTTTAAAACTTGATGTTATTTGGCCTTTTCTTACTTGAAAACACATGAAAATTGGTATTTTTTAATCATTTTCTTATAAAAAAAAAAGTTTGAGGTTGGTAGTAAAAGTTTTAGGAGACTGGAAAACATGCATACTTTTTTGTCTCATGTTGAAATTTTGTTACATAATCTACATTTACCCTGCTACTTCAGTAAAATGAACTTTCCCAACCTTCAATCTTGACAGTACCAGTGACTGTTGAAATGAACAGTCTCTGAAAATGTACTTACCGAATATCAATCAATGCAGATCATGGTCAGACAACACAGATGTACAGGCTGATCATGATCTACACAAGTCACAAAAGAAGAATAACTTCTCTCTAGAGACATCATGGTAATGTTCAAGTTCCAGTACCAGATCAATACAAGCACTTTGTTCTCGTATTGGAACTTGAACATTACCATGATGCCTCCAGAGACGAGTGATTCTTATTTCGTGACATGTTTAGATCATGATCACTGGTTCTAAACTATAATAATTTGATATAAAATCCGATGTATAAACCAAATGGAAAAAATCAACAATACCTACAATGTTAAGGAATCAAGCCACAATCCGAGCACACATACTTAAAGGCAAGACGAAATTCAGACCAAGTATAAAACACAATGGGCATTCTGACCAATAGTGATTTATGCACTACGTTTACCTTTTATAGTATTAGATCAAGAATCTTAAGATAAAATTATCTCAGCATCATAAAAATGTTGCCATTTACCAGTGTTAAACAGTCATGGAGTTTTAATTTCCCATTTCAGCATAATGCTCTCAACTTCATCAAGATTTAAAGACTTTTCTGGACCTAAAAACAATGTACTAATCAAGAAATAAATAAAAGTTATATAACAGAGAGAATATGACTGTATATTAAAAAATAAAATTTACGGGCTATTTATAAGCCACCTCTTGCAACCCTTAGTATGCTACGATATAAATCACAGTTCAAGGAACTTGACATAGCGAGTAAATGGTCAAGACAAACATAAACTCAAATAAACTGAGAAGAAACAATTCATTAACTGGTTACTTATTCATTAAAACCACTTTAACTTGAAGGGAAATTAAGAACTCGTGCATCCATAATCTATTTCATTCATAGCCTGCTTTTGAAATTACATACATGAAATACACACTATCTACTCAGATTTTTATTGAAGAAGAAAAGTGATCGGATAACCAATAATAGTCATCAATATGAAATATCAATAAAGATTACTAACTAGTCTTTCAACTGTACTTGGATACGGAGCAAAACTACCTAATCCAAGAGTTACAACTTTACCAAACTTGGATCCAGGCATCATAAAATATTTCACAATCACTCTTTGTGCATATAAATTTTACCAAAATTCAAAGTAAAAGTCTTTGCCCTACAAACTTTTTTAACTGATTGTTCAAACAACCTCAAAGTGACTCCTAAATTATTTTTAAAATATTTGCCCGTTGAGATATAAAAAATAGTAAAATTTAGTTAACTTAATTATCACATCTTCTAGTATTATGGCCAACACAGACATATGGCTTAGTAAACAAACTTTACTTTCTGTTTATAAAGAAAGTCATTATTGATATTGCTTTTATATGTTTATAAAACTATGGAAACGCACATCTTATATGTAACATAAGAGCACTGTTTTTCCAGCTCTTCTAGAAACAAACAGGTTTAGAAGAAAAAGAAGTAAAAAATCCAAAAAATATTGTACAGTGGAACTTCCGAAAACCGGACCTTCTACATACCGGAAACTTCCGAAAAACGGAAGATTTTCAAAGTCCGGAAATTTCCTCCTCTATTATCTATGTAAAACGTACTTCCGAATACCGGAACTTCCAAATTCCGAATATCGGACGATATTTTCGTCAATTTTAACTTATCTCTGTACGAATTGTCTTCCAAAAACCAGACACTACAAATATTCGGATCCCAGCAAAGTGATTGCCATTGTTTGGCCAAATAGGGGTTATCGTTTATTTTGACACGCGTTAGAATCACAACCTGTCAATCAAAGGATTAAATATTAAAATAAGACTAAGTATTAGATAATGATATTGAATTGAAGAAAGGATCAGCGGATTAATGTTTGATGTTTACATAAACATCTTCAAACACCAATTAATTTTAATTTAGTTATTTTTTAAAAGTATGATTCATTCATAAAATAAGACCGAACAATGGTTTTGTTTCATATCACAAACTGTCGCGACTTCAAATTCTTAAATAGGTGTGTGAAAATTGAACAAATTAATTTTGACGAGAATATCAATAAAATGATGACATTTTATGAAATTGTATCATTTTGATAATAAGATGCAAGAGACAACTCCAATACGTCGCAGAACTGATTTGTCACTAAAGGACAGGATCAAAATAATTAGTGAGTCTCAACTAGTTCCAAAACTAACACTTAATGTGTGTGTTTTATTTTGAAATTTATTTGACATGATATTGATTGAAAAATCGTTGTTTTTTTAAGAACACATGTATCTTATTTTCCCTGAACACGTCCCGATTTGAACTTTATTTGAGAACAGTGTTCTTAATTTACAATTTAAAATCACTTCTATGTATTAAAAACTAAGGACTTTTCAGACCATGATGGACCTTCGATGATTCTTCCCCTTTTCAGTTTTAATCACCCCAGCCTTCCAAATACCGGAAACTTCCAAAAACCGAACTTTTCTGCAGGTCCCGTCGGTGTTCGGTTTTCGAAAGGTCCACTGTACTAATGATTCAAGCAAAAAGAAAAATTCTAGACCTAAATAGCTCATGATATGACATATACTGCATTATTTACTTCATAATTTCATATGATTGTAGCTATAAATATATGAAACTACACAGAAACTGAAAATGTTTCAATAAAATTAGACATGCTTAAGCCTGAAATACTTAGCGTCTGGTTTTTGTGCTTCACATACAAATTTGAACAGTCAACAGTGTTTATTTGCTTTATACGAGATGATCTTGGTCAAAATTCAAACATTTTCACTTTGAACTTTCAGGGAAGAATGATTCAATGAGTCAATGAAGCATTTAATAAACTTATGGTAGGAAACAGATGCAAGTAATGTAACCCAACTTTACAGACAGACCTTCTACATCTGAATATATACTCTGCCAAGTTAAATAAAGCCATTATCAATTAAAGATTTTAAAAATTTACAAATCGTTTATTTACAAACTGATAAGTGATTCAGTTATATGTATATGTTTTTCTATCAATATCAACATAGTCTTGTCAAGGCACTCTCTTTCCAACACACTTCTTTAAACACTCAAATTAGCCATGAAGGTCTATTTAAACCAATGTTCCAAGCATTACAACTCCTTAGTGGACCTTACCCTGGGGGTTTAACACCCGTTGCAACAATATTTCAGTTATTTACAGACAGGCCGATTACATGACTATCTTCCCTGGCAAGAAACAGTACAAGACTCACATCCTTAACAAACTGCTAGCTTTATCACATACATGTACATGTACGGTAAATTGGATAAATATTTGCTATTTTTGCAACTTTAAGGTTTAGTAATTATCTTGCCTAGAACATTGACCAACATAGACCACTGTGTACATTTCAATACAGCAACTATATGCTTACACAATTATTGAACACAATTTTCATCTTTACATGAGCAGTACAGAAGAGTAGAGAATGATTTGATAATGTAAATTTATTTAGTACAATTAATATTGTGCATTAATCCATCCAAACTTTGCATTCAATCAACATAATCTAGCATTTTGTCAGAAATATCCAATAATTCATAGATAATGACTCTTGAAAAAAGTATTTTGGTAAAGATCAAGCGAATACAAGTTTTCTACTGTGACCCACTTTCAATAGATAACAGGAAGTAGAGTACACAAACATGTATGTATGTGCATTTTCACACTCCCAACACCTTTTTCAGCATATTTATCAAAACTCTGATCAGATATATGAAAGTACCAGAAGTTTTGCACTGACAATCACCCACCTCTAATTATAACATAAGTATTTACTACATATTCAAAACACACAAGGGAAAAAAAACCAAACAATTGCCTGGAGTAAAAGAATTATACAGCGACTGGCATTTAAAATGCAGACTATCAAAAAGCAAGTGATAATGACTATTCCATTAAGAAAGTAAACTGATCATATTACATTTAATATCACATGACGCATCATCACCAAGGTACAAAAAAGTCTACGTCATTGCGACACACTGAACTGTACATGTAAATTGACTACACTCCATTCACTTGCACATACACTCACTGGTTTACACTATCAGAACTAAACTTGTTGCATATGTGCCATGCTTGTATATCAGCCTTGCTATCAGAACAAATATACTGAAGTAAGCAATCACTTTCAGAACAGATAAACTCATTTACGATTTTCTTGTTTTAAACATAGCTAAACACTGTATAACTTACTCCATTATGCATATAAACACAAGTACGGATCTGGGTCAGACAATATGAAGGCAATGTAGAATCCACTTTCAAAACACAACCATTTCTTTGCATACAGCAGGGCACATACACAACCTGTCCAAGCATACATATGCTAAATTCAATGACTCATGAATATATATCATGGCTGTGACTTAATCGATGTATTATCAAGTTACCTCCCTCTTTCATGGAATTCAGCAAATCTCATTCAATACTATCACAATGTCATAGCTCAAGAATTGTTAGATATGAAAACAGTAAATTATCTAATAATTTTCAAGACAACAACATGTGATGAAGTTTGTAAGATTTTAGGCTTTTTGATAAATCTGAGAAACACAGTCATAGGATATTTCTATTAACGACATATTTATCACTAAAACAAGGCCGAAATCTTGTATAAAAATAGGTACTTTGTATTAAAATTAAAATGCCCGTTAGTTTAAAAGTAACTTCCCACCACCAGTTCATATCAGATGAAAAACTTTTTGCAACATGGTGATCAAGTTATAAAATTATTATTTCTTCCTGATAACAAGCATAAACAGTGATCTGGCTGTTCTACTGCTGTATTTTCCATCATTCTGTGTTGAAAACCTTGCACACACACGACATATCTGATATATACACACATTCCGACCTAGTTGATATATTGTGCTAACCAACGGAATCCTTCACCGTAACCCTGTCGTTTTAACACACTACACATAAACAGTTCCATAGGTCTGCCTGGGAGATCACGCCGCGCTACTGTTCCCTGAAACAGGAAAAACAATAAATCTGAATTCACCCATATCAATGCATTACAACTGAGTTATCAGCACTCCTCTAATTAGGAAATTGTTGTTTTTTTTAGTGATATACTGGTTACTATATCAATGTGTGGAGTTTAGATGCTAAGTGATCTAATTACTAAGGCTGGAAGCCTAACTGATTGATTACAAAGCATCTAAACAACAATATAAGAAGTGACTCAATATATAAGGAGTGATGGCAAAATCTTTGGTAACCTGTATTAGGGGTCTCACGAGGGGGATGATTAGGGCGAAAAAGTCGCCTTCAACACCTAAACTTTGCCCATTTCTTTGATCCAACTGAAATAAACTTCGCCCGAATATATCTCAATAAACAGCGGAGCCAATACACAAAGTGTCAAATGTCTCTAATGATTAACTTTGCCCCCTCAAGCAATTAACAACTGACAAAAAGTTGCCTGAAGGCAGATTTCACAAGTATGTTACAACTCTATAACTCTCCTGTATCTGGATGAAGTCTCACAATAATGGCCAATCTCCTGACTTATGACACAACCATTAAGTTATATCTTCTTTGCTTTGACATGAACAAATAACAAATATCTCAGTACTTCCTCACTTCTATCTGTAGGCTTCAAACTTCTCCCTATTTTCATCTCAGGGAGAAGTGACTTCTCTCTAAAACTTTGATGTAGCTAGACCCCTGCTGTATTAAACTTGCTAGCAAGTCCATGTTGTATTTCAAGTACTTTATCAGGAAATGGATGGAATACTGCATGCAGATCATCAAAACTAGTACTAACCACAATATCTATTACCGGTATTATTTGATATGCAACCAAACAAAGAATTCTTAAAACTTATCAAGTATTTCTTAAATAAATCATGACAGCCTTTATAAAAGAATCTATGACTTCTCAACTAGTTTATGATTTCTTTATGTTAACATGTTCCAAGACCTCATTATTTAAGTATTATTTTACAGATAATATCACCAGAATACTATAAGTCACATACCCTGCCAGTTGTCTGGCCATGGAGACCAAATTGCATTCTGATTTCATCTTCACTGGCAGCACCTGGGATATCTATTTTGTTACCTAAAATCAGCACAGGGGCATTTGCCACCTGTTCATCTGTCAGTAAACTCTGAAATACAAGTTTTACAGCTTTAAACTTCATGTATACGCTATTGAATCTGCTTTGTAACCATTGAGTTATGTGGTACAGGTCATATTTTAATTATATCTTTCTAGCCCCTCTTCTATACCATTTAAAAATCTCTGCTTAATTTCAGAAAAAAGAACACCTTATGCCATTATTCACATTACAGATATTACTGAGCTAAAAACAACTGAACAATCAACATGACTTAATTAAAATATGCAGGGTTCCCCCTGTCACTCGACAATGGTGCCAAATGCGACAAAAAATAAATTCTGGCGCTAAAATCTTTCAGTTGGCGAATTTTAGTGGCGCCAACAAAATAATCTCGGCAATTTCGCCGTGTCAATCAAAAATCGATCGACGTCTGTTGGCTAGTACACAAAAGAAAGCGGAGCTAATTAGACGCTACCTGATAACGAGCACGTGGCCCTCTCGGTCGTTATCAAAGGTGTTAATTGATAAACAATCGTAAAACAAAATATAATAGACCTCGGTGAATTTATAATACGTTGTTTGTAACACGGAATTAATTAGCGATGCTTGGTTGACACGACTATGTGTAATGTAATTCACAGATTGCGCTTCGGGCGATCAAATCACAATTCATGTTTATCCGTTTTTCGGACGATCACGTGTCACTACAGACTTAAAATTTAGGCACTGTTATTTTTGGTCAGTATTTAAATTAATGACTCAAGTGTTGCAATTTCAACGGGTCGTACCGATTATTCACCTCGGACGAGGATGGTGGACCCAAAAAGCATAAATACAAACAAAGCTGCAATTTCAATTTGCAAATTGTTTTGGACGCGATATTTTCCTCTACATGAATTTATCTTTGGCAATATTCGGCGCCTTCCAAACCTCCAGTATTTGTTAATACTTATCAATACTTATTTTAAACCATTGAACATACATTTGGACAAATTTTGTTTTATTAAAAACTGTTTAAATCGCGAAATTCGAAGAAAATATAAGTGTACGAAAATCAGTTCACGGACATGTAAGGTCGCGAAAATATGTGTCAAACGGAGAATGCGAACTGTTAGTTTTATTGTGCTCGTAGTGCTGCACAACACGAACAGAAAAATATGACATGCAAGCCTAGAGTATATGAAATAAACTCTATGACCTGTGCCTCAACATTTGAAAGTCTCACCTTGGCTCCTGAAAATGTGATTTTGACCCTTGAAAA
This sequence comes from Saxidomus purpurata, assembly GCA_022818135.1. NCBI lineage: Eukaryota > Metazoa > Mollusca > Bivalvia > Venerida > Veneridae > Saxidomus > Saxidomus purpurata. Next base: position 5,836,379 of record JAFMSR010000002.1, on the reverse strand, counting down.
TTTACAAAAATGATTGAAAACATTTTTAAATTATTACAATCTATAAACAGTGTTTGCTATCATGTTTTCAATTAAATCTTAACTAAAAGTGGTATAACCCCTCTCCTCCAGGTTGTTCTGTAGACTTTGAAGACTAGTGGCTCCAACTTTGGAGCCATTGGCGCAAACTTTTTCTGATTGGCGAATTTGTTGGCGCAAACTAAAATTGACCCAGAGGGAACCCTGATATGGTGTCACAAAATTGTAATTTATGGAATATACGCTTTTGCATGAATTTTCCTGCACCTTTGAGAGGATGTTATAGCACCCTTTTCAACTGATAAACAATGCAAATATTTATTCCTTTTTCACTCACATGTGGAAGTTCAAAACCATGTAATCCCGATTGCCCCCTTGAATTTTATCAAACATCTTCAGTGATTTAAACTATTACTTAGGTACACGATGACCCTTAACTTTCACAGTAAATAACAAAATGTGAAAACTATGGTCAACTTTGATTTGTTTGGTCAAATAATTACCACATGTAAAGGACAACAAGAATGTCAATATAATTTCTAGGCAGCAACTTCACTTTTATTTAATCTATACAAAACTTTCTGTACACCTTTCTCATTGCGCAATATATTAACTTACATCTAATTCTGCTTTGGCCTCTACAAATCTTTGTCTATCAAATGTGTCTATAAGAAACACAATTCCATCCACAGCGGGAAAATAATCTTTCCATACACGGCGAGCTGAAATGTATTCATTACACTGATAGAGGCACTGGCTGATTTTTCACATCAAAATTATAGTTTCAATAATTTTTAAATGCATTTATTTAGTGTCATTAACCTAATCATTTACAGAGTTTTAAACTCAAACTTTTCCAACTACGGTATTTACATGGTACAAGCCAACAAGTATGATAAGATTAATGGATAAAATTGTTTTGTCTTTGTCAACTTTTTTTCATGTGTTACCCTTTTGTTGCACCATAAAATGTTAACAGACATTACAAATGTATGACATATCTTTATATCCTTTATCTTAAACAATATGAAACAACAAGATAGATTTTCTTAACATTTGATTTACCAGACACATGAAAAAACAAGTGACAGGAAATTGTCACAAAACCAGGTTTTCATTTTCCAGTCTGCTGGCGGAGCTCAAATGTGTTTTAAAGTCAGTAGATATACATAATGTGAAAAACAAACAAAGGTCTTCTTCTATATATTACATGTGTAAAAAAAGCAAAGGGCCATAATTCAGGCAAAATTGATCCAAACACAAAACCCAGACAATATGCACGAGGGCACTTGATGACAACAGTTGTGTGAGAGTTTGGTTTAAATATCTTGAGAAATGTAGGAGGAAGTGGGCATGTGACAGTATTCTTCTATATATAACGTATGTGGAAAAAAAAAAAGGGCCATAATTCAGGCAAAAATTATTAAAAAAAACGCTCTGTGTGGGGTTTGAACCGCTGGTCTCATGAGAAATTTTGTCATCTTACTGTAACAGAATACTCCAAAGTACACAGGACTGGTAATCTATTCTAAAAATAGACAGTAATAACACAGTATTCTCCCTTTTATAATAACAGAGTATATCCCTTTTATACATACTTAAATAAGGAGACACAAAATTGCTAACGAACGGACGGACGACCAGGGGCAGAACATTATATATTCAAAATTCTTTAGTTCACAATTATAGTTCTGTGAAAGTTTGGTTGAAATCCCTTGAGAAATGTAGGAGTTGCACACAGAAGAGTATTTCTCTATATATATTACATTATGTGGAAAAAAACAAAGGCCCATAATTCTGTCAAAAATGATCAAATCACAAAACCCCGACAATATGCGCCAGGGCACTTGGTGACAATAAATCTGTGAAAGTTTGGTTGAAATCCCTTGAGAAGTGTAGAAGGAGTTGCGCACAGAAGAATTACATGTGAAAAAAAACAAAGGGCCATAATTCTGTCAAAAATGACCAAATCACAAAACCCGGAAAATATGCGCCAGGGCACTTCATGACAATAATTCTGTGAAAGTTTGGTTGAAATCCCTTGAGAAATGTAGGAGGATTTGTGCACAGAAAAATAACATGTGAAAAAAAACAAAGGGCCATAACTCTGTCAAAAATGACCAAATCACAAAACCCCGACAATATGCGCCAGGGCACTTCATGACAATACTTCTGTATAAGTTTGGTTGAAATCCGTTGAGAAATGTAGGAGGAGTTGCGCACAGAAGAAATTGATTACGCCTGCCCGCCCGCCAACATACCCCAATCTAATAACCAGGATTTTTCCTTCGGAAAACCTGGTTAAAAAATCACCGGATAGTCAAATAATTCATTAAAGCATTAAAATATCTGAAGCTGAAAAGTTGTTCCAAGACTTGATCCAAATTATTTTTACGCTTTCAAAATATCCCTTCCCTGCTGTAAAATTAGAAACAGTTTACCACTGTCATAGGTTGACACTGTAATAGCAGTACTACTAACCTTGTTGATGGCCGCCAAGGTCAAATGTTGTAAATCTCATACCACCCATTGATAATTCTTCTGATGCTGAAATTACATGTACGATCATTTTAATAGAAATATAGTGAACTTAGTTTTTTTATCCATAATATTTCATCAGTACACTTATTACATTTCTTTTACTTAAAAGTGCCATGTGGCATTTCATAATTTACACTTATTTCAATCCTGTGATACAAATGAAAACACATCCCCCTATCCTTACATCATATGAAATTTTAGGCAGTCAAAATGTACAGTTAAAATGTTATGTAATAACAACGTCAAAGAAAAGTTGAAATGTAATGTGATAACAACTGTTCTGGAAGTGGTTTCCAAGATAATTAGAGAAACCAGGTTTCTTTTAAACATTGTATTTGAATTGTCCATATCTGTACATGTCTTTACAAAATGAATGTAGAAAAGTTACTACAGTTTTTGATAAACTTAAATTGCTTTTTCGTTTTTCTTGGCAGAAATTGACCTATGTGCAAACCTGACTCCAAAAAATACAAAAATTTTGGGGACATGTTTTAAATTAATGTGAGTAATATGTTTACAACTGCCTTTTACTAGTTTCTTCTAAGATGAACTTGCATAAGCTGATAAGTGATTTAAACAAGAGCTGTCCATAAGACAGCACGCTCGACTATTGTGGGTGTTTGCTAATAAAACAAAACTTTTATCAGTGTAATAGCAAAACAAAATTCTGCTAACTATTAAGTATAAACTAGGAAAGTTGAATCATACAAAAAGTCAAAAATCTATAACTATAGATTTAATTTTTGGTAAATTAATTGTTTATACAAAATTTACCATGAACACTATTGCAAGGTTTGATATAACTACCATAAGTGGTTACTGTGATATGTGCATGATAGTACCTTACATGCAAAACTTTACCAAATTTTCAAAGTCAAACAAAGGCCATAATTTGCACTAAATTTAAACAAGAGTTATCTGTCTTGACTGTGTGACACCTCTTAAGACATTAAAAAAGTTTCAAGTCAATATCATAAGTGGTTACTGAGATATGTGCATGATAGTACCTAGCAGGCAAAACTTTAACCAAATTTTCAAGTCAATATTTTAAGTGGTTACTAAGATTTGTGTATGATAGTACCTAGCAGGCAAAACTTTAACCAAATTTTCAAAGTCAAACAAGGGCCATAATTTGTACTAAATTTTTTCAAGAGTTATCTGCCTTGATTGTATGACACCCCTAAAGACATGAACAAAGTTTCAAGTCAATATCATAAGTGGTTACTGAGATATGTGCATGATAGTACCTAGCAGGCAAAACTTTAACCAAATTTTCAAAGTCAAACAAGGGCCATAATTTGTACTAAATTTTTTCAAGAGTTATCTGCCTTGATTGTATGACACCCCTAAAGACATGAACAAAGTTTCAAGTCAATATCATAAGTGGTTACTGAGATATGTGCATGATAGTACTTAGCAGGCAAAACTTTAACCAAAGAAGCAATGCCGACGCCGACACACAAGTGACTGTAATAGCTCTCCATATTCTCCGAATAGTCGAGCTAAAAATGCAAATAAAATTCTGATTGGAGTCTAGGGGATGACTATAAGCCTTGGGTTAAATAGAGGTACATTTTGTATTAGTATGGTATATTTTGCTATGCACACAATGCTTACTTGGATGTAATGTTGGAACATGCTGCGCCATTCTGTCATCTTTGAGCATGTGAAGCAGTGTAGTTTTACCAGCATTGTCTAGACCAAGAAACACAAGCTTGCCGGACTTCTTGTATAAGCCTAAAAATACACCAAATCACACATGCAGTGAGAACAGCATGCCTGTATGACTGGTGAATGTTACCATATTGCCTAACAGACTGTCAGGGTTCCCTATGCCACTTGAAAATGTTGTCAATACAATACAAACACAAATTTGGCGAAATGGCAACAAAAATACTTCAAAATAACACTTTTCCCAAGAATTTAGACAGTTTTTGAGAACTTTGCCCAAAGTTTGTGTTTGTTTTAAGTAAGCCAGGGGGGACCTGACTGCTACAGACAGTCTACTAACATGGTTGTTTTCCAACATCTTATTATATTTGGATGTATTAGAAGCAATTAGAAGCAATTCCTACAAACAAATCATTTTAAAATTAAGAGTTAGATAAACATTTATATACTTGTACGTACAAACTATAATGGTACCATCTGGAGCTTAATTTTTTGTCTAAAATGAATACATGTATGTAACAGATGTAATACCACTTTCAATCATGTGTGAATCTCTCGATTTCAAGCCAATGTTATGATCTGTGCTATCATTTAAGGTATTTCATGAACCCTGGCTTATTAATATTAAGCAACAAAGCAAAAGGATATTCAATGGAGGAAATTAGCAATAACTAAGATATTGGGCTGATCTAAACTATTATACATATTTTTTTCAGCGATTTTGATTGTTTTAAGTAACATCACTAGACAAACCTCATTCAGTTGGAGAGGCACTCTAAAATCTTCATCCTTTCCCCTTATGTGCAGAAAAATAAATGCTTTCGATAATGATATGCTGTTGCATAAATTATGGGTATACTGTTAATTACTCTTAGTGTCAAAATGCTTCAATCAACTGCATGCCAAGTGCTTTCATTCAGGCAATTTGTGGCAACATGCCACTTACTAGGATGCAGCGTTGGGACAGGCTGCACCAGATGTCCTTCCTTGAGGACACTCAACAGTGTAGTCTTGCCAGCATTGTCCAAACCTAGAAATATTAGCTTACCGTTCTTCCTACCAAAACCTACATGAAAATAGATAACCAGAAACAAGTGAGCAGTCCTGTGCAAGCTTCACAACACTGGAATTTGAAGGTGGGAAATATATTGCAATATACCTGTTATTGCGATGTTTTTGTAGGCAATGATGTATTGCAATATGATTTCAAATATTGAAATATTTAAAACTGGGTACAGTTAAGTTCAGTATCATCAACTATCACCAAAATAATATTACATGTACATGTAGTTCTATTTGGTGGTAACAAGTTGAACTGTTCAAGAGTCCTGCTGTGTATGATTGTTTTGTTCGGTTTTCTGACTTTCTTTGTGAACATGCCTTGCAATACATCACAATATAATCGCAATATGAAGCAATATATTGCAATGTCATTTTTGCTGGCAATACCCAGCCCAAGACATCATCAAGTACACCTGTTATAGACTGATTCAATAAGCTTATTAAATTTTAAGCTCTCTTGGTAATAAAATTACTATCTTTTAGAGGAAAAGTTGTTTATTTCCAGACATGGGATGGGATAAACACTTTTAAAAGAAAATTTCTGTATCTTTACCCAGAAAACTGAGCATTCCTGTCAACCAGTCCCACAGAAACATCTTTGATCGTGCTGTACCTGTAATAATAACATTCAAAAATTATTTTTCTGAATATAATACCATTAGTAAAAGTACAATAATTTATTATATACAGGATATATAACAAGAGGGCCAAGATGGCCCTATATCGCTCACCTTGGTACAAGTCCACTTGCCTTGAAATCACTAGATAATGTTATTTACCAAATAGGTTTCTCTATATACATCTTTGTAAAACAAGTGACCCCCTGGCCAAGGAATAACCCGGGGCGGGAAAACCCGTCCCGGACAATAATCCCTAAAATGGGCAATACTAGGCAATAAGTATAGTATTTGACTGCAATGTTTAAGTGTATTTTATGTGACTTTCTAAGCATCCAACAAATAACAAGTAACCCAGTATTGCCAGTAATTACCCATAGTAAAACCCAGGTTTTCCCAGTAAAACCAGCCATCCTGGGTTTTAGTAGTATTACCCGGGTTTTTGCCAGGGGCATAATTTTAACAAAATTTAAAGACGTCTACTAGGCAATGCTACAAGCCAAATATCTAAGCTCTAGGCCTTGTGGTTTCAGAGAAGATTTTAAAGTTTTTCCTAAATAAGCCTTTAGATGTAAAACTAAGTGACCCCCGTGCAGGGTCAGTTTTGATCCGGATGTCATAATTTGAACAATCTTGGTAGAGGTTCACTATACTATGCCACATGCTACATACTAAATATCTAAGCTCTAGGCCTTGTGGTTTCAGAGAAGATTTTTAAGTTTTTCCTATATAAGCCTATGTAAAATTTAGTTTTTCCTATTTGTTGCCTTAGCAACCAGAGTTCTGCATGGAATGGAATTCTTTGAACAATTTTGGTAGAGCTTCATGCAAGGAACATTCCTGCATAGTTTTATCAACATTGGCCTAGTGGTTTCAGAGGAGATCTATGTCATTTGAATCAAAATGTTGACGGACAAAAGACAATCATCAATTAGAAAAGCTCACCCTGGCGTAGAAAATATTTTATCAGGTCTGTATTCTCGGCTTCGACGTGATGTCATGCTAAACAGTTAACCAATCGGATTATCCGGTGGCATTCATTTCTTCATTTGGTAAAAGGTGAAAACTCAGGCTTTACCGTAGACTCATATGTAAATTTAACTTTATTTCAAAAGAAACAAAAAACTTACATACATGTACTATTATTACAAATCAAATTTGACAGTTACTAGGAAATGGTAGAACATCGTTTTCTTTCATTTTTATTCTTGGTTTTTGTACATTTTAAAATTAAAAATGCATAGAGACCAGTGATAAAAGCCGAGGAATCACCTTTCCTGAATGTAAATATTTTATCAGTACCCGGATGAGTCCTATATACAAGACTCGACATAACCTTTTTTTTTACATTTTTGCGTTTTCCTGTAATGTCAGGAAACGTCAAAATGTAAAAAAGGTTATGTCGGGTCTTATATATAAGACTATACCCGGATGTGCGAAGCTGAGAATAGATCAGATAAATATTCTGAGATAAATTTAACAGGTTGGTTATAATACTATATTTAGTAACGGTAAACGTAACTAAATACAGTAACATAGTTGTGAAAAATAGCCCGATTTCACATTGCTAAATATATTGTGGACATTATTGCATTAAAGTACATTTGCAGTATTGACTTACATTGAACACATTTCACAATGCTTGTTGAAAACAAAACCTTACCTGTTGCATTTTTTGCAAATTGAGGAAAATTATTTTTGGATCCTTGTTTACACTTTATTTACAATAAATACAACAGCAGATTTTCTCTTTACATCAACCAGAATTGAATATATAAAGAATAATACTCAAAAACAAATTAAAGAATGAAACCACAAATACCTGTTAATAATTTCAGTTATGAAATTAGTATCGGTTACTTTAGTTACGTTAACTAAATATAGCTTTGTAACAAACCTGTTTAACTTGCGCTTTTTCTTTGAAAAAGTTATTTAAGAAATTGTACTTTTCTATTGTTTACCTTTTAGCCCGATCATGCGATCGGGAGATATGCTCAGGGGCTTGTCGTGTGCATTAAAACTAAGCATAAAGCTCATTAAAATTGTGTGAAGTTGTGACAGTTATAAGATATCAAATCCATGAAAGGGGTCACTCTGCAACGCCAAATTAACTAGGCTTTGGTACACGCTGGACTACGTCTGGATTTCTTACCATTTCAGTCTAACAATCTGTAAAAATAGACATTACCCCACCCACCAAATTGCCTAAATTCTGAAAATCCAAGTTCAAAAGTCAGCATCTGTGTTTATTTTTTGATTTTGCTATTGAATAAAGAAAAAAAGCAACCCGTATTTATTTTCAAAATGTAGGCTCATATCTTACTCTTTATTCGTAAGTAAGTTTTCCAAAGAACAACCACAAAGAGGTTAATTTTTCTTATTTTTCGGCAAGCTTTCTGACACGAAACAACATGGAGAAGTTATCATCACCTTGTTCGTTACAAACAATTTGATTGGTCCGAGAAAAACTTACGACCAATTAAATTAACCGTTAGAGTTGTATGTTAGCAAAATGGCTGCCCTCTTACCAATACGGAAGGTAAAACACAAGTAAAGAAGATATATCTCTGATTGTTCTGATAAGATTACGGTACAGTTTGACAAAAAAAATGACAATTTAATTAAAATTGATGTGATTTATTGTGTAATACATTTTTGACCGGCATAAGACAGACTTCCTGACATGGAAATGGACTTTTCAGTTCGCCAAAGACGAAAACTTGACAATACTCGCCACCCAATAATATGTCTCGTACAACATGGGACCAGTATAAGTATATGTCCAGTATAATATGGGATCAGTATAAGTTAGGTTGGCAAGTCCATACCCCATGCATCTGTGAGCTTGAGGTCTGTGCACATTTTGGGACCTATCTACAAGGAATTGCAGACTCCCCTCTCCCCCCCCCCCGAAGTCATTTCCTCCTCTAGACCCCCCCTCCCCAAGATGTTTCCTCCCAAGACTTTTCCCCCCCACCTAGACCCCCCCCCTAATTTTAAATTCACTCAAATTATAGTGATTTATTATGTATTCTCGGCTTTGCCGTGACGTCATACTGACCAGTTAACCAATTGGATTATTAGGTCGCGTTCATTTCTTCATTTGGTAAAAGGTGAATGCTCGGTCTTTACCGTTGACTCATATGCAAGTTTGTATTTATTTTAAACGAAACAAAAAGCTTTAAACAACATAGAATTATTATAAAAACAATCTGATAGCTTCAAGGTAATGAAAGATCGTCGTCTTCTTTCATTTCTAATTTTGGTTATTGTATTAATCAAAGTTAAAGATGCATAGAGACCAGCAATGACGGCCGAGGAATCACCTTTGCCGAATTTAAAAGGTTGGTTATAATACTTCGTTTAGTGATTAAATCACAGCCTTTCATAAATAAACATGTAGGCATTCTAATGTACTGTATTAAATTTAAAACTAAAATTTTAAAATTTATTCACTGTTCATACAATTAGAAACATTTAAGTATAAATATAGAGATTTCAAGCCCATCTCTTTCTTGCATAACCTCACAAAGATCACAAAAACAGCTTGTCCTGTTACTTCCTTAATTTTATCTGCTAACTAGATATCTATCTAAACATAGATTATTAAATATTAACCTGAACATAGTACCAAGTTCATGAAAAGCCTTCAAAAGGTTAAGAAGAAGAATAATTTCATAACAAGTCTTAAAACCTTTGACCTTTTGATGTGACCTTACCCTTTTCGTCTTGATACAAAGCAAACGGGTAAAGGAAATGGGAACGTTTTCACGACAACCCTAGTTAATGAAAATCTAGAGTTTAGGAGTTATATTCTCATATTCCTAAGGGGGAATGGACAAAAGAGTCGTAAGCAGTTGACCTTGAAGGGCCAAGCACCAAGGGCCCGAAGTCCTAACATGATTCGTCCCTTGGGATTTAAAAACTGCACACAGAGTCCCCCCCCTTGTGAAAAAGGGAAGAGGAAGAAGTTTAAAATGCGGGGTTAACACCAAACATGCGGTGTGGCCCCACCAGTTGGGTCGTACGTTTTATATTTTGCATACAGTTGGAAATGCCATCAAGTCTTAAAACCTTGACCTTTTGATTGGGGAAATTTCGTGTGAGAAAAATTTACTACAGTTTAATAATATCTAGAGTTTAGGAGTTATATTCTCATATTCCTAAGTGTGCAGTTGACCTTGAACCAGCACAGTCCTAACATGATTCGGGTGCACGGGTGGGGGGGGGTTTAAATTGGCCCCACCCTAGGGGTCACTAATCGTGTTTTCTGTAGACTACTTAAAATATCTTGTACTTTCTCTTTGTTTTTCTACAACTATGTTGTTGAACTTGTGTAATTGCCAATAATACCTAGATGAGCGATACAGGGCAATGTTGGCTCTCTTAATGAAATAATGTTGTCAATTTGAGTAAGTGATATTTACCCTCAGACACCAAAGTAAATATATGGTCAGTCACATATGGAATATTATTTATGAGTGACAGATAAATACTAACACACAATATGTACAGAAGTAAGTTAGACCTAAAAGTTTCAATCCTGACCCCAATGTATTCTGAAAAGGACATGTCCGTCTTTAATTTTGACAGTAGGCTTAATTGATCACAGGGATTCTGTCTAAAATTAGTTACTACAAAACTGAGTAGAGAACAAAGCAGATCATGATCAAATTGCAAAGATTTACAAGCTGATCATGATTTGCACATGTCACAAAGGCAGAATAACTGGCCGGCAGCAAGGTAGAACTTCAAACAGTCTATTTGTTTACATTGCAGTCTTTCCTACAAACATCCATTGCTTGTTTGGCAACTAGAGGAATACACACGTCATCCATTCTTCACAAAAAGCGTCTCCGTTCTGGGAGCTACAAATCATCACCGAAACAGAATATTCCCTTGACATATGAAGAAGCAAAAAGACCTCATTTAATAGGAGTTGATAAATCATGGTTGACTTGGAATACAAGTATGTTAGATATATATATATGAAATCTTATAACTAGAGTTAGAATAATTTGACCTTCAGCCATGTTTATTTACACATGTATACTGTAAGTGTACTTATATTAGCGGAGCTAAATTTTAGCGCAAATGCCATGAATCAAGTGGTTTCTACTTAATAGCGCGTACTTGAATTAGCAACATCAGCAGAGCTAAAATAAGTAATTAGCAGTTTTAAGCCACCAGTTTTCAAAGAAATATGGAAAGACTCGAAGATTGATGTGAAAGACGTCGCAGTTGACTTGAAACTTTTGAGAGTGAAGCCTCTTCATGTAAACTGGCTTACTATTGCCCAGGAGAGCGTGAAAACCTGTATAATAAAAAAGGCTAGTGGCTGACTGGTCACCGTAATGAAATCAACCACACACGCAAATAAACAGATCTAGGTTTAAAATAGGACATACAGGGTGATCATTAATATATGATAGGATAAGAAATCACAGTAAATTTGTTAAGTTTTGCACCAGAGGTCTCATTTTGGTATTGATTTGAAGAAAATTGAATAAATTTTGTCTTGAAAATTTTTAATTTTGTCAAACGAAGTCATGGTAACGTTGATGCCGTCATAAATGACGTCATACTTTCCTTGGAAATCCAAAATGACACTTAAATTCTAGTCATAAATAATCAAACTTAACTATGAATTGGAGAAAATCCAACTTTGGTAAGAAGAAAATTACAAAAAACTGTACACATCTCATATATTGAAGTACTGAAAAGACTAAATTCCACGATGAGATGGCATTGTGCAGTGAAAAAGGGACCGCTTTTGTAGTGTTTAGTGCTCACGGAACAATAGGGTCATATTTTTATTTTGGGTTTTGGAGAACTAGGGTGGCAATGTTTAACACCTTCTGTAAAAATTGGAAATGTGTTTTCATATAACTTTACACATAGGACAAAATTTATGTATATGTGCTAAAATGATGCACATTGCCCAGTTGAATATCTTCAAAGATAAAGATCTTATTAAATTTTGTTATCCTATCATATATTAATGATCACCCTGTACAATCTAAATTTGTTCATACACATTAATATGCATAATAGAAACCGGACGATATGAAAATGTTATACGAGAAAATAGACTTTGTACAAAATGCAATTCAAATGTAGTAGAAAACAAATTCCACTTTTTGTTGGTTTGCCCGAAGTATTACAATCTACGTCGCAAATATTTAAAACCATATTATTGTCGTTGGCCAACAGTACATAAGTTTGAAAATTTAATGTCTGCTTCAAATACCCAGATGTTGAACAATTAATCTAAATTTTTGTATTTTGCATTTAAAGAACGAAATAACAATGATTAATAGCATCTTTTACATCGTTTTAGGTAAATACCTTACCTGTAGAACATTATCACTTTGTTAGCAGTGAATACATAGATACTTTCTCTGTAAAACATTACTACTCAGTCATATGTCCTTACATTACATGATTGTTGAAATTGTCTTGGCTATAAATGTATATGTCATTTTATGCCAAATAAAGTATATGTTATGTTATGTTATAATTGTATATACAGTAGAATCTACAAATGGTGGTAATTTTTTGTTTTGACAGGAGTAAAATGCCTTTGTTGATATTGTAATTAGCGTGACCAAACTGGCGATCTACTCTCAAGGTGTTATAATATACAAAGTTTTACAGACAATGGCGAAGATGAAGAAATGCATATTAATTTTCACAAACATTTGACTTTTGCATTATAGTTTGAAACATATTTGATATTTCTATTCAAAACTTTCTGAAAAATACTAGTGAATAAATTTAATTATTGTCACAGTCACAATGAAATGTATTTATCTATGTTCTGTCGATTAGTAATTATGGTGTTTTCAATACGATGAATGATATTTTATCATTGGGAAAGGCTTCCATTTTAGTCAAATATTAGCGCTGGACATGAATTAGCGCACACTTGATCCTGCTAATAGCGCGAAAATTAGTACTCCGCTAATGTTAAGACACTTACAGTATACATCGTAACTGATGGTATAATAACAACTTGTCAATACTTTTTAACATGAAGGTGTTGTAATATGTCACATTCCCCACACGTCCTTAAAGACAGATATATTTATTTTTTTACGATAAACAGTTGCAAACTTGAACTACAAGTGTTAATCGTTTTTCTCTTCAGGCAACTTGTTACATGAAGAAAGAAAATCGGAGGCAGTCATAGAAGATGCATTTATCCGCCGATTCCTGGATGGTACGTGGCAGGGAAGGATTTGTTCAGAAGTTGTCATCAAACGGAGACACAACATGATTTACTTGGCATATTATATTGCAAAAAGAAATACAATTCTTTCAGACTTGCAGAGAATATACTTTTTAATTGGCTACTCAGAAGAACTCTTGTCATGTTTTCTGAAGTGTCCCGTAAAATTGGAGATACAGACTGTAGATTCTGATAAAGATATGATCTTCAAGTATATTTAGTTTTAATAAAATGAAACATCTTGTTCATTGTTTTCGCTTTTGTATATTATACCAAGAAACTGGGGAGTGTTTGAATACACCTGTCATTTCAGCAGCATGTTGTGAATCTGTTTCCAGCTGTCTTTTGTTGAAGCTAATTTAGCTGTATTTTGATGAGATACCCATCTGTTGGAAAAAAAAACAATTATTCCAGATTCTTTTTCCCCTGTTTGAAGTTTAAAGTCTAGTTTTAGGACAGTTATATTTATGCCCTCCAAAGGTGGCATAGGTGGGCATATAGTAATCATGCAGTTTGTCTGTGCACCGTCTCTCAGTTATGTGCAAGTCCAACATTTCATGTCAGAGCTGCAACTTCTATTTGAGCCAATTTTAATGTAACTTCACACACTTGTTGCCCATAACATTAAGGGTATGTCATCATAACACCAAGGTCACAGGTGGCTACCTCCAGGGTCAACAGTTTCACAAGAGATGTTTGTAAAAACACATATATCCTCTCTCCCCACCCACCAAGTTACTGCAAAGCGAAACATTGATCTAGTGACCCAAAAGTCATTTGTGATGGGTTCGTCAAATTGTCAGAAAAAAAAACTCCCAGCATGTTTGAAGACACTATGGGTTGATGAGTAATTAAGCAGATACAGTAATTTCACTGTGACCTTTTCCTTGTGACCCCAAAATCAGTAGGGAGTATTATACTCTTTATTAACTATAATCCTAGCAAGTTTCTTGACTATGTCGAAGCATTTTCCAGAAATTTGTTTTTAAATGCAAGGTAACTGTGACCTAGTGATCCCAAAGTCGGTTAACCTACTGTTCATAAGCTTTATTCCTTTCAATGTTGCAGGCTGTAGCTCCAAGCATTTTAATTTATTTGGCAGGAACAATTTTAAAATGCAAGGTCAATATGACCTTTACCTTTGACCTCGAAACCAATAGGGGTCAACTATAACCCTTGCAAGTTCGTAGATTTCAAGTTAAAACATAGCCAAGTTTAATATTTAGCGGAAACAATTTTTTAATGCATGGTCACAGTGACCCCAAATTCATCTATGCCCATGACCGATGTCATCACCATGTTTGCAACCTCTGGGTCAAACATCCAAGATATGAACTCACAAACTGCAATGTACCCAAGTTCGTTCAAAATATAAATGTCCAATGTATAATATGTCCATCAAAGTTTTTATTCCACCCAAACACAAAGTGTAAGTGGGATATACTGGATTCAGCTCGTCAGTCTGTAGACAGAATCTTGTGGACACTAAATCTTAAAAACCCCTGGTCAGATTTTAATGATACTTCACACAAGTAATGAGTGCAATGTTTAGTTGTGCATGGTCCATGTTTCAGGTCTCTAGGTCAAAGGTCACAGGGGCTTGAGATAGTAAAATCTTGTGGATGCTAAATCTCCAAAACCCCTGGTCAGAATTTAATGATACTTCACACAAGGGATAAGTACTATGCCTAGTTGTGCATGGTCTATGTTTCAGGTCACTAGGTCAAGGTCACAGGGGCTCGAGATAATAAATTCTTGTGGACGCTAAATCTCAAAAAACCCCAGGTCAAAATTAAATGATACATGTACTTCACAGAAGTGATAAGTAAAATGCCTCTATAATTGTGCATGGTCCATGTTTTGGGTCACAAGGTCAAAGGTCAAGTTCACAGTGGCTTGAGATAGTAAAATGGACGCTAAATCTCCAAAACCCCTGGTCAGAATTTAATGATACTTCACATGAGTGATAAGTACAATGCCTAGTTGTGCATGGTCCATGTTCCGGGTCACCAGGTCAAAAGTCAAGGTCACAGGGGCTCCAGATAGTAAAATCTTGTGGACGCTAAATCTCCAAAACCCCTGGTCAGAATTTAATGATACTTCACAGAAATGCAGAAATGACAAGTACAATGCCTAGTTGTGCATGGTCAATGTTTCGGGTTACCAGGTCAAAAGTCAAGGTCACAGGGGCTTGAGATAGTAAAATCTTGTGGATGCTAAGTCTCCAAAACCCCTGGTCAGAATTTAATGATACTTCACATGAGTGATAAGTACTATGACTAGTTGTGCATGGTCTATGTTTCAGGTCACTAGGTCAAGGTCACAGGGGCTCGAGATAATAAAATCTTGTGGACGCTAAATCTAAAAAACCCCTGGTCAAAATTAAATGATACATGTACTTCACAGAAGGGATAAGTATAATGTCTCTATAATTGTGCATGGTCCATGTTTTGGGTCACAAGGTCAAAGGTCAAGTTCACAGTGGCTTGAGATAGTAAAATCTTGTGGACGCTAACTCTCCAAAACCCCTGGTCAGAATTTAATGATACTTCACATGAGTGATAAGTACAATGCCTAGTTGTGCATGGTCCATGTTTCGGGTCACCAGGGCAAAAGTCAAGGTCACAGGGGCTTGAGATAGTAAAATCTTGTGGACGCTAAATCTCCAAAACCCCTGGTCAGAATTTAATGATACTTCACAGAAGTGACAAGTACAATGCCTAGTTGTGCATGGTCAATGTTTCGGGTCACCAGGTCAAAAGTCGAGGTCACGGGCTTGAGATAGTAAAATCTTGTGGACGCTAAGTCTCCAAAACCCCTGGTCAGAATTTAATGATACTTCACATGAGTGATAAGTACTATGACTAGTTGTGCATGGTCTATGTTTCAGGTCACTAGGTCAAGGTCACAGGGGCTCCAGATAGTAAAATCTTGTGGATGCTTAATCTCAAAAACACCTGGTCAGAATTTAATGATACTTCACAGAAGTGATAAGCACCGTGCCTTGTTGTGCATGGTCCATGTTTCGGGTCACTAGGTCAAAGGTCACTTGAGATAGTAAAATCTTGTGCGCTTTTAATCTCCAAAACCCCGGTCAGAATTTAATTCTACTTCACAGAAGCTTCAAGTTGTGCAGGTCCAGTAATTAAAGCATCAAATATTACATAAATTTACTGTGTCAGTGGGGTGTGCGGGGGGTTCATCACCATCAGTGATAGTTCTAGTTCATCATAAACTTTTTTTGTATTTTTAGTTGCAGTGATTTCATTTTTAGAACAGTGACCTTGACCCCAAATTGGTGGAATTATTTTTAAAATTGGGCCAATCATTTGAATTTTTTAAAAAAAAAAAAAAAAAAAAAAAAAAAAAAAAATTTTTAAATTTTTTTTTTTTTTTTTTTTATTTTTTTTTTTTTTATTTTTTTTTTTTTTTTTTTTTTTTTTTTTTTTTTTTTTTTTTTTTTTTTTTTTTTTTTTTTTTTTTTGTTTTTTTTTTTTTTTTTTTTTTTTTTTTTTTTTTTTTTTTTTTTTTTTTTTTTTTTTTTTTATTTTTTTTTTATTTTTTTTATTTTTTTTTTTTTTTTTTTTTTTTTTTTTTTTTTTTTTTTTTTTTTTTTTTTTTTTTTTTTTTTTTTTTTTTTTTTTTTTTTTTTTTTTAAAAAAATTTTTTTTTTTTATTATTTTTTATAAAAAAAAAAAAATAAAAAAAATAAAAAAAAAAAAAAAAAAAGGGAAAAAATTTTTTAAAAATTGGTAGAAAAATTTTTTTTACAGTATAAGCAAACTCCATACTACAGCGGGGGAAGGGTTCTAAAGTAAAAAGGGGCCATAATAGCCATATATTGCTCACCTGCCTATCATTGTACATTAAAACAAGGAGGGGGGAAAAAAAAAAAAAAAAAAAAAACCCATTTGTGGGGGATAACAGAAGCAGGTCAAAAGGTCATAATCAGCATCAGTATTTGGATTTTTGGCAGTCAGCAGACTGCAGGTGGTGTAGTGGCCGAGTGGTTAACGCTCTGGACTACCAATCCGTAGGTCCCCGGTTCGATTCTCGGCCGAGGCACTGGATATTTCAGAAACACCTTTCAGTGTTTCCCACTTATCTGAGATGTACCGGTTAGAAACCCAGAGGTAGTCTCGCGTGTATCGGTGCTATACACCGGGCACGTAGAGAAGAACCAAGGGGTCTATTCGTAAAAGAGCTAGGGTCTGGTACCCGGATTCCCTTGTATCTGCTTCTTTCTCTAAAATAAAGGACCACAATGGAAATAAGAGCTTGCTCTTTATGGTGTTATCCTTCGTACTTGGCACTGAAATAAATACATACATACATACATGCTCAAATAGTGCAATTTTCATCTATAACTTGAAAAACAAAAAGTCAGCCAAGGTCAATTTGAAATCTGCTATCAAAACTGGGCCCAGGGGGCCCAAAAAATGGGGATTAAGTCGCTTTTTTAACAAAAGGTAACATTCATCTGTCATGGTAATGTGCCTATTTTATGGCTTAGGTGACTAAAACGAACAATAGGGATTACTAAGAGAATAGCCACACAACTGCACACATCTCCATAAACTTTTCCATGATAACGTAACAATTTTCATATGACTTTTATCAAACTTGCTACCTATATACTGATACCTAACAAAATTAGAAAATCTAGGGAGATTTGTTTTACCTGACTATAATACCAAGTCAGAGAAAACCGACATTATCCCCTAGGACATTATCTGCTTAGCTCAATTTTGCACAGGAGAACATTAGCCCATTCCTGACTTTGCAAAGGCGGACATTAGCCCCTCTATCAAGTTATCTTTCTTAAGGCATCTGCATCATAATCATCTCTGTATTCTATGACAAAATTAATAAATTTAACAAAAAAATCTTTCAATTTCAAATTTATTATGATATTAAATCAAATTTTAAAGTTTGAAGAGTAAAGGGGATAATGGCAGCCTTTGCAAAGTTATATAATGCCCACCTGTGCAAAATTGAGCTGAGGAGATAATGTTCTAGGGGTCAATGTTCTTCATTCCCCAGTCAATTTTGTACCTCCGATAGTGTTTCCTAACACTGCAAAAGATTTTCACAAAACTTACTCAGAACAGTCTAGTCAGACCAGTAGAGCAATACTGGCCCTTTAGGGCCTCTTGTTAATCAGTGTTTTTCCTACATAACTCTGTAAAAAAGCGACCAACCCCAAGGCACAAACAATTTTGACCCTGGGCTAACAATTTGAACAAACTTGATAAAGGTCCAGTAGCCAATGCTACTTACTAGGCCATGTGGTTTCAGAGAAGATTTTAAAAAAATCCTATTTGTTACCATAGCAACCAGAGATCTGTTTAAGATGGAATTTTTTTAATACCTTCGGTAGAGCTTCATGCAAGGAACATACCTGCCAAGAAGCCGCACAGTGATCACAATAGCTCACCGTGACAGGGGAGCTAAAAACAGCAGAAACTGTTATTCAATACCATTTTTATTATCCAACATAACTGCATGAAAAACAAGAGTGCCAAGATGTCCCTATATTGCTCACCTGAAAACCATTGGCTCTAATACAAGGGGTCATGATTTTAATGTAATTCGTAGAGGTCCAATACACAATGCTTAGTAATATTCAAACTATCTAAGCTCTGTCTGTGGGCCTTGTGTTTTTTTAAGGTTTTTCCTATATAAGCCTATGTTAAATCAAGTGACCCCCTGCCCTCCTCCCGCGAAGGGTTAATTTTGACCCATGGGTCATAATTTGAACCATCTTGGTAAAGGTCCACAAGGCAATGCTACAAGCTTAATATCTCAGCACTAGGCCTTGAGGTTTCAGAGAAGATTTTTAAGTTTTTCCTATAAAAGCAAGTGTAAAATCAAGTGACCCCCTCCAGCAGGGTCAGTTTTGACCCAGGGGTCATAATTTGAACAATATAGGCATTTCTACATGCCAACTATCTAATCTCTAGGCCTTGCGATTTCAGAGAAGAAGATTTTTAACGTTTTTCCTTTATAAGCCTATATAAAACCAAGTACCCCACCCCCCAGGTGGGGTCAATTTTGACCCAGGGGCATAATTTGAACAATCTTGGTAGAGGTTCACTAGACTATGCCACATGCTAAATATCTCAGCGCTAGGCCTTGTGGTTTTGGAGAAGAAGATTTTTTTATTTTTTTCTATTTGTTGTCATAGCAACCAGAGTTCTGAATTGAATGGAATTCATTGGACAACTTTGATAGAACTTCATGCAAAGAACATCCCTGCAAAGTTTCATCATCATAGGTCAGTGGTTTCAGAGATGTTGTTTGAAGGAAATGGTGGACGGACGATGGACCCCTGACGGTGAGTGATCAACCAACAAGCTGATTCCTATATACCGGTACATGTACCCCTCCAAACTCTGTAAGGCAATAAAATTTATAGATATAGTGTGTGAAAATGATCAGGGTCCTGATGACTTGAAAGTAAAGCTTTACAAATGTGCTATACAATCTTCAAAGTTTAAAGTAATACAGGAAAAAGACACCATAGAAGTTCTAAAAATACATGTATGCATGCATTGCGTGGTCTTTATAGCTTTTATCATCATTCGTACTTTCACAGCAGAGATACAGCAGACTTTCATGTACTATAACTGGAAATGTAGCAAACACATAGACTCAAGTTGTTACAACTGACTTAACCCCTGCATATCTTTATGTCATTTGGTCCTGCATATCCATTTACAAATAGATTTTAGTTTCATTTGAATTCTATTTAAAGCAATGTTTTTTTATTGACCTATGGACTTCCATTAGCCGAGAGCAAATTATATTTGCAATGCTAATTCCATAAATTTACATGATGAATATAACAGTGGCAGTGACATCAAGTAAATCTGTTACAAAGAATAACTTTTGAAAATGTTTTCTGCCTTTCAAATAAGTAGTTTTTGCTCGTGCTCGAGCATGTCTGGTGCTCAAGTTTCTTCCAGAATTTTGAGTAACTCTTGCTTCTCTTTCTCCAGTGTTTCAATCCTGATTTGGTTTCGTTCCAGGCGGTTTTCTAGCGTTTGTAGGACAGGTCCATTCATCACATCTATAACATGACACAGTGACTTTGTATACAGGATAGGTTGCAGGGATTAAAAAATAAGATGGGTCTTATGTTTGAAATGATTTGTCTAAACCATCAAAGGGAGGAAAAAATCGTTAAATGTTGGGAGGACAGGCATTCATCACATCTAGGATAACATGACACAGTGACTTTGTATACACTGATGCATTGTGGATTTTCGTTATAAGGTCTAGGTCTTTGTTCTCCAATGCCCTGAAACATATTTTAACATAATTACACATCAGAGATTAACCTTTAGCCTGGTAAATTTCTGAAATGCATTTGTCTGTCATTCAATACCATTCATTTTCTCCAATGAAAATTTACTGACCTTGTAACCTAGTTTTTGACCAATGTGACTCATGACTCCATTTCAAACTTGGTCTTGATATCAAATCAAGACAAACATTCCGACTAATTTTCATGCAGACTGGGTATCAAATGTCTAGAACACGGTTTTTCTTTGCTTTGATCTTACATTTTGTACCCACTTTTTGACCCCATTTGACCCAGTTTGGAACCATGCCTAAATATAATCGAGACAAACATTCTGACTAAGTATCATGATGATTAAGGGTCAAATGTGACCTCTTTAATGTTAAAAAGTTTAACTTTGATATGACCCTGTGACCTTCATTTTGACCCATTGTGACCAAGTTTAAATCTATCCTTAGATGTTACAGAGACTCACTAGCTGACAAATTTCCAGATTGATTGAGGTCCAATACTGAATAGTGGCCTCTAGAATCTTACCGTTATAGACGACACACATGACAGGCAATCACATAGTGCCCAAGCGAGCTCACAAAATTCTGGAAAGGTTTCTGTCATTAATTTAGTGTGTTCTTACAACTACAAATGAGTGAGGCTTATGTGCATTTTCATTATTGATCGATAATACTAATTTTTTCAGCTTCATTGCAAACTAAATTCATCTCGGACAGACACAATCCATGCAGGTACACAATATCAGACAGAAATTTCATTACTGGTACCATTTTACAGCTGGGTGAAACAAGGACCATTGTGGAACAGGGTGTTTTGCCAAAAAAACACCTCAAAATGCCCAACAGAGGTTCGAAACCAGATCCTACGTGTTACCCAGTGAACACCATACATGTAACCGCTACCCCAATGAGGTCAATGTGTACAGCAAATGTACATGTATACCTTTGATAAGCTTCTTCCTCTTCCATACTAAGGATTCCAGGAAGTGTGATCAGCGACTGTATACATGCTGAACCTACTTTCTTGCTTGGTACAATGTGCATGGGAACTTCAATGCGGGTATAATCAGAACCATTGGCAGCTGCCTGGAAGCAATTCACCTGTATTCTGAAATAACATATACTTATACAGTTATAGACATCAAATTATTTCAGTACTAGTAAAAAGTAATGATTTTTTTTCTTCATGACATGTGTTGTAAGCCAGTCATGAATTTCTCCGAGGTAATCAACATGAAACTACTTAACCAGCCAGATTTGGTTTTGATGTAAATATGAAACATTTATTGTGTTTAATTCTGTTTATCTAGGACACTTTAAAGAGAAATCATTAATCAAAGCGCTGAAGACGCTGGATTTGTTTGTGTATTCAAAATATTTGTCCTTTGTTTTGTTGTGACGGCTATTTCAGTCTGTAATCTTCATTAGGCTATACCAGTTGGTAATAAGATATGAACAGAATGCAACAGTTATAAATCGTATTTTGGATCGAATTGTCTCTGTTTCTATTCCCGGTACACATAGACAGCAGGGATTTTCACTGTACTCAACAAAATGTTTTCACCTACAGTTCTACTGTCCAAAATCAGACACTGATCGAGTAGCTTGTTAGTAGTTACGGCGCTTCGGTAACACAAACAAGCAGGCAATAGCACCGATCAATAAGGGGATCAATTTATTGTGCGGACCGACAAAGTAATAATGTGTATCTATAATACCACAATATACATTTATAGAACAAATATGGTTGAGACCAGGAAGTAATGTTCAAATGTTTTTTCTGCAGTCATTGATATGTATTTTAACAAAATAGCTCATTCGATGCGTTTCAAGATAATGAAGCCTACAGTCGAATATAATGTAAATTGCCTTCTACTTAAAACAATTGCCACCTATGAAATATAACAAATCATTTAAACACCGACATTAACGTATCCTAACACTTGTTTTCTGCTTAAGGTGCTCACGCGTATTTCTAATACATATAGGAACGCAGACTAGCTCTCGCCAGGTCCGCAGAATAAACATATCAGCAATAAGGAAAGTTATACTTACGTCCCTTGCCGCGCATTGACTAAAATTTATGAATGGATGGATATAATAGTAAAATGAGAATGGGTAAACATGCGCATAAATATTCCTGGCTGTTCAAAATATTTCATTCTTTAAAATGAGGATCAGGGTTAGACATTTTGTTGTCACAGAAACTCCAAAACATAGGTTTTCTTTCTGCACAAGGTTAAAAAAATGGCCGGCGGATTAAGAAATCGGAACTATTTCTATAGGGTATATATATATAGTAAATCGTCTGTTATTTTTACGCATCATTGTAAAATGAAATATATCTGCGGTTCTTATTCGAAAACAGTTTACTTCAGTTATATTTACAAAATTTAGCTGATGCTGCATGAGTTTATTACATTATATATTTAAACAATACAACTTTCATGTCCGCAATGGCCATATGGTTTCAAATGAAGAATCATAATTTGGGATTATATGCTGACTGACGTGCCGGAGCTACTTTCAGATTTGGTACTTAAGGAGTAGGCTTCGGAAAACGGTAAGTAATACTAGGTCAATCACACTCACAGATCAAATTGGTCACCGCGATTGGCCTACTTTTTGGCAACCAATCAAATTCAATCTTTGGCTAAAACTGACTGGAAATTGCAATCAGGTAAATCTCTCCTCTTTTTGGCTTCAAAATTCTACTTTTCTACGCATGAAGGGAGACATGCCGGGGTCTCATCCAAAACATAAGCTAAAAATTTAGCTTTTGGACGGACCTTGATAAAATCCCTATCAAATCAAATCAAAATCAAATCACAAACAAATAAAAACCACCCCAGCAGTAAGACTGGGTCAAAATTTGAAAGTTATTTTTTGTAAGCAAAACCTCGCATGATCTTTCGTAACAAAACACATATCTGAGTTAATGAATTCTGACAAAATGTCCCGGTCCCAACAACTAGAATTAATTAATGATCTTACTTGATGAGATAGACTTTTGAGAGACACAAGAAAAGTATCAACAATTTTATTTCCTTCTGTTGTTCATGTCACTTAGGACACATTAACAATCAATTTCATGCAATTAAGTCACCTTGACGAAACCACTACCTATATGAACACAAATTAAAGTTTGATGAAATTGTAATCTGACACAACCACAATCCATTATTTATAACATATTCTGAGTAACATATCACCTATGTCTCTGATATTTTCAATGTATTTTGATAATTTTTATACAGTCAAACTTGTGCTAACGATCACCTGTAGTAGCGGTCACCTACGGACAACGGCCAGTCTGAATTCCCCCCTCCGACTTTGCTCTAAAAAAGGCTGGGAATAGTGGTCACCTGCTGCCCGCGGACAGCTGCCATTGAAAAAGCATCCCGTGATTGTGTCAGTGATGATAACTACGGCCACTGAAATATTCGCAGCCGGCGAAATCAAAGCATTTTGTTTCTTGTAAAGTTGTTTGCACCTCAAACGACAGGCGCAATTAAAATCAAAGATGCTTTTGATAATGAAAAGAGGTGCTTGCATTAAATTGTCTCTTTCACATTTGAAGCACACACGTGAAATTAATCCGTTCAACTGTCCGGTAACTGCAAAAAATCAGCTCTTTTAATTGCTTGTTTGTTAATTTGATGCAGAACATCTTCGCAATTTGCAGTCGCAGATTGCATTGTTTATGCAACTAAATAATGAATTCACATTTAGTGAATTGTTTGATTTATTACAATTAAACTGAAAAACACACACTTTAAATTCGTAAATTAGCCGTTGTATTTTTATTCACAATCAGCAATGAAATCAAACAAAGGCAAAGGGGCGTAATCCACGTTAATTAAATGATTGTTTCCTGTTTCGAATAAGTGATCAGCGTTAGTCTCCGGCCTATCTAGGATGGTTTTAAGGCAGATAAGCTAAATTCTGCCATTGTTGATTCGAAAGAAAATCATTTTGTATTTGATATGTCAAGCATTGTCAAGAGCGACCATTTGCAGAATTGGACCATATGCACGAAATTCGGATAAATCGTCTTTCGGTTGATACTTATAGCCAGTTTATCTGACAAGTGATAATGAAACTTTAAAAACAATGTTTAGTATAATAAAACTATATCAACTGCCCACACCTCCAAACAAAGGTCCCCTTTGAACAATAGTCATTTTCATGGTTTCCCTTGACCGGCCGTTGTTAACAAGTTTGACTGTAATTGTGTCTGAAGAGCATTAGTCATCCATAATTCAGTGTTATATGGCCATTGCAAAGGGTACAGTCCATGCTCAGCTGTGTAGATTTCATGTGATATTACCTATTCTGCTTAGTATTTTTATCTTCATTAAATACTGAGAATATCAATCCAACAAATCCTGGATCCATCATCTGATACATTGCCTGTGTCCTGACATCCACATGTGATGGCCAAACAGTTATGTGAGGGTGAGAATGATACCATCCTATAACTCTCATAGGCTGATTTAGCTCAACTGCAAGCCTTTCTGCTTCTGTTGAAGCTGCAGAAAGCTGTTCAGGAGAAATTTCTACTCTGTCTGACTGTTTGTCTGATCGTCTTAGCATTATTACGGCGGATATCCGAGAAACTTTCTCTTCGTCGATTTCTCCAATTAGCAAACCCATTATTTCTTCTCTTTCTGTAGAGAGTGCATGTGTTAAACATACTAGATATGCTTCTGACTCGATATAAACACTCTTAACTGCCATTGTTGAATCTGTTGGTGTATTCTATTGGGTATTATATAGAAAATGAACTGTCAGTAATGGGCGCTGACATTTTTAATCATTGTTCTTGAAGCGCTTGGTTGTGCGCTTGATTGCGTGATGATCGCGTTATATTGATAGAACAATGCTCTTCCCAAATTGAAGTTATACACATAGGCCCATGTCTTCACAAGATCCCACAAGAAAAACTGTGATACAAAGTATCACAGCGGGCCAACAAACAAAAATCCCATGTAAATATTTTGAAAATTGGTGATAATTGATATTAAGGCATGGCCCCAAAAGAACTCGAGGGAACCAATTCTGGTTGAACAAGCAAAACCTGACACAACACCACATCTACTGACTGACCTGTAGTATCGGAACTTTACTGTTATCAAATATTATTTATACAGTATGTCCAGGAATGCTCTATAGACCGTTCCTGGTATGTCTCAATTTTTCATTACCATTATCCTTATTAATTTGACATGAATGAAGATTTTTATGATTATTTGCCGTAAAATATTCTTAAAAAATTAAAAATGATTATTAAAACAGCAGAAAAAAGTTTTAAAAAAATTGGGTGTTGATGGGATTCGAACTCGTGGTTTCTAAAAGTACACGTACACAAAAGTGTTTCAGTTATCGGCTTTATCCATTACACCACGGAGGCAGACTCTTGTTCAAATAGGAAAAAAATAGATAAGACAATATCATATATGTCTAAAAAGGCCATAAAAGAATATTCAGTCGACTCGTTTCGTTTCTATAATGTCAAAGGTTGTGTTAGTGGAAAAAGCAATCATATATCCATTTTTCTAGGTGTAGATTGCGACTGAAACGTGAAAAGCGTTTTTTTCTCTTTTTTTTACCAGCGTATATTAGATTACGCCGTCTATGAAACGAATGACAGCTCAGTTACAAACGACAACTCTTGCTTTTCCAAAAAAATTGACTGTGTCTACAGTTTTAATCTCAGAAGTACCTCAATTTTATAATGAAAAGAGACGCATATGTTCGATCTAGTGCTTAAGTCTACATGCATCTTTTACTCACCACGTATTAAATATAGCGGGCCGCAGCTGCGGCCCGCAATGAAGGATCTCCTTCGGGACAATTGACTTTTAAATACATGTATCTGGACCAGCAGCCTGATCCACTTTTAGGTTTTGGAATAGTTTCAAAAAAACAAAAACAAGAAGACGCGGCAATGCCGCCAAAGCAGGTTTAAACAGTGCCTGTAGAAATTGTAGAATTAAAAAAAAACAGTCATCTTGACTCCTCCCTATCTTAGTAACAGTGCCCTTGACCTTGGGCCCAAATTTTTTCGCTACAATTTAAAAACTAAATTTTTTTTTACATTTTTAGTAACAGTGACCTTGACCCTAGTGACCTTGACCCCCCAATTTTTTTTAGCTTAAAACAATCAAAAAACTAAAAATAAATAAAAATCTATTTTTAGTAACAGTGACCTTCACCTTGACCCTAGTGACCTTGACCCCGAAAAAAAAATTTTTTGCTTAAAACAATCAAAATACTGAAAATAAATAAAAATCTATTTTAGTAACAGTGACCTTGACCTTAAGCCAAGTGACCTTGACCCTAAAAAAATTTTTTTTGCTTAAAACAATTTAAAAACTAAAAATAAATAAAAATCTATTTTTAGTAACAGTGACCTTGACCTTGACCCTAGTGACCTTGACCCTGAAAAAAAATTTTTGCTTAAAACAATCAAAATACTAAAAATACATAAAAATCTATTTTAGTAACAGTGACCTTGACCTTGAGCCAAGTGACCTTGACCCGAAAAAATTTTTTTTTGCTTAAAACAATTTAAAGGTTTATAATTGGAATTTGGCCATGTAATAGATTTGTTTGAAACTTTAACATCTGATCATTTACACTTATTTATGTTCACTTAGCGCTTAATTCAAGTAAGATTTTCACTGGAGGTATTTTTAAAATTTGATTTCCCTATCCTGGTTGCCCAACCAAGATAGAGTTATTTTATCATAAGTAAAAATTTGATACACATACTTTGCCTGCAGAAAGATATAAATATAAGACCTATTATATTATATTTGTGAAATATTTGCATTAAATATTATATATTTAGATGGAATTCATTAGAAATTCAAGTTTGAAAAGATATTATTACCTCCCTTTACCTATCTTGGGTGCACCCAAGATAGGTTGAAATAAATCAATTCAGAACCTACACGTAGGTTTAAAACTTGCATTTTGGTTTAGAATGTTAAGATATTTGTAAATCTATCCAATTCAAATGTAAAAGTAGAAATAATATTGAAATAAAAAAGAAATACTCAATGTTTTAAATACTTTCATATTAAAGGGGAGTAATAACAAAATTTCATAAAAGTTAATAAAATGTAAATTTCTGATAGGGATCTAACTCAATGTAATGGGTCTTTTTGTTCATTATATTAATCTCTAACAGAATAAACAAAAAGTAAAAATTGTCATAAAATGTTGCTTAAAAGTAATTGACCACCTTTAAAAGCTAAAAATAAATAAAAATCTATTTTTAGTAACAGTGACCTTGACCTTGACCCTAGTGACCTTGACCCGGAAAAATGTTTTTTTTGTTTAAAACAATCTAAAAACTAAAAATGAATAAAAATCTATTTTTAGTAACACTGACCTTGACCTTGACCCTAGTGACCTTGACCCCGAAAAATTTTTTTTTGCTTAAAACAATCAAAATACTAAAAATAAATAAAAATCTATTTTTAGTAACAGTGACCTTGACCTTGAGCCAAGTGACCTTGACCCGGAAAAATGTTTTTTTTGTTTAAAACAATCTAAAAACTAAAAATAAATAAAAATCTATTTTTAGTAACAGTGACCTTGACCTTGACCCTAGTGACCTTGACCATAGTGAACCAAAGCTTCCTCTCCACGCAAGCTACCTACACACCAAGTTTCATTACAATTGGTCACTCCTAACTCAAGTTATTGAGTGGAAACCATTTTTCTATTTTTAGTAACAGTGCCCTTGACCTTGAACCAAGTGACCCCTAATGCAATCCCAAGCTTCCTCTCTACACAAGCTACCTACACACTGAGTTTGATTGCAATTAGTCACTCCTAACTTGAGTTATTGAGCGGAAACTATTTTTCTATTTTTAGTTACAGTGACCTTGACCCTAGTGACCCCAAATGCAATCCCAAGCGGCGTCTCCACGCAAGCTACCTACAGACCAAGTTTCATTGTAATTGGTCACTCCTAACTTGATTTATTGAGCGGAAACCATTTTTCTACTTTTAGTAGCTGTGACCTTGACCTTGACCCTAGTGACCCCAAATGCAATCCCAAGCGGCGTCTCCACGCAAGCTACCTACAGACCAAGTTTCATTGTAATTGGTCACTCCTAGCTCGAGTTATTGAGCGGAAACCGTTTTTCTATTTTTAGTAACAGTGACCTTGACCTTGACCCTAGTGACCCCAAATGCAATCCCAAGCGGCGTCTCCACGCAAGCTACCTACACACCAAGTTTCATTGCAATTGGTCACTCCTAACTAAAGTTATCCAACGGAAACCAATGTTTGACGCCCGCCCGCCCGCCCATCCACCCGCCCGCCCATCCACCCGCCCGACATACGACATCGCCATTCTAATAAGTAGGTTTTTTGAAAAAACCTGCTTAATAATATCAAGACACCTTTGGGGCCGATTGAAACCTCGGGAATTTGCTATTTCCTATGTCATTCAGGACTACACAAAAGGGATATGGACAATGGAAAAAAACCTACATGAAAACAAAACCAGACTGGTTAAAGGAAATACTGTCAAATGGAGAGGGGTAACTGTCGAAACATTATAATTGTCGAAAAAAATATACATTGTACATGAACTATTTTTCAAATATTTTGTGTTTCTTTTTTTTTTCTGCTCACAACGTGACCTTATTTCGTTGGATGACGTAACATACATTACAGCAAAGCAGACGTTGCTTGGGAGTTCACAACCTGGCCGCAGCTCTTAATTAATTTCTTTCACCAATTAACTTGTAACGCATCTCCTCACCAATCTTTATCAATTTGTGCACGATAATTTCATGACTTCTGTCGGCCCAATTAGCTCAATCGGTATGGCACGAGACTTGTAATCTCGGGACCGACCAACTAAAATTACAAACAGTCTTTCGGATGAGACTTAAAAACCGAGATCCCATGTATGGGTGCTATACACCTGGCATGTATAAGAACCAGGGGTGTCTCTGGAATTGGGACGCTTTCTGTATCTTGCACTATCCTCCGAAACCTAAAATAACTAACCTCTTTTGGGGGCGTTGGTCATGTGGGAAACCGGTACCAACGATAATGAAGCTCTAAGCGCATGACTTCTTGCTTTACTTTCTATATAAACGTTGAAATTGTTACTTTAAGTTAGTTGGAGTACTGACCACTTAGGTCAGTGCCATTACACGACTTAGTCTTACGTTTAAAACTGGACCTAGTCCTGTCAAGCAATTGTTGTTTATTCAACTTTTTTAAAATTAACTTATTTTTCTTTCCTAAGTTAACCATCTCCCAGTTTAATAAAGATATAATATCCATTTCAACAACTTTATTCAAATATTCCAATTACATTATGATTCAAATGAAATAAAGATAATTTCCAAATATAAATCGCTCTTAAATAAATCACGGACCTTTATACAGATGGTGTGTATTTAGGTCCGTAAACAAATGTACTATCAACAGAGGTTGTTGTTGAATATTTTATTTAGTTTTAATGGTTATAGTAACCCTGATGTCTCAAAATGCGCTAAACGAGCATATCTGACCATTTTCTATCCGTCTGAATGTTGGCTAAACAAAACGAACATTAGACGATTATGATCAATTTGTGTCAGTAACAAAGTGTGCTGTTCTAGAACTTGACCGCTATTATACTATGTTCATGTGAAAAGGTAGAAACTTCTTGTGTATTCATCTCACCACAGTTACAATGTAAAGATATTATAGTTTCAATCATGAAATTGATGTAGGCCCTACATTATTGTTTAATAAAGACAGATTTTGCAGATACACCTGAATCTCATGAAATTTATTGATCTTCTTTGTGATAATTGTTTGGCCAATATCATACTATAAAATTGTGTATGAATGACTGTGGAATGTATATTGTCGATAATCATAGATTGATTGAGTCTATAGTGACTGCTTCTGATTCTTCGCAACATGTGTGGGTTTCTGAAAGACACCCCACCAGCCTTTAATGTTGCCATCAACTCCATACAGCTTCCTGTGGGCGACTGTGTCAAATGCCTTAGAGAAGTCGAGTATCACCATGTCTGTCTTAATATAAAGCTACATCGTGCTCCTCTTATAAATTTATTACTGGTATAGATAAAACAAATAGTAACTTATTCGAAATGAGAATTAACTCTTCAACAAGAGGTCACAGTAAAAAAACAAAAATAATATCAAACAGGGAATGCCACGTACCAAAAACGCAGCCTCCCCAAAACGAGCCCGACAGCACCCAGAAGTGCACACACACACACACGCACACACACACGACACACACACACAATCATGTACACACACACATATACACTACCAACACACACTAGCATACAAAGCAAACACACGAGGACAAAACGAACAATTAAAGGAACACAGTGGGGCACTAAAAAAAAATTCAAAGTAAGATCAAAATCAGAACTAAGGAAAAATACTTTCAGTGATAGAGTGGTGGATGCCTGGAACAACCTACCACAAGAGGTCATAAATGCACCTAACCTAAATATAGTCAAATCAAGATTAAATAAAGCTTGGGCTGGGGATAAATTTGAGGCAAAATGCTATAATTAAGTACAAAGGGGGAATAACAGATTATGGGAGGAAGAAAAAGAAAAAAGATAGTATATGGAGATGAAAAGAGTTTTAAATAAAAACAAAAATAATATCAAACAGGGAATGCCACGTACCAAAAACGCAGCCTCCCCAAAACGAGCCCCACAGCACCCAGAAGTGCACACCACCAACACACAGTTTTTAAAAAAAAAATGGACTTGTTTTCTTCAATAATGAAGAATTCTTTTAAATATTATACTTGGTAAACACTAGACAGTGATACACAAAAACAGTGAACTATGTGAGTGAAAATGTGAAATGCTGAAAAAACTGTTCCAAGTATCAATGAATAAGACAACTGAGTTTTAACTATTCTGTGGACTTATATATTATAAAAATGAAAATGGAAAAAATGTTACAAAGAAATTCAAGGAGAACCGGAACCTCAAAAAACTGAATAAATTGAAAACTAGGAAAACAAAACAAACGGGTCAAAAAAACAAAACAAATTTGTTTATATGGATTACATATCTGGCTTCGAAACTACATGAACTATAAAGTTTTATGTATTAAGCTGTTTTTTTTTCACAGGAAAAGCCAGATCTGAATCCGTGGTTGAGTGATGTAAGAATTTTTGTTTCATTACATGGTTAAGTATATACTTGTAGATGATATGTAAGAGAGGTTAGCATGATACATAGGTCATGATGACGGGTCTGTAATATTTTGGAAGGTAGACATAGCCCTTCATGTATATACAGGAGCAACATTCAGTGGGGAGTTTCTAGCATCAACATATCGTTGGGAAATGGTGCATAGCTAAAGTGCTAGCTGAACGGAGTTGGCGATTAGGACAGTTCCCTGGGCTTTGGAAGTGTTTTTGGTACGTGGCATTCCCTGTTTGATATTATTTTTGTTTTTGACATACAAGAACAGCTTCTCAACACCTTTGCCTGTTTCTTCAGCGGAGTTATAGCATGTCTGGATGTCCTCTTGGTGTCTGAGAGGGTCTTATCGTCAGCATCACGGTGAAAA
Source organism: Saxidomus purpurata (assembly GCA_022818135.1). Taxonomy (NCBI): domain Eukaryota; kingdom Metazoa; phylum Mollusca; class Bivalvia; order Venerida; family Veneridae; genus Saxidomus; species Saxidomus purpurata. The sequence continues at coordinate 5,804,320 of JAFMSR010000002.1, read as the reverse complement.
CAGACTGGAACTGTTTCATCGATCAGTATCCGAGCTTTGTCCTTGCTGGCATGTAGGAGTTGTCCCATTTTCTTCAGTGGCGCCACATCCACTCTTGTTTTCTCTTCGAGATTTGAAATACCGCCAGAATGGTTTTGTATTCTGCCTGGATAAAAAGATTGATGTCTCTGATTCTGCTGTCTTGAAGGCTCTGGAATGCATTGAAGGTCTCCCATTATTTGCATTTATTCGCATGTTTGTAAAGCACGGAAGTCTGATTTCCGTCTCACATCTTTCTCAGGTCTCTATTGAACCAGGCTTATAAGAATGTTTCAAAGTATCAAACCAAAAAGGAGCATGGTTGTGGCATGAGTTTTAATACTGGTGCAGATAACCCATCGACAACAATTCGATTAAAACAATATAAAGACTACATAGTACATAAATCAGATGTAAATTTGCAAACGTTTTCTGACTCTGATGACAAGTTTCTGTTAGTTGTTTTAAAAGTTCCTATTTCATGCAAGATATACCAACAGTTTGTTTACTTTTCACATCATTGAAAATGTATGGATTCTTAAATGAACGCACTATTTCAGTATTAACTTTTAGAAGATAACATGATCTGTTTTTATGCTCTGTCAGACTGTAGCTTAATTTGGGCAATACCTAATTTCGGACATCAGTTTTAGCTTATATATTTGTACCAATGACTTCTAATTGTCTAGTACTCAAACTTAAACTGTATGGAACAAAGAAGGTGAATAAAACAATCTGATTAACAATTTAACAGCTGTTTCACCAGCACAATGGGTTCAGTTATTTGCAGTTACTGAGTTAGTTGCACTTTCTGTTTCAAAGTGTAGACATGGTAGAGTTTGAGAATAAGTTGTGTTTTGATAAATGAAATAGCCAATGAAATTATCCAAAATCAAGTTGTCCAAAAGATGTGAAACTGTAAATAATACTACCACAGTCTTCATGAAAAGCTTTTAATGCTCCCGAATGGTGGAATATTAAAATCGCACCGTCTGTCTGTGTGTCTGCCCTTACATTTTTTCATGTCCGGGCTGTAACTTTGTCATGCATGGAAGGATTTTAAAATAATTTGGCACAAACATTCAGCACATCAAGACGATGTGTCACATGCAAGACCCATGTCCATACCTCAAAGGTCAAGGTCAAACTTAGAGATTGAAATTGAAAGAATCCTGTATATATTCACACATTTGTGTCTGGACTGTAACTTTGTCATGCATTGAAGGATTTTTAAATAACTTAGCACAAATGTTAGCATATCAAGACGACGTGGTGTTGCGTACAAGACCCATGTCCATACCTCAAAGGTCAAGGTCACACTTAGAGATTGAATGTAATAGAATCCTGTTTACATGGTTTATATGCACACATTTGTGTCCGGACTGTAACTTAGTCATGCATTGAAGGATTTTTAAATTACTTGGCACAAATGTTCAGCACATCAAGATGATGTGTCCCATGCAAGACCCATGTCTATACCTCAAAGTTCAAGGTCACACTGACTAAGAGTTCGAAAGTAGAAGAATCCTGTATATATGCACACATTTGTGTCTGGACTGCAACTTTGTCATGTATTGATTGACTTTTAAATAACTTGGCACAAATGTTAAGCACATCAAGACAAAGTGTCATGTGCAAGACCTACATCTCTATCTCAAAGGTCAAGGTCACACTTTGTGTTTATAGATAATGGAATCCTGTATATATATACTACATACATTTGTGTCCGGACTGTAACTTTGTCATGCATTGATTGATTTTAAAATAATTCGCACAAATGTTCAGCACATCAAGACAATGTGTCACATTCCAAGACCCTCGTCCCTACCTCAAAGGTCAAGGTCATTCTTAGAGTTTGAAAGTAATAGAAATTAGAATCCTGTATATATGCACACATTCTTGTCCGGACTGTAACTTTGTCATGTATTGATTGAATATAAAATAACTTGGCAAAAATGTTCAGCACATCAGGACGATGTGTCGCATGCAAGACCCACATCCCTACCTCAAAGGTCAAGGTCACACTTAAGAGTTTAAAGGTAATGGAATACTGTATGCATGGTAACTCTGTCATACATGGAAGGATTTTAGAATTACATGGCACAATTGTTGAGCACATGGAGAGGACAAAGGCGGTGAGACAGCTCTTTCGGGGACATTCGTCACTTATGAGGGACAGCTCTTGTTAGTTCAGTGCCTAACAATCAGTCAGACTCAGACAAACAAACAAAATTGCCTGACCAATGAAATTTTTGCCTGACTGATTCACTGAACAGCAGAAACTATTGTGTAAATGGCCATAAAGTGCCTGACATTCAGTTGGACAGCAGCAAAGATTTGCCTGACCAACTAATATTTTGCCTGACATGTCAGGCAGACAAGCACTTTTCAAGAAGACTGACAGTATTATTACCAAATATTCATTGACCTGAATGCCATGGGTTTGAGCCCGGCTACTGACCATGTGTTTTTATGAGTTGGCAGTTTCTTATGGAGGATAGGGGTCTATTTCTGGTGCTTCCCAGGAAAGATTGTTAGATAAATTGCCCACCTGTTGAAAATTTTAACTGATTAAATGGACCAAAATATGGTTGGAACAGGTGTAAAACTCCAACTGTATGGTCAAGGAAATGTATTTTTACTTCAATTTATTTATAACTGGTTCCAAGATTATTTTTTTCTTTGTGACCAACAGCCTTTTTTCTTTATAACTATAATTTCTCGTTTTGACATTTAATTTTTTGCACACCTTTTTACCCAGTTGATGAAGGACCCAGGTGTGTAACTTGTTTAAGTTACTTTTCAATGGATTTATCACCATAATTGTATCTTAGAACTTCAAGTTATATTTATTTTTTTTACTCATCACTCACTTTATAACTTCAACAAGGTATATTTCAGTCATGACAACTCATTAAGTTATTTTTGTTCAAACACTTAATATCATTTTTTCACGAAAACAAATTTTCTTGGGAGTTCATACAATTTTCTTATATTCTTAGATTCTTGAACTTCAAGATTATTAAACAATATCTGATACGCCAGGACAAAGGCCTTTGAAGTAGGACATTCTAGAAGTTGTCTCCAAGAGAATTTTGGCAATAAATCCATAATGTCTAATTATCGGCTACAAAGAAAGAACCTGCAATTCTTTCTCCTCAGAAAATGCGACTATTTAGGTCAACTCAACTTGCAAGGGAGTTAATTTTTTCAGCAAAGGGAAGTAATTTTACTAACAAACTGTTTCAAATACATGTATAACTTACTGAAGTTCTTTTCAAAATAACTTGAGCAAGTTACACCCCTGACTGACCCAGGTGTGGAAAGAAGAAAAATCACTGTCATAAGTTTTGTCCATTATGTTCAGAAGATTTTAAAGAAACTAGAGTTGAATGTTAAAGATTTTTTTATTTGATAACTTGCTGTCTTATTTTACCTGGGCCTCCTATTTAAATTTACATCTATCCAATCAGGAACTGTTTAAGAATATTATGTTAAGCAAAGTTCAAATTCTTTCAGTAAATGAGTGACTACAGTGAGCCTCAGAAGATGGCAAGCTGTGAATTTGACAAGAGAACAGTCACTCACCAGGAGGAGGATGATGAAGACAAAAACCAGTTGATAGAATTCTGCAAATTTCTGTATGATTATTTTGAGATAGCCAATAAATGGCAAGCAGTTCAACACTTCATAGAAGAGCATCCAGTAGCCAGTGTGTTTCTGATTGTAACTACTGGAATGTGTGCAGTGCCGATTGTGTTGTTCATCATATTTGTCATGAGCAGTGTGGCACTGTCCATCATGGGCGTCTTTTTGATTGAAGGTATGTGCAATTTAATCATCAGTCAAAAGAACTTGTATCTATGAAACCCTTAAAATTCAATGATCATTTTGAATTTACTTAATATAAAGTAATATATTTACTGGTAGAGAAAGAGGAGAGTGTGCTCTGTTTACCTTTATTATACGTTGAGGTATATGCCTTTCTAACAGCCCTTTCTTTCATTTTTATGTCGCTTCCTCAGGAAAAAGTGTTGAAAGGAAACGTCTCTTGTTTCTTTACTATAACATTGAAAAAAATGTCCTGCTATATTTATAACATAATGTTTGATTTAAAAAAAGACGGTTGTAGGAGTGTTTAATGTGCACATAACATTCAACTTCACTGGTTAACATCTTTATTGGTAAATAATATAAATGCCACTATTATAGTAGCTGTGACATCTAGGGTCTGAAAACTATTACCTTTGGTTTACACATTGAATCCCACTTAATCCCATCAAGCATAAAAGTGAGAAATGCCATAAAAAATTCAGCAGCATTCAAGTTTATAAGTACATTATATTTAATTACTGTTAATTAATTTATATAACCAGGTCTTCTTCGTCAGGATTAGGACACACATATGTCTTCATTGACAATTTTTGTATACAAATGTAATAATATTAATAAGTTAAACTTAGTGGTTAATTTCCGTTAAATCTTAAACACATCTTGAAACCATATTAAATTATGTGTAAAAGAAATCTGTTTAATAGTGGATATCTGTATTCTGAATTTTGAGTTCATAGGAATCTGTGTCTAGAGGCAGATATTACTACCTTTGCAGCATGGAACGGCCATGATTTTCCTGTATGTTCCTAAGCCATGCAAAAAAAATTAGACCATTGTATGAAGTTGTATTGAATTCCAAACAGTGGTTTTCAAGTAATCCTCCGGACACGAAAAAGTAACAAAGGGCAATAATTCTGTAATGAGTCAAGAAAGAGTTATGGTTCCTGTGCACTGCACTTCCTCTCAATGTACTTGACCATTGTATAAATTTGTAGTGAATTCCAACCAGTAGTTTTCAAGTTATGCTCCGGACAAGGAAAAGGTAACAAAGGGCAATAACTCTGTAATTACTCAAGATAGAGTAATGGTTCTTGTACTGCACTTCCTCTCATTGTCTTAGACCATTGTATGAAGTTGTATTGAATTCCCACCAGTAGTTTTCAAGTAATGCTCCAGACAAGGAAAAGTAACAAAGGGCAATAACTCTGTAATGAGTCAAGAAAGAGTTATGGTTCCTGTGCACTGCACTTCCTCTCACTGTACTTGACTATTGTATGAAGTTGTATTGAATTCCAACTTGTAGTTTTCAAGTTATGCTCCGGACAAGGAAAAGTAACAAAGGGCAATAACTCTGTAATTACTCAAGATAGAGTTATGGTTCTTGTACACTGCACTTCCTCTTATTGTGCTAGACCATTGTATGAAGTTGTATTGAATTCCCACCAGTAGTTTTCAAGTGACGCTCCAGACAAGGAAAAGTAACTAAGGGCAATAACTCTGTAATGAGTCAAGATGGAGTTATGGTTCTTGTGCACTGCACTTCCTCTCAATGTGCTTGACCATTGTATGAAGTTGTATTGAATTCCAACTAGTAGTTTTCAAGTTGTGCTTCGGACAAGGAAAATGCAACAGACCACCTGACCGACCGACGGACCAACCACCGGGTGACTCCTATATACCCCCCCAAACTTCGTTTTGGGGGTATAAAGATGTCCTTGTGCATTTTAAAAGTTTGGCAAGGATATGATGAAGAAAAGACTTCAGCCTCTGTAGTGAGTAATACCTCTGTATATGATGCAAACGTTGAAGTACCTATTTAACATGTATACTGCCAGTATCAAAAATGTTTTCTTTTCATAAAGGGACAGTCATTGCCATAGGGACATTTGTTCTTGGAGTAGTGCTTTTCTTTGTTGGACTGTTTGCTGTCGGGTTTAGTTTGTTCCTAATCTCCAGCTACTATGCTGTACAGATGTCGGCGAATATATTGACAAGGCTCAGAGATAAGGTTCCGTACATTCCATTTATTTGTGAAGACGGAGCACATTCTCCAACAGAAAAAGATGACTGAAACAAGAAGATAGGAAGATAAAGTTTTGAGATTGCTTAATTAATAGGAAATTCTCTTTCTTTGTGATCTGTGCATATATAGATCTTTTTTCGTGAGCGACACAGGCTTACTGTCGAAAATCCATTTTTAGAAAGAATTGTTCTCAAATATACTGTATACTGTATACATGTAATATATTATTTCAATATTACGTCAAAATATAAGTACCCCAGTAATAGTATATATGTACTGTTTTATACAGTATCAATATACAAATGTATTTTGTTGGTTGAATTTATTTAGCTCCTTTGTTGTCTGTCAGAATTTGTTTGAAATAATTATGTTCTCTTTGTAGATTTTTTTGTTATGTTTAAAGTTATGTCTTTCTAGAAGCAAAGGAAACCTTTTAAAAGTTACATATTTAGAACTTACTGGCTAGGGGAGAACGCAAGTTTGCAAACATTAGATTGTGTTAAAAGTAGACATTTCTTTGCACTGTGACTTCCTTCTATGCAGACTTTAGCTTACATTATATACATGTAGAGGTTTCAGTGCTTAAATTCTACTTGATAGGTGGGCGTTTAAGTCATTTCAAGCAGTATCAGACACATTTAATATCATTTCACTTAATGATTCCAAGTGGTTTACTGCAATGTAAATGTAGATTAGACTCCTTGAAATTTATTTTTATCCAACTTTTTAATCTTCTAGGAGGTTCTAAGTGTGGTCCCGGTTAGTTTAAGCATAATACATGTGTACATCAATCATCCAGAGTGCCTTTTAAGCGTAAAATAAACAGACTTGATCTGAGTATATTTAATTTTGTAATATTATTATTATTTTATGTTTTTCGGTGGTTTATCGAAATATAATGGTGGATTATATCCTGACAAACTCACTGTTCACTCAGTGAAATTATCAAACTCTTCTACCCGGATAAATGTCAAAAAGTAACCGAGCGTAATGAATGTTGGAAACCCTACGTCGGTGACGTGGTTAAAATGACGTCATAAATACTATGCTTTCTGAGGACGTTTCCCACCATTTTCAACATTTTATTGAAACAAACTAAAAAAAAAAAATGTTTTAAACATAAAATAAACAGAAAAATTGTTGGTATCGATGTAATATTACGTTAATTGAACTCGTGAACACCAAAAGTAGTTATTTTCACTCGTGGCAACGACACTCGTGAAAATATTTAAGTGCCCACTCTGTGAAATTATCACGTGATATTACACCGAAACCAACAATTATCCTCTATGTATATGTATAATGATTGCTTTATGTTCATTTATCCTAGTATGAACTGGACTTCAAAAAGGACTCATGCAAGTTATTCAAATGGGGTTGCTACATCCACACCAATTTCATATTAAACAGTATTTTGTATATATTATAAATTTTGTGCAATTTATGCTTAAATGCCTTGTTGTTGTTAGAATTTTTGTTTAATGATTATCTACAAATTTGATGAATTGTTAACAGTGCTTGCTTTTTTCGTGGTTTATATTTTGTATTAAAAAGAAATTTTTGAAATAAATTTATTTTTAGTACTTTATTCATGCCACTTGATTTAAATTTCAGAAGAAAACTTGCAACTTATCCATTCATTTTATGTTAATAATTTTATACTTACTTGTTAAACAAGACCATACAACTTCTATTGCTCCCCAAGACCCACTTCAGATAGAATCAACTGAGAAAGAGAGAGGCTGTCAGGAAATAAGATTCCTGTCTAGGGACACTACCACCATGGCAATTGGAAGGGATTGAACTCTAGACAGTGATCTGGAGGTAAACTTGTGGCAGAGCCAATGAATGGTAACAGTTTACTGTTTCAGCTAGTGTGGATTGAACCAGTTAAACCTAGAATTAGCAATGCGTATCATGCTCTATGCCACAAATAGTATCATGTTATGTTTACAAGTAATTAACCTACCTTTCTTAATGTTTGGTCACATACTACATGTGCCAGGGAATTCCTAGAAAACATACTGATAGCTTGCTGATGCAATTTAAGCCTGGTATATGTTTTTAAAAAAGCAGTTTTAAATCAGTATCTGTACATGAAATTTGTCTCAGTAAAGAATGTGAAATATTAAATAGTATACAGTTACTGTCTGTAAATGATACAACAAGAGGGCCATGATGGCTTGAGTACCAATGCACCTGTTGCTAAGGAAGTCAGTGGTTGCTTGGTAAGTTGGTGGTTGCTACAAGAACTCGTTGGAAGCTAGGCTTCTTCTATAACTCTATAAAAGACTAGGGAACCCCACCTCCCCGTGGTCATTTTTTACCCCTTGGGCATGATTTGAACAAACTTTGTAGAGGTCCACTAGACAATGCTATATACTAAATATCTTAGCTCTAGGCCTTGTGGTTTCAGAGAAAATTTTTAAATGTTTTCCTATATATGTCTATGTAAAACAATTTTTGTAGAGCTTCATGCAAGGAACATGCCTGTCAAGTTTCATCAACATTGGCCCTGTGGTTTTAGAGATGTTGTTTGAAGTAAAAGGTGACAGACGGACAATCATCCAACCTAAAAGCTCGCCCTGGCACAAAGTGCCAGGTGAGCTTATAAAAGCAATGGTAATCTAAAAGATTCAATCCAAAAAAGTGACTGATTATCAAAAATATGCTAATTAACATCACGACTAGGTTAAGTACAGGAAAGATGGGACTAGGTTTTCTAGATAAAGAATGGAGTGCTGATATGTCAGGATTTCCCAGTTTTAATAACACAATTGTAACCCGATTTGCTGATGACCTCATAAAAACAACCGTGTATCAGAAACTGTAGCACCAAAGTGTCCAATGCTGTCTGGCTTATTACTGAATAACTGCAGAGATGTTTTGCCAATGAAGATTGTGACTCATTTGGCCATGCTCCCACAAAAGCTATTCAAGTTAAGAACAAGGGATATAACGGAGAGAACTCGGGGAGCAGGCAAGTTATTAAAGTGACATTATGCGCATTTTTTTCAAGTAAAAATCCAGCTGAAAATGGTGTGTTTACAAAAGTGTAGAGGAAATAATAACTTTTAACCTAATACACAAAACCCTTCCCGCTACCAGTATGAAAAAATAACTTTCAAAATATTGATTTTCTTATTTGACTGGGAGAGTCAATTTAAGAAAAGAACAACTGCATGCAGGAGTTGCTTCCCTTCCACTGCCGAAATCTCTACCAACATCAACAACGACACATTCAACTATCATTTTATCAGTCCGATTTTTTTATATCTAAAGCACCAACTTCAAATACTAATGCGGCATAATCATTAATTTAACACATTTAAATGCACAGCAACCAAAAATTGCTTGTATAAAACTGTCACCAAAAATACACTGTGCAGTAATATGCGCATAATGTCACTTTAAGCCTGACAGAGATAATATGCACATACATAATATGATGTCATATTGACAAGGTTTGGTGACAATCCCATGAAAACTTCTGAAATTAGAGAGTGAACAGTGCTAATTTGGTCTTATTTCTGCAAACCATTGTATCACTCACCCGGATACCATTTCTCCAAAAGTAAAAGGTAAAGAAGTCCTGATCATGGCATTAAAGAGATTGTATTCTATGTGGACAGTACAATATAAATTGGAATTCATTCATATACCCCCTGGCTCACTGAATGATAATACGGACTCGAGTCCCAGTAAACAAAACAACAGTTAACTTGTAATTTAAAAGCTGAAAGTGCTTTGTAATTCTGGATGTGGTCAAGTGATTTATTTATCGCCCCATCCCCCAATAAACACAAAATTCAGAACTTTCTGGCGGGGGGTATAATATCAGAACTCTTTACTGCTTATAAGTATCTTTAATATTTTTTGTATCAATCTTTAACAGTAATTATTTACATGTATGTAATTTTATATACACTTCAATACAAAGTTTTTCAAATATTGCACCTTCTGAATGATGCAAGCATGAGTATAAAAAAAATTTTGTTATAATTATGTACATATTGTGTACATTGTACATACAACTGAATCTCACAAAACAAGAGTTACCTGTTCAAGGTTATATCCATGTTTACTCGACAACAACAACAAATTGTTTACGTGACAAGAAGAATTGTTATGCTTATATGCTTAATAAAACTTGTTGCTGTTTACTTTTCCTAAATCTTCTTCACTTAACATTGTAGCAGATTATACTTAACATTAATACTAGATTCAAGTTCTTGACTACTTCCTAATGTTTTGGCAAGTACTTGCACAGATATAATGGATTCTGAAGGTCAAGGTTAATTTGCGCAGATTTGATTCTAAATTCACAACCTCTAGGTTAGTAGCACACACTCAACCTCCGTACAATTATTATTAGTAATAGACTTTTGTCTCAAATGCATACTGTATTTTTCATATGTGAAACAAAGGTATTTTTGCGAGCATTGTATGTTTCAAGGCTCTCTTATCTGGAAGCCTTTAGCACTCACACAGAGGCAGTCTGGCGGACATACAATGTTTGATCTTAGTACATGTAGCTCTCTGAGAACTATGTGCTCAAATATGCTAAAAGTAAAATACTGACAGAAAACATCTGACCCCAGTTTGATGAATATCCTGCAAAGGGTAAAGGGAACATAGTCTGGTGCCCTTTGATCTTTACGAGTGACCTTCAGTCAAGCTTGGATGAGAAACAAATACTTCATCTTCTCTTCATGAGGTTCATTTACCCAAAGTCCTAAGAAAATCCTTCAAAAGGTTTGGGAGATGGAGAAACATGACCTATGACCCTAAATGTGAATATGACCTGGAGCAGGCTTGATTGAAACATCAATATTGCTTGTAGTCTCAATGAGGTGCACATTTAGCTGAAATTTCAAAAAAAGCCTTCCAGGGTTTGAGGAGGCACCTTTGAAACAGACATGTGACCTTGAGCAGGAAAGGTATGGGCAAAAACTGTAAGAGGTTAATGCAAAATTAGTCTATGTATGTAGAAGTTACTGCCCTGTCACAAAATACCAAAACATAACCTTTAATTATAGGTTTGAGCCCTAAGTGTGACCTTGACCTTCAAGGTAGCTCCCAGGTGTGGTGTATGACATATCCTTGAGGTATGTGCAAAAATTGCACGAGTTATTTAAAAATCAGTGTATGAATGTAGATGTTACAGCCCTGAAATGAAGTGCTGGCATATAACCCTACATTACAGTTACTGAGACCCAAGTGTGACCATGACCTTCAAGGCAACTGGGTGAGGTACATGACACACCCTAATGATATGAGCAACAATTGTATGAAGTGATTTCAAAATCAGTGTATGCATGTAGTATGGTTATAACCCTGTATTTCAGGTTTTAAGCTCTAAGTTTGACCTTGACCTTCAACGTAGCTGCATTGGTGTGGCGCATGGCACATCCTTATGTTACTAGCAACAACTGTGTGAACTTACTTAAAAATTGGTCCCTGCATACAGTCAGAGCACAAAGTGCAGACAGAGGGACAGACTGATGGACAGAACTGAGCAAACTTATAGTCCCCCAACAAGTTTTGATGGGTTGGGAACTAAATGGGCAAACTATAAGCAACTTTGAAAATGGACCATTCTATTTCAGCAGTGTCAGGATTCCGGTATCATATATACACTAAAATAGACCATTATACATTTGAACTTGTTTCAATAAAATCATGCACGTTCTGTTAAGAAATGAGGTGAGCTTGCCATACACTGGACATGTTACCTAGGCCAGAGATACTCGACACTGTAGTCTACATGTAATCCCACACTATCCTGCCACAAGGAATCTGTTTACACAGTCTACATATAGACAGTATGTAGACAGAAACTTGACACAGTCTGCTGAAAAACTGCCAATCAACAAATGGTCATCTAATAAAGTTACCCCTTCACCCCTACAGAAAACTCACACTTACACTCACAGAAAACATTCCCTCATAGATTTCTGCAGGTATTCCACGCATTTGTAAAATTAATCAAGTTGAAACTTTTTATGTAATTTTTACAGTAAAACTTTCTGTGAATTGCTAGATTAGTAATGTTGATGTTTGACAGGGATATTACAGCCTAATCCCAGTTTTGATCAAAGGCTCGGGTGATAAACAGTAGGAAATGATAAAACATGCATACTATCTTACAGTAAGACCTGGATCTGAGGTTCATGGTTCATACACTGTAATAGTATCATACAACATACTAAGATCCAATTTAATACAGTAACCATTAACATACAAATGGAATGTGAACATTTAAAATTTTTATTCTTTAAAATTTAAATGCAATATTTCAACCACTTTCCCACAGCAAGAAAAAGTTCAATATTCTGCAATTTTTTTGACAAGATATGCAACTAAAACAAACTGCATGGAAGAGCACTATTCATGCCTTTTTAAGGCATTAAAATTAAAAAGAACACTAAAAACCATCAAGTATCCTTCTTATCTGAGACCAGGTTACAACAGCCACAACATCACCTTAAATGCCATAAAGCATAATCACATTATCATGCACACTTCACTAAGATGAAATTTTGAAAATACTGGCTATGTATATTCAACTCTTACCCTGCTTGCAGCAAGTGACTTTGCCTTTGTGACATTTGCAGATCATGATCAGTTTTCACATAGATCTATGCAGTCTGATCTTGATCTGCACTGCTCAAATTTTTTTAATAATCACTGATTCCGTCTAACTGAAAGACAAATGAGTTCATCTAATACAATTAGCAGGGTATGGGTAGAATAATTTGATGAGTTTTTGCCACCAGCACAAATATATGAATAATGAATTGCCATATTGCGAGAAAATAGTTTCATATCTTCTGTGTCAGATATCTACAAACTGGCATCTTTACGTTTAGTGAATCATGGTTGGTATTATGACATGGGAAACTATGATCGATCGTCTGTCATCTCTAGAAACTGTGAGTAAACGTCCCTCGTACACTCCCCTTTCTGGTTGAACACAAACTTGTAATAACTGCCGTCAGCACATACGACTGAAATGAACGAATAATGCATGTACTATAACTCACTGCAACAAATGGTTTGCTTGTCTCTGTAGCTAAACTAACTGACGTGTTACTTACGATTCTATCAGATATGAAATAAGAGGGCCAAGATGGCCCTTTATAGCTCACCTTGGTACAGGTCCACTTGCCTGGTGGAAGATCACTAGACAATGTTATATACCAAATAGGTTTTCCTATATACTGGAATAAGAGTATGGCTAAATAAACAATACAGAGTACCAAGATTACATAACAGAATATAAAGATGGAAATGTTTTGTTTTTTTTATTTCATACAGATAGAACATTTTCTGCAAGATGAGAAACTGCCTGTAGCTTCCTAAAATTGTGCGGGCTATCTATAATCTTAAGCACGTTGCTTTCTCCTGTGCTTTATTTTATGCTTATTTCTTTATTCTCAATTGTGAAATGACTTTCTTATTAAATGTTGGTAGTCAAACTAAGTGGTCTAAGCCCCTGAAATGCTTACAATAACTTATGCCCAGTCATCCCACAGACAATATCCCTCTTCCCCACAACCCAGTAATATGACCCAGAACTTCCTTATAATATGGGAAAAGAAAATCAACACACATTTAACACTGATTGACATATTTCAGCTGTAAAGCCTTCAGAATAAATGTTTAAAAACAAATATGACTTCAAATCCATGATGGTCATGTGCAAAATAACGCATACCTGTAAACGTTTTGAATATTTTTTAATATAGATATGGATTCAACAAAGATACAGTGGTTTTAATAAATCAGAACTTCCTTAAAATCCCTCAAAAGAAATAGTTATTGACAACTGATAATTAGTTACAACACTTAACCTTGACTGTGTTCAACGCAATAGACTGAGAGGAACAAAGAGGAGACATTCTATGTCAGAGTTTTTCAATGTTTCAGAAACTGTAGAATATAATCAAGGATATACATTTATACAAAGACAGTTACATTTAGCTCTTACCAATTATTGATTTAGAATCTGAAAGAAGAAACTTGACAATGTCAGATTTTGGATGTTCAGCTGTGCCCATGTTTCACATGCAAGATCTTATGGTTGTCTTGATGATTACTGACTGTTCTTTTATAGATAAATATGCTAAACAAGAAATGCGGCAATCCTATGAGACCAGGTTTACAACATATAACCAGCTGCAAATGTTTGATTTTTCAGGGGAAAAAATCATTCTCAACACAAGACAACGGCCAGATATCATTTTATCTACATTTAACTATCAGTGACCTTGACCCTGACCCCAAATGCAATCCCAAGCTACATCTGTATATAAGCTATATACAAACTATTTTCATGGCAATATCTCATTCTCAACACAAGTTATCAACCAGAAACTGTTTGTTTTTATCTATATTTTCTGACAGCAAGCTTGAACCCAAGCATCTCAAATGCACTCCTCAGCTACATCTCCATATAAGCTACCTATATACCAATTTCATGGCAATACCTCATTCCCAACATAAGTTATTAACTCGAAACCATTTTTACTAACAGTGACCCTGACCCAAAATGCAATCCTGAGCTACATCTCCATATATGCTACCTACATACCAAGTTTCATGGCAGTACCTCATTCCTAACTAATGTTATGGACCGGATACTGCCTGTTTCACCCTGCCCGACCACCTATCCTACAACATACCCCTTACTAATAACAAAGATTTTCGTTGAAAACCTGGTTAGCTACAGAAAGCTCAATCTATGTTTGTATTATAAATTTCAGTCTATTCATAAATGTGGCACTGCATCTATTTCTCACCTAAGTTGATCACTTAGATTTAGGTGTGATGATATTTTAAGTATTACTGTACTTCACCAGTTTTTCAATGGAGACACCCTTATTCAACCATTCTAAATCATGACTTTACATACATACCTATCACAGAATTACTATCAGAACCAAAGGCACATACACAATGAGCTCCACCTGGCACCTGGAACTTGCAGAAACTCCATTTTGAACTGAAGTACTTTGGCAGAAAACCAGCACCTGCTAAACTGTAAAGTAAGAGTCAAAGGCTTAGCAGCTAGAGTATTTTGTTCTTCACGCAGATGTGGGGTTGGACACTGTGGGATCCCATTTATGGATGGGAACAAAGACTCTGAGGCTCTAGATGTTAATATATAAAAGGAAGATGATGGTCAAATATGCTTTATGTTACACTGAAAATAAGCTGTACTATTTATAGACATGTTATCTCTTGCCCTCCTTTCATTCCATTTTATGGTATTTATGCCATTCAAATTTTGCATATTTGTCTACAGTTTTATGCATGGGTATAATAAGGTATTGATCAACACTCTTTGACATTTATACTGGTAACTCGAGTGTAAATCAACTAAATTCAAAATAACAACTATAAATTTGTAAGCTTTTCTCGTCTACAATACGGTCGTACCCTATGACAGGAGGTCATCTCTGTGTTTGACTGGTTAGAGTATCTGACTTCAAATCATTACACGAGGGCCAGGATGGCCCTATATTGCACCTCAGTATCATTGCATTTCAAAACAAGAATGTAGGTCAAAAGGTCATAATCAATGTCAGTCCAAAATCTACATGCAAAATTGTATACATGTTCCAAATTTCATTGATGTAGCTTCAAAAATAGATTTTAAAAATCTTGGTTAGAGGTCCACCAGGCAATACTACATGCCAAATATTTAAGCTCTGTGCCTTCCGATTTTTTTAGAGGAATAAATTTTTCCTTTCCATTGCCATGGCAACCAGAGTTCTTCATGGAATACATTTCTTCAAACAAATTTGGTAGAGGACTATCCCAGCAAAGTTAGATCAAAATTGGCCTACTGGTTTAGGAGTTGTTTGAAGCAAAATTTTGACAAATGCACACATGACACCAGACAACTACTGATCACACTTGCTCACCCTGAGCAAATAACCTCTCATTGATTGAGGGTCAAGCCCTGTTACTGACTATATCTCACCATGTGGGAAAGTTGGCAGTTCCTTATGCAGTATAGGGGTCTAGTACTGTTCCTTCCTGGCATCGTTGCTGTGGTAATCTGCCCTACTGTAAATCTGTTGAAACTAGAACTATCACTGAAGGTGATGAATACCCCCCGAACATCCCACTGACACAGTATTTAAAATTTATGTAGTATTTGATGCTTTAATTATTGGACCTGCACATCTGTGAAATATAATTAAATTTTGACCAGCAGGTTTCACAAGATTTTACTATCTCAAGCCCCTGTGACCTTTGATCTAGTGACCTGAAACATGGACCATGCACAACTAGTTATTGTACTTATCACTTGTGTGAAGTATCATTAAATTCTGACCAGGGGTTTTGAAGATTTAGCGTCCACAAGATTTTACCATCTCGAGTCCCTGTGACCTTGACCTTTGACCTAGAGACCCGAAACCTGGACCATGCACAACTAGGCATTGTACTTATCACTTGTGTGAAGTATCATCAAATTCTGACCAGGGGTTTTGGGACATTTAGCGTCCACAAGATTTTACTATCCCAAGCCCCTGTGACCTTGACCTTTGACCTAGAGACCCGAAACCTGGACCATGTACAACTACGCACTGTACTTATCACTTGTGTGAAATATCATTAAATTCTGACCAGGGGTTTTGAAGATTTAGCGTCCACAAGATTTTACCATCTCAAGCCCCTGTGAACTTGACCTTTGACCTAGAGATCCGAAACACGGACCATGCACAACTAGGCATTGTACTTATCACTTGTGTGAAGTATCATGAAATTCTGACCAGGGGTTTTGAAGATTTAGCGTCCACAAGATTTTACCATCCCGAGCCCCTGTGACCTTGACCTTTGACCTAGTGACCCGAAACCCGGACCATGCACAACTAGGCATTGTATTTATCACTTCTGTGAAGTATCATGAAATTCTGACCAGGGGTTTTGGAGATTTAGCGTCCACAAGATTTTACTATCCCGAGCCCCTGTGACCTTGACCTTTGACCTAGAGACCCGAAACATGGACCATGCACAACTAAGCATTGTACTTATCACTTGTGTGAAGTATCATGAAATTCTGACCAGGGGTATTTGAGATCTAGTGTCCACAAGATTCCGTCTACAGACGGACAGACAGACAAGCTGAATCCAGTATACCCCCCCTAACACTTTGTGTTCAGGGGGTATAAAAAGTGATAAACCCCAAGAAAACAACAACAAAAAAAGTAATTGCTAAAGGTCACAAAATATTACATTCTAGATACCTTGATTGTTTGTTCTTTTTTGCATCTTCTGCTGAGAATATATGTACAGTACCATGATCACTTGAGACACACAACAATGTAGAGTCCTGATTAAAATTTATACTGCAACATAAACAAGAGGGCCATGATAGCCCTATATCGCTCACCAAAGTACCATTTCCCTTCAAGTCAATGTCACAATATCCAACACATCATACAAATACATAGATATGAACTCACACACTGCTATGTACCCAAGTTTGTTCAAAATAATTACTCTATTGTTTTGACAATCAAAGCTTTTGACCATAAACTTGGGTTTTTTATTTTAAGTAAGAGTGATTCTATTTATAGAACAGTGACCCTGACCCCAGATTTGAAAATTATTTTGAAAAATTAGGTCAATCCTTTTCAACAAAATATATGTTACAGTTTTTCCCATAATAGTCTAAGCAAATTATGTGACACTAAAGGTGTGGTCACTTTTGATCCCAAGGGCATGATTTGAGAACCACTTAGCAATGCTACAAACAAAATATCTAAGATCTTGGCCTTGTGGTTTTTGGCAAGAAGATTTTTAAGGTTTCCATACATAAAATGTCAAATTGACTGATCTCCCGGATGGGGCCAATTTAGACTCTGTGGCATAATTTGAACAAACTTGGTAGAGATCCCCTAGACAATATCTAATTTTTGAGCCTTGTGGTTTTTTGACAAGGTTTTTAAAGTTTCCAATATCTACACATATTGTTATTATGTTAACCCTAGGGCTGGGCCAATTTAAACCCCTAGGGCATAATGTGAACTAACTTGGTAGGATCCACTAGACAATACTACTCACAAAATAAAATTATCTAAATTCTAGGACTTAAGTTTTAGACAAGAAGATTTTTGATGAGTTCCATTATATAAATCTATGTAAAATAAGCCCTGCCCCTTTGATGAATCAAAATTATTTGAAGGAATTTGGTAGAGGGTGACCCAAGGAACATTTTTATACATTTGTTTCAAAATCTGATGTATGGTTTCTGACAAGAAGATTTTAAAAGTTCTTCCTTTTGGTGGCCACGCAAACATAGTTTTGCATGGATCCACTTTCTTTGAAGGAATCTTACAGTAACATTCCTGTGAAGTTTGTTTGAAACTGGCCCAAGGGCTTAGGAAGAGCTGTTGTGGGTTTAGGGAGAGATGTTGTTTGAAGCAAATGTTGATGGATATCGACCAACATCCAACGATCCTCAGGTAAGCTAAAAAGCATTGCCTAATTACCTACCATATATATAAACAACACATCAAAATATGCAAGAACTAAATACAACTTTAGTCTACTGAAACAAATTATAGGATTTCTATTGCTCAAAGTAAAATGCGCTTAACTGCCGGCAGTAATAGAACCTGCCTTTGTGACCAGTGTTAATAATGCAGTCTGATCATGATCTACACTTTAATTAGGCTCTTCAGTAAATTTAGTAAAAATATTTACATGAAGCATTCATATCAACAATAAATGGAATAGTCCATATTTCAAATGTGGATACTTTTTTACAGTTGTAAAACTAGTAGTGAAAGGGTTGAAATTCACCTGATGGTGTTAAACCTTAATTGTAACAATAAAATCAACACCACTTACATCTTATCCTTGGAATTATTACAGTATATAACTTCTAAAGGTCCTATTACCAATTTGGTTTCCTCTCTAGGAAGAAAATGTTACAGTTCTTTATAACATAAAGTTCCCTCAAAATACTAGAAATCAAAAGAAAAACTATAAAGTAGGAAATTTGACATGTTAAACAAAGATGTGTCTAGGAATCTTTCCTTCCTTACCAATAAATATTTGCATGGTTAGCTCCCCTTCGTAATTCATGGAGTTGTTGTCCATTTGTAGTGTCAAATACTCTTATTAATGTGCCCTGAAGAAAAAACAGTGGATAAATAATAACATGGAGATCTTTTCAGAACTAATATTCTATGTTTGATAGTACAAGAGTATGAGAAATGTGACATCTTAACAAAATGTAAGATATCTCTATTTATACAGAAAGGAAGAGCAAAGGATTACACATCAGTCATACTTGTGCAAATTCATTATAGTTAAAAACTAGACCTATCACTAAATGTGATTAATACCCCCAAAAACCCTGAATGAATGAGTGAGTGAGTGAGTGAGTGAGTGAGTGAGTGAGTGAGTGAGTGAGTGAGTGAGTGAGTGAGTGAGTGAGTGAGTGAGTGAATGAATGAATGAATGAATGAATGAATGAATGAATGAATGAATGAATGAATGAATGAATGAATGAATGAATGAATGAATGAATGAATTTGTATTTAATAATATTCATTAATTCATTAAAGTGACATTATGCGCATCTTACTGAACATAGTGTATTTTTGGTGATAGTTTTATAAAAGCAATTTTTTGTTACTGTGCATTTAAATGCGTTAAATTAATAATTATGCCGCATTAGTATTTGAAGTTGGTGCTTTAGATATAAAAAAATCGGATGGATAAAATGATAGTTGATTGTGTCGTTTTTTATGTTTGTAGAGATTTTGACAGTGGAAGGGAAGCAACTCCTGCATGCAGTTGCTCTTTTCTTAAATTGACTCTCCCAGTCAAATAAGAAAATCAATATTTGGAAAGTTATTTTTTCATACTGGTAGCGGGAAAAGTTTGGTGTGTATTGGGTTAAAAGCTATTATTTCCTCTATGCTTTTGTATACACACCATTTTCAGCTGGATTTTTACTTGAAAAAAATGCGCATAATGCCACTTTAATTCATTCATTCTATTTATTAATTTCAATTATTTACTGAATTTAAGTGATTTTTTGGTTTCATTTATTAATTTATTTTGATTATCAATGGCACACATTAGTTGTTTTTTTTTCAAGAGTTTGTCCATTAGAATTCGGCGAATAAATATGCAATTGAAAAAAATTCATTATTATTAAATCAAACACACTAATTATCACCTTTGTACAGGGCAGTATCCATTGATCTTTAATTGATCAATCAGGTGTGACAATTAATCACTCAGTTATCAAACAAACTGCACTGATTAGCTCAATTGTCTTTCAAATGCTATACTTCAATGAACAAATGTACATGACAGCTTGGACTGTCAGCTGTGACTGACCTGGGTTAGAAATCACTTAACATATGTCAGGTCTTACTAACTCTTTATAAAGCCCTTCAAATTTGTAAAACCATTCAAAATGAAGTCCGATGGAAACATGCTACAGTAAGTATTCAATAGACAAGATTCAGCAGATATAATAGACTGTTAAGTTTAATAATCTCTCTCCCCTTGTCCACATTGGTTAAAAAATGGCATGTTGCTTACAATAATTTCATGTCTTTAACTTTTTAGTTTGTATTTGTATTTAATAATAAATATATATATAATTAAACTGCACATATTTAATTGCAAGCTAATTAATCTAAATAAAAGATCAAATAAAAAAGCAGAGAACTACAAGCAACAGAGATGACGACTGCAGGGAAGACACTGTTACCTATTTCTTAGTATATGGTTAGTGCTTGTTTATACATTACTAGCACTAGCCTGTGCTTGGGACAAGGGGCAAATTACTTCAAAACACAAGCAACACAGATGATGACTGTAGGGAAGACATTGTTACCTATTTCTTGGTACATGCTTAGTGCTTGTTTATACATTACTAGCACTAGCCTGTGCTTGGGACAAGGGACAGATAACTTCAAAATACAAGCAACACTGATGACGACTGTAGGGAAGACACTGTTACCTATTTCTTGGTACATGGTTAGTGCTTGTTTATACATTACTAGCACTAGCCTGTGCTTGGGACAAGGGACAGATAACTTCAAATACAAGCAACAGAGATGACGACTGCAGGGAAGACACTTTAACCTATTTCTTGGTACATGGTTAGTGCTTGTTTATACATTACTAGCACTAGCCTGTGCTTGGGACAAGGGATAAATAACTTCAAAATACAAGCAAAAGAAAGATTACTGCCGGGACCATATTGTTACCTATTTCTTAGTACATGTTAGTGCTTGTTTATACATTACTAGCACTAGCCTGTGCTTGGGACAAGGGACAGATAACTTCAAAATACAAGCAACACTGATGACGACTGTAGGGAAGACACTGTTACCTATTTCTTGGTACAGGCTTAGTGCTTGTTTATACATTACTAGCACTAGCCTGTGCTTGGGACAAGGGGCAAATTACTTCAAAACACAAGCAACACAGATGACGACTGTAGGGAAGACACTGTTACCTATTTCTTGGTACATGCTTAGTGCTTGTTTACACATTACTAGCACTAGCCTGTGCTTGGGACAAGGGACAGATAACTTCAAAATACAAGCAACACAGATGACGACTGCAGGGAAGACACTGTTACCTATTTCTTGGTACATGCTTAGTGCTTGTTTATACATTACTAGCACTAGCCTGTGCTTGGGACAAGGGACAGATAACTTCAAAATACAAGCAAAACTGATGACGACTGCAGGGAAGACACTTTAACCTATTTCTTGGTACATGGTTAGTGCTTGTTTATACATTACTAGCACTAGCCTGTGCTTGGGACAAGGGACAGATAACTTCAAAATACAAGCAACAGAGATGACGGGGTGTGAGTTTTTTTTTTTTTTTTAGATTTTGTGGGGTGGGGGGGGGGGGGGAAAAGGGGTTGTGGGAAGGGGTTACCTTGGTACAGTTAGTGGGGGGGGGGGGGGGGGGGGGGGGGCTTAGCGCCTGCTTGGGACAAGGGGCGCTCAAACAAGAAGGGTAGGGAGGGGGGGGGGGGGGGGGGGGGGGGGGGGGGGGGGGGAGCTGTGTGGGGGGGGGGGGGGTGTTTTTTTGGGCGGGAAGCTGCGACTGTAGGAAGACACTGTTACCTATTTCTTGGTACATGCTTAGTGCTTGTTTATACATTACTAGCACTAGCCTGTGCTTGGGACAAGGGGCAGATAACTTCAAAATACAAGCAAAAGAGATGACGACTGTAGGGAAGACATGTTACCTATTTCTTGGTACATGCTTAGTGCTTGTTTATATATTACTAGCACTAGCCTGTGCTTGGGACAAGGGACAGATAACTTCAAAATACAAGCAAAAGAAAGACTACTGCAGGGACCATATTGTTACCTATTTCTTAGTACATGTTAGTGCTTGTTTATACAATACTAGCACTAGCCTGTGCTTGGGACAAGGGACAGAAAACAAAAATACAAGCAACAAAGATGACAACTGCAGGGAAGACACTGTTACCTATTTCTTGGTACATGGTTAGTGCTTGTTTATACATTACTAGCACTAGCCTGTGCTTGGGACAAGGGATAAATAACTTCAAAATACAAGCAAAAGAAAGATTACTGCCGGGACCATATTGTTACCTATTTCTTAGTACATGTTAGTGCTTGTTTATACATTACTAGCACTAGCCTGTGCTTGGGACAAGGGACAGATAACTTCAAAATACAAGCAACACTGATGACGACTGTAGGGAAGACACTGTTACCTATTTCTTGGTACAGGCTTAGTGCTTGTTTATACATTATAGCGGGGGGGGGGGGGGGGGGGGGGGGGGGGGGTGTTTATACATTACTAGCACTAGCCTGTGCTTGGGACAAGGGACAGATAACTTCAAAATACAAGCAACACAGATGATGACTGTAGGGAAGACACTGTTACCTATTTCTTGGTACATGCTTAGTGCTTGTTTATACATTACTAGCACTAGCCTGTGCTTGGGACAAGGGACAGATAACTTCAAAATACAAGCAACACAGATGACAACTGCAGGGAAGACACTGTTACCTATTTCTTGGTACATGCTTAGTGCTTGTTTATACATTACTAGCACTAGCCTGTGCTTGGGACAAGGGACAGATAACTTCAAAATACAAGCAACACAGATGACAACTGCAGGGAAGACACTGTTACCTATTTCTTGGTACATGGTTAGTTCTTGTTTATACATTACTAGCACTAGCCTGTGCTTGGGACAGATAACTTCAAAATACAAGCAACAGAGATGACAACTGTAGGGAAGACACTGTTACCTATTTCTTGGTACATGCTTAGTGCTTGTTTATACATTACTAGCACTAGCCTGTGCTTGGGACAAGGGGCAAATTACTTCAAAACACAAGCAACACAGATGACGACTTTAGGGAAGACACTGTTACCTATTTCTTGGTACATGCTTAGTGCTTGTTTACACATTACTAGCACTAGCCTGTGCTTGGGACAAGGGACAGATAACTTCAAAATACAAGCAACATAGATGACAACTGCAGGGAAGACACTGTTACCTATTTCTTGGTACATGCTTAGTGCTTGTTTATACATTACTAGCACTAGCCTGTGCTTGGGACAAGGGACAGATAACTTCAAAATACAAGCAACACTGATGACGACTGTAGGGAAGGCACTGTTACCAATTTCTTGGTACATGCTTAGAGCTTGTTTATACATTACTAGCACTAGCCTGTGCTTGGGACAAGGGACAAATTACTTCAAAACACAAGCAACAGAAATAACAACTATAGGGAAGACACTGTTACCAATTTCTTGGTACATGCTTAGAGCTTGTTTATACATTACTGGCACTAGCCTGTGCTTGGGACAAGGGACAAATTACTTCAAAATACAAGCAACAGAGATAACAACTATAGGGAAGACACTGTTACCAATTTCTTGGTACATGCTTAGTGCTTGTTTACACATTACTAGCACTAGCCTGTGCTTGGGATAAGGGACAGATAACTTCAAAATACATGCAACACTGATGACGACTGCAGGGAAGACACTTTAACCTATTTCTTGGTACATGGTTAGTGCTTGTTTATACATTACTAGCACTAGCCTGTGCTTGGGACAAGGGACAGATAACTTCAAAATACAAGCAACACAGATGACGACTGTAGGAAGACACTGTTACCTATTTCTTGGTACATGCTTAGTGCTTGTTTATACATTACTAGCACTAGCCTGTGCTTGGGACAAGGTGGCAGATAACTTCAAAATACAAGCAAAAGAGATGATGACTGTAGGGAAGACACTGTTACCTATTTCTTGGTACATGCTTAGTGCTTGTTTATATATTACTAGCACTAGCCTGTGCTTGGGAGAAGGGACAGATAACTTCAAAATACAAGCAAAAGAAAGACTACTGCAGGGACCATATTGTTACCTATTTCTTAGTACATGTTAGTGCTTGTTTATACATTACTAGCACTAGCCTGTGCTTGGGACAAGGGACAGAAAACAAAAATACAAGCAACACAGATGACAACTGCAGGGAAGACACTGTTACATATTTCTTGGTACATGGTTAGTGCTTGTTTATACATTACTAGCACTAGCCTGTGCTTGGGACAAGGGATAAATAACTTCAAAATACAAGCAAAAGAAAGATTACTGCTGGGACCATATTGTTACCTATTTCTTAGTACATGTTAGTGCTTGTTTATACATTACTAGCACTAGCCTGTGCTTGGGACAAGGGATACATAACTTCAAAATACAAGCAAAAGAAAGATTACTGCCGGGACCATATTGTTACCTATTTCTTAGTACATGTTAGTGCTTGTTTATACATTACTAGCACTAGCCTGTGCTTGGGACAAGGGATAAATAACTTCAAAATACAAGCAACACTGATGACGACTGTAGGGAAGACACTGTTACCTATTTCTTGGTACAGGCTTAGTGCTTGTTTATACATTACTAGCACTAGCCTGTGCTTGGGACAAGGGGCAAATTACTTCAAAACACAAGCAACACAGATGACAACTGTAGGGAAGACACTGTTACCTATTTCTTGGTACATGGTTAGTGCTTGTTTATACATTCCTAGCACTAGCCTGTGCTTGGGACAAGAGACAGATAACTTCAAAATACAAGCAACACTGATGACGACTGTAGGGAAGACACTGTTACCTATTTCTTGGTACATGCTTAGTGCTTGTTTATACATTACTAGCACTAGCCTGTGCTTGGGACAAGGGACAGATAACTTCAAAATACAAGCAACATAGATGACAACTGCAGGGAAGACACTGTTACCTATTTCTTGGTACATGCTTAGTGCTTGTTTATACATTACTAGCACTAGCCTGTGCTTGGGACAAGGGACAGATAACTTCAAAATACAAGCAACACTGATGACGACTGTAGGGAAGGCACTGTTACCAATTTCTTGGTACATGCTTAGAGCTTGTTTATACATTACTAGCACTAGCCTGTGCTTGGGACAAGGGACAAATTACTTCAAAATACAAGCAACAGAGATAACAACTATAGGGAAGACACTGTTACCAATTTCTTGGTACATGCTTAGAGCTTGTTTATACATTACTAGCACTTGCCTGTGCTTGGGACAAGGGACAAATTACTTCAAAATACAAGCAACAGAGATAACAACTATAGGGAAGACACTGTTACCAATTTCTTGGTACATGCTTAGAGCTTTTTTATACATTACTGGCACTAACCTGTGCTTGGGACAAGGGACAGATAACTTCAAAATACAAGCAAAAGAAAGACTACTGCAGGGACCATATTGTTACGTATTTCTTGGTACATGCTTAGTGCTTGTTTATACATTACTAGCACTAGCCTGTGCTTGGGACAAGGGACAAATTACTTCAAAACACAAGCAACAGAGATAACAACTATAGGGAAGACACTGTTACCTATTTCTTGGTACATGCTTAGAGCTTGTTTATACATTACTAGCACTAGCCTGTGCTTGGGACAAGGGACAAATTACTGCAAAATACAAGCAACAGAGATTACAACTATAGGGAAGACACTGTTACCAATTTCTTGGTACATGCTTAGAGCTTGTTTATACATTACTAGCACTAGCCTGTGCTTGGGACAAGGGACAAATTACTTCAAAATACAAGCAACAGAGATTACAACTATAGGGAAGACACTGTTACCTATTTCTTGGTACATGCTTAGAGCTTGTTTATACATTACTAGCACTAGCCTGTGCTTTGGACTAGGGACAGATAACTTCAAAATACAAGCAACAGAGATGACAACTGTAGGGAAGACACTGTTACCTATTTCTTGGTACATGCTTAGGGCTTGTTTATACAATACTAGCACTAGCCTATGCTTGGGACAAGGGACAGATAAATACAAAATACAAGCAACACAGATGACAACTGTAGGGAAGACACTGTAACCTATTTCTTGGTACATGGTTAGTGCTTGTTTATACATTACTAGCACTAGCCTATGCTTGGGACAAGGGACAGATAAATACAAAATACAAGCAACACAGATGACAACTGTAGGGAAGACACTGTAACCTATTTCTTGGTACATGCTTAGTGCTTGTTTATACATTACTAGCACTAGCCTGTGCTTGGGACAAGGGACAGATAACTTCAAAATACAGATGATGATGACTTCACGGAAAACACTGTTACATATTTCTTGGTATAATTATGCTGAGTGGTTGCTTGCACATAGTGTGCATTAGCCAATGTTGAAAAAAGGGAAAGATTATCTTTAAAAACATTGAACCTAAATGAAGAAATGTTACCTATATCCTGTTTTATACCTTGAGCTTGGTTGTATATTAATATCACTTACCAATGGTCTTAACAGATACAGAGAACTTTAAAGTACATAATTTAAGGAGGGAAGTCACTGATACCTATTTGTCTGTATCTAAGTAGCACTAGCTTGTAGTTGGGACAAGGTACAGATAATTTCATATTGCATAAAATGAAGATGAAGATTGAAGGTATTTTAGGTTCTTAGTGCTTGACTGTACATTACCAGACTTAGCTTTAGATGTATCAACATTCAGGACGGATGACCTAAACAAGTACATTGTATTTTCTTCAATCTGCGTTTTTTTTCTCAAATGACCATGTTCATTAGTTTTCCTTTACAGATGCTGTACCCTAACCACAGATACCTGATTAAATAATATCCAACATTAATACTACCCATAAATAGAAAGCAATTGAAACAGCACGTCAATACCTTCTTTGATGCTGCCCTATGTAATTTCAAATTACAACAGCTATATTTTTATCAATTCTATAAAAACTGTCATACCTTTTCTGACGATGTGGCAATTCTTGTTCCCTGAAGATTAAGAGCCATACAACTGAGTGCTGCCTCATGTGCGTCTATATCTAATGGCGACTTCTCCGTGTTAGCTAGATCTACTACTTGTACATGACCAGTTTTGCGGCCTGGGAATGTGAGCAGGGAGTTGTTGCTGTTTGGACACATCACACACAAACCTGAAAATTACCTGTTTATTTCAGTACTTTTTACACATAACTGTCTTCTTTCTTTGTTTTTCCTTGCATTTAGTACCTCTTTCAGCCGTTTAATCTATTCTTATTTATTTTAGCTCCATTATGAAGAAAGTTTGCAGCTTTTCGAGTCACTCTCCAATCCGCTTCCTGGAAAAACCAGTACTTGTGTCATATCATATCATCATTTGAGGAACTTCAGGATGTAATCATAAAATTTTATCAGAGCTATAATCTAATACATCATTGGTAATAAACAGGTTTAGCCATATAATATAGGCTGATCACCTTTGTTGTTTTGGCAAGTCTCAAAAACATGTAACTGTTGGGGATTTTGTGTGAAGGTATAAACTTTGATCATTGTATCCAGCACCACTACTATTCTGAAAATAGAAAAGTGAAACAGTTACCATAACGGTTCTATTATTTTCTTCCACTTCAAGTACTTGTTGGCTGCTCAATCACAGTAGGTATACCTGTACCTTACAGTGACATTATGCGCATCTTACTGTACATAGTGTATTTAGGTAACAGTTTTATAAAAGCAATTTTTAGTTGCTGTGCATTTAAATGTGAAAAATTAATGATAAAGGAAGGGAAGCTACTCCTGCATGCAGTTAATTTTTTCTAAAAAGACTCTCCCAGTCAAAATAAGAAAAGTAATATTTGGAAAGTTATTATTCGTACTGGTAGCGGGAAGAGTTTGGTGGATTGGGTTAAAAGCTATTATATTCTTTTGTACACACACCTATTTCAGTTGGATTTTTACTTGAAAAATGCGCATAATTCCCTTTAAATGTTGATTAAAAGCTTATTTACTTGTCTCACTATTACATGGTTTCAGTTTAAAAAAGAAAAATTATTTTCTATAACACATCTTTCTTTATCTAAATATATGTCAGGAGTACACAGATTCTGCAAGAATTCTTTGAATCAGGATATTTATGAGATGATATTCTGTTATCTGAATCAGTCCTTTTACCAATCACTTTATCTAAACTCTTATATAAATAATAAATGTGTCCCTGTATTTATCGTTGATTAACATACAGCCTGGACTTTGGATGTGTTGAAATTAATTCGCAAGTGCGGCGATTTAATTTTTCAAGGCCGAATGACTTATTGTATGTTTATCAGCGATAAAATACAGAGAGGCATTTATTATTTCTATTCCAACAAGACATTGTCTTTGAAAAATACTTCCAAATATGTTCAACACGTAGAAAATTTCATTGTAACTTAATAGCAGAATGCAATTGGATGCGTACCTCATTCACAGAAATGCCCCATGGAAAACTTGACTATACTGTAAATGTGATTTAACAGTTATTAAAATATGACCTAATTCCTTCTTCCCAAATTTAAGGAAATAGCGAAGGTTGTGCTGGAATGTCTAATGATCTATACCGAACTCGGCATTGAATACACACCTGTCCCTTCTTAATCTGACACTTCTTACTTCACTAGAAAACTCAAGTTCTATGACATGTTTCTTCTTTAAGTCATCCCAAACCATCACTACAATTAAAAGTAAACAAATGGATGACCTCACACTGACTAACTTCAATAAGTAAACAGATGTCACATTGTATTAAACAAAGATATAGATTAACATAAACCACCACTAAAAACAAAAACACAAAAAAGAGTAAATGGAACAATTATCATTCACTAAAATGGAAATACTGATCAACAAAAAGATATCGCAATCTGAAAATGTAGCTATATCAATTAATACTGAGCACATTCCTACAACATGGTGGTTATAGAAAGAATTTCACTTCAGTTATATGATGGCTGAACGCAAAACTATACTATGGGGCTATATGTTTCATCTGTGCCATTTCATACAGCCAGGTGGAAAACTGTGCATTACCGGCAAAACAGTCACAATATACCGGCATATGCCGGCTTGGGTGAAACATGTAACTCATATTTGTGTAAAATTCTATATACAGCACATTTATACACAGAATAGTTTCCTGTTCACATTTTAAATTGGTCAATAATGTTCTGCACTTAAATCGTGTTTAATTGTTACTGTGATGACTGTAATGAAAAAAAGTCTAACATAAGTTAAAGCCCTTTCTGTGATGTGTTCTAACTTCACTTTTTACTAATCCACCTTTGAGGTTGATTCCATTATGATTTGGAGTGACACTTGAGAGCTATAAATCTAACACCTTGTTTTGCAATCAAGAATAAATTAATTAGTATAATAAATCAAACCTTTGTTAGGAGGGTATCTTGGGTTCTTTCCACCACCCACCAATGCTAGGTAGTTACATCTAAACAACATTTCAATATGACCGATACCACCATCCGTAAAATCTTGCCGTTCTTTTTCTTTCAGGGGATCTGCATTGTAGACTCTAAACCCATTCTCCATACCACAGCAAAAACAGCCTGAAACCAAAATCATTACAATAAGGAGAGGTCTTTTATGATGCCAAATATTATCCGGAGCGGCTAATAATAACATACTGTGGGTTCTATTGATATTTTTTATATTATAGTTTTTAATGCTTTTAATCATTAAAAGTTTTATGAACTACAACATACATTTATATGTTTAAGATATATTAAATAAAGAGGGTATTGATGCTATTCATTTTTGCAAAAATAAACCATATTATTAGTTCAACTGTATATCCCTTATAGAGGAATGACCAGAGGAATGAATCTTTCAACCCCCTAAAATCCAGCCATCTAAAAAGATTTTCATCCACCAAAGGCTGGCCAGAACTTTGTGGTTCTACAGTACACAACAGCATCTACATGTATGTTTTTGCTATAATTATTGCAATATTTTATTCTTCTGTTCTTTTGCCATGTTTTTTTTGTGACATTACATTTGCGTGCAATATGCATATATAATGTACATATTTCTACTGGTACTATAGTCAACATAATTTGATGTCCACACATACTGTTTATAGTTGGCAATCTAACCATCACAACCACCAAAACAATGGAGAATTCTTCTGTGTATACCCTATTGTATTTTCCTGGGTTTTACAACTGAAGCAAGTGTGTACATATTTCTACGACTTGACTAGACTTTGCAAAGAAATTATCTGTTTGTAACTGAAAGAGGACAATATGTTTGTGTAATGTTTGTCTAATACAAACTTGAATTGATGTATTATGGGTCGCTAATTACTAGTTGTTAGCTGAACAAAAGTGGTCGCCAAATACGAACGAAAGACCAATTATGGGTGGTTAATAACTGGTCGCTTAAGACAGAAGTCTCTAAATGCAATAACAAAAGATGTGTAAAAACACTAAGGGTGATTCAAAAGCAATCACTTCAGACTAAGGTCACGTAATGATACATGATACATACTTACATGAAAGCATGGGCAAGTTCAACTGTAATCATAGAATTTAATTTATAATAATTCTATGTTGTTAAAAGCTTTTTGTTGCCTTTGAAATCAATTTTAACTTGCATCATGAGTCTACAGTCAAGACCAAGTCTTCACCTTTTACAGAATAAAGAAAAAACGCGATCTAATAATTCGACTGAACATGCCAGCATGACGTTGTGGCAAAGCTGAGAATTTAACTTTTCTATAGCCTAATCTTTGCATTTGCTAATACCATTTGCCAGAGCTAGCCCTGTTTCCCACGACAGCATCAAATTAGTTCAAGTAGATATAGGCCCTGTAATTTTCATCTTGTTTTGGTGCAAAAAAAAAAAATGACACTATTATAATATTATAATACTTCCCTTGATCATCTATCATTATACACAAGATCACAGATTCAATTTTGGGCTCAATCTATCAAATTTTACATTTTCTATGGTAAGTATTGGGTGATTGGCATTAGGGTTTATAAGGGAAAGAAAACAGTCATACAGTTATTACCGCTGGTCAGAAGGGCACACAGCTAGTCCACAGATGCTTAAGGTATGGACTCGCCACCCAATCTAACACTTGTCCCATGATGTAAGGAACATATATAAATACAAGATTTGAAACAACTCTATTCCTTCTATCACATCTCAAGGATCTATAGTGTTTATGTCATTTCTAAAAATAGTGAACTATAGGCACCCAGCTACGCTGTTATACGATTGTGTAAAAAAGGTACCAGTTGTTTTCATAAGTTGGTCAGCACAGTCAAGAATGCATTGTTGAGGGTTGACTTTTAGCTTATACATATATAGTTAAGACATTTTTGTATAGAAAACGTACACAGACTGAATGCATGTTTTGATCACCCCACAGTGTACTTTTTTTGTTTATTACTTTATAGCGGAAAACACTAAAAGTTATTGAAGTTTCAAAATCCGCACGGTAAACTCAATGGTACTGTGTGATATACTGCGATTCCGGAAACCTATTTTTAAAACATCATGTATATAGTAGATGTGGTTTGTGCAGAAGTAACATGGGTGTTTTTTCTCAAAATTATTTAAATCCAACAGTATTCGATGCAGTTTGGAGTTTGATTTGATTAAGGAAATCGTTTTGCACTGGAAAAAACAGGTGAGTTATTCCTTGTTTACACTAATGCCTTAAATATGCGTTTCGAGTTTTCAGTTGTTTCAAATCTTGCATTTATATATGTCTAATGGGCTTAAATATGCGTTTCGAGTTTTCAGTTGTTTCAAATCTTGCATGTAAAATTGTCACAAGTTATATTTAACCTTGATCCTGATTCCAGCCTGCATATAAAAGACCATTTCCATACGAGTTGGAGCCACTTAGATTCATTACGCATATGTATAAAATTTCACGCCTCCTTTTTGATAAAACACTCCAAAACTTTACAAACACTTCCGGGTTACAAATTTCGGATAACCTCTAAACCAACAACGACGAATGATAATTCCTGAGAAACTACACTACAATGTTACAAGTTAAAATGTATTTCAGAAACAATTTATAAAATATAATGTTATTTTACTGATATCTTATAAAAATATATTCTTATTCTATTGTATTCTAAATCAACCATTTGGATTATAGGTTACAAAATGGCAGCGCTGAATCTTGGCAGGAGAATTTTCGGTCAAATTTTGTTAAATAGTGGCAAAAAGAACGCATTCAGCTATTCCCATGCCCATGCAAGATGCATGTCAACTCGTAAGTATTACATAAAATGGAAAGTTATGAGATGTCACGTAATATTTTGAAAGATATTTGTGTCCATTTCTGCAAGGTCGTTAGGGTGCGATATCTGGAACAAGTTAGCATTTGACGAAATGGTCGAACTGTGATTAAATAAGTAAAAAGTGCGGCATTATACTGTAACGAGCCGAGGGTTTAGTACCAGAACGGCCCACTACCAGAACGGACTGGTCCAGAACGGACTAGTCCAGAACGGCCCACTTTTTTTTAAGTAATAGAGAAATTTAAATTATAAACTTAGAAATATAAAATATTATGTAAAATTTGTGCAATGATGTTTGGTATACAGTAACATAAAATAAAACAATAGTAATTAAAGGGATTTGTCACTGATTAGTTATGATTTAGCAGGATTTATTATATTAACTGAGAAATCGGTGCGAAATAACAGGTCAATTCCGCCGTAACAAGATTTTCCGAGATTTTGTCAGATTTGATCATCACAACGGCCATTTTAAGTTAGGATACAGAAAATCATCAATAATATCTTCTTCAATCTCTAAAATATTATCAATCTATCAACGTTGAATTTCTACATAACAAATTGGTAAGTTATGATTAATCCACTGACAAGTTATTTGTGAGAAGTCATATCGATTTTTTGGCAATATATACCCTTTCAAGTGCAGATCATCTGTAAGAATGTTTGACAAGAAAGATGAGAAAATGGCGGAGCTAACGCTAAGATACTAACCTGTTAGCACTTTCTGTCGTTCTTTTGTGTTTGCGTGAATAATATGGAATTGGTTGCATTGAGAAAGGGTTTGTTAAGCGTTCATGTAATTTCTTTTGTTAAAAAGCGGTAAGAGACTGAAGGAGAAGTTCGTAAATTTGGGCCAATTTTAACTTTTGCGCTTAAAAATGGCGGCAAAATGGCGGAATTTGCAAAACCAGGTTCTACATAGTAACGAATTTTCGCACCGATGTGGTTATTGAGTCCCAATGTTGAATTATAATATATTCATGAATCATTGATACACATATTAAACTATTTGCAAACCCGTTACAATGGCTAAAAATTATTTAAAGCACATTTGAAAACGCTTACTTCGGCTGTAAATAAGATTGGTAGCCATACTTGTTATGCTGATTACTTATAGCCCTAAGAAAATAATATATCTTTTTACATGAAAATGATCATTTTAAGCATGTTAAATGACTGATCTCGATAAAAAAATCAGTTTCATAAGTATTCACTTGATATCACGGTTAAAAATGTGTGTAGATGTGTAAAATTAGATTCCATGTTGTGTTGAGCAATTCAATTTGTTGCAATTATTTCGCTTTTTTTCTGCAAACATACCAATTAATTTGTTTCCGATCAAAAGACAGATACAACTATTAGTAAATGATGTCCGATAATTATTTTGATGACTTTTACAAAATTAATATCAAAATAAAATGACACTAAACATGTCGTGAACAGAACCAACTTTCCACCTTTGTTTTTTTGTTGATTGCCTTTTTGCCAATAAAAGGAAAATTAAATGATTTATAACAAAGTGATTTCGGTTTTGTAAAAACATAATTTGTTGATAAGTTAATTTGATCTGATCTTTTACTAGAAATTTTTGACAGTAATACCATTAGGCTGGATTTTACACTCTTCTTTTGTTATTTGTTTTTGCTTATTCGCATTTTGTTTTTACACATTTGCAAGATCAATACATAATCTTCCATACTTTTAAATTTTCACTTTTTTCCTCTTTATCACGGACCCAAAAACAAAGAATAGGTCCGTGCCTTTTTATTTTTAATACCAGTTACCAATTAATTAGAGAAGAAGCAGTCGATAATCAAAGACGAAGTAGTTTTATTACGCTAACGATCGAAATTATGAAACACCGCCGTCTTTACCCACAGGGGCCAGAAAAATCAATAAATTTCTGCTCTATAGGGCGTTTCATATCTCTGTATACAAGATCCCTGGATTTAGTTATGATCGGTGTGATTACTTTGACGGTCACATATCAGACAAAATAAAAGCGAAAAATATAAGTATTTCTTTGAAATACAAATTTCCTAGCAACTCTGATTAATAGCACGTAATTATCAGTGATTATGTTAGGAGGGGGATCGTAAAATCATTTTATCTGTTTGTTACACATATTAAAATAAAGATAAATAATACATTTTCTTACTTTTATGTTCACATATACATGCCTACCATTTCGTCCATAAAGTTATAACTGTGAATCAAAAGGGAATATAATGTCCTGCATATGGTTCAGTTCTTTAAAATACTGATGACTGTGAAAACTTCTGTCATTATATAAACAAATATAATTTATTTTAATTATTTCCTTACTATTTTTGCTATAATACAATGATACTTTAAAAGTTTGGCGTACTGGAACGGAGGGTTCTGGTACTGGTCCGTTCTGGAAGTGGGGCTTGCTGGACAACATACAACCCAGCAAAGGGACTAAGATGCAGCAGATCCATTCAGTGAAAAGTATACTCAACCCTGAATGGGTCTCTGTGCCTTATATATACTACCCTAATTCCCATCATAAATGTCTGTTTGTATGTGTTGATGTAAAAGTAAACATGTTCTAGTCATGGACCCCATTGGAAATAAGTCGTGATGACTTTCATGGGCTTGCCAGGCATAAAGTCTAGTCAATACTTACAGTCTGGAGAGTGGTTTCCAAATAATAAAGAGGAATCTAGTAAATGAAAAAATCTTATTTTGGTGTTGGACTGATATGGTAAATAAGTACAAATTTTAATGGTCTTAATCTGTTTGGGTGATATTCATTCTTTTTTTAGATTAAGTTTTGGGGTTCTGTGATATTTTTATGTATGTGCTAGTATTGCTTGTTTTGAATGTATTGTGTTGTAATACAGTCTATTTTATGTGCTAATATCTCTTGTTTTAAATGTACTGTATTGTTATGATGGATTATTTTGCAGAATAAATCTGTCTATCTATCTATCACATGTACATGGGTTTTAAATTTGCATATTATCATCATATGCGACCGAACGTTTTCACTACGTTCACCGATCGTTACACTACTTCCCCCTCCGAGAAGACTCGTCCCGAGTCTTGGCCTGGGAACTTCGTGGGTAAGGCAACTCCTGTCTGGCAGTTGTCTTCATCCCACCGCTGCCACCATTTGTAACGAGCCGAGGGCCTAAGACGCAGCAGATCCATTCAGTGAAAAGTATACTCAACCCTGAATGGGTCTCTGTGCCTTATATATACTACCCTAATCCCCATCACATGTACATGGGTTTTAAATTTGCATATCATCATCATATGCGACCGAACGTTTTCACTAGGTTCACTGATCGTTACAATACTGTTATTTGGATCGGGATCCAGATTAGTTTTTGGTTGTTTTCCCTTACCACGTTTAGTTAATTTCCGGCAGAAGAATACATTTTCATTGAAAACAAGGAACTATTTTCAGGCGTGGAGTAATATGAAAATATGCTAGAATATGCATGAAAATATGTTAGAATATTACCTGATATTTATTCCGTCAACCAAGATCCTATTTTCTTGCATTATATCTCAAAGAAAACCCATTTCCGGGGAAAACTTCCCCTTGCAAGATATTTATAATGAAAATTAACATTCGTTTCTATATATTATACTCCTGTTATTTGGATCGCTTTTTAGATACATCTTTCGTTTATTCCATTTGCGTTATTTTGTAAGTAAGAGTATGATTTCACTTTAATAATAATAAAACATCAATAAACAGTGAGGTTTTAGACTAGGTTAAACTGACACTTGCACGTTCTTTGCCGATCCAAATAACAGGAATATTAATGCGATGAAGTAGGTCAGAGCATGCCGAAGAAGTAAACATTGTATTCATGCACCATGATTAGTCAATTTGGCACTTACCGGTGTCTCTACAATTAGATTTCTACAATTACATCCGTAACTGATTTCACCAGGTTAAAGCAGTATAGATGATGCGCTGTTTATATTGTTAAATGTTTCACGAGCTAAACTAGATTTATATTTACAAGTACTATATTATATACGCGATCTGGAACATTTAATAAAATTCTACAGTGGTGCAATTTCCAGCAGAACTTCAAGCTAATCGTCTCCTTAATACTCCTGTTATTTGGATCGCTGTTATGGAAATCGCAAATTTTCGTAAATTATCTCATTTTCAGACACATTTTCTCCCCCAAAAATCTACCAAGCCCCTTTTTTCTGGATTTTATTCCCAAAGAAAACCCTTTCCCTGGAAAAACTTCCCTTGAAAGGCATTTAAGAATGAATTTCTCTTTCTCTATATATAAACTCCTGTTATTTGGATCGCCTGTTCCTTAATAGATTATAACGAGTTACTAATATAAATATTGTACTAGTAATAACGGTATATTTATACCTAGTCTGATATATGGAAGCAATCTGGGGGATAGTCGGTCGGTCGGTCGGTCATGGTCTGTTGGTCTGTTGGTTTTATGGTTTCCGGATGATAACTCACTAACGACTTGACTGATTTGAATAATATTTGGTACACAGGTGCAACATAAAAAAATACAGGTCAAGTTCGACTTTGGGGTCAGTAGGTCAAAGGCCAAGGTCACAGTGACCCTGAACAGTAAAACAGTTTCCGGATGATAACTCATGAACGACTGGACCAATTTAAATAATTTTTGGTACACAGCTGTAACATCATGAAATACAGGTCAAGTTTGACTTTGGGGTCAGTAGGCCACAAGGTCAAGGTCACAGTGACCTTGAACAGTAAAACGGTTTCCGGATGGTAACTCATGAATGACTTGACCGATTTAAATAATTTTTGGTACACAGGTGCATCATCAGAAAATACAGGTCAAGTTCGACTTTGGGGTCAGTAGGTCAAAGGTCAAGGTCACAGTGACCCTGAACAGTAAAATGGTTTCCGGATGATAACTCATGAAAGACTTGATCAATTTAAATAATTTTTGGTACACAGGTGTAACATCATGAAATACAGGTCAAGTTTGACTTTGAGGTCTGTAGGTCAAGGTCACAGTGACTCGGAACAGTAAAACGGTTTCGGATGATAACTCATGAATGAC
Organism: Saxidomus purpurata; assembly: GCA_022818135.1. Classification (NCBI taxonomy): domain Eukaryota; kingdom Metazoa; phylum Mollusca; class Bivalvia; order Venerida; family Veneridae; genus Saxidomus; species Saxidomus purpurata. The sequence goes on along the minus strand of JAFMSR010000002.1, from coordinate 5,766,731 downwards.
TTGACCGATTTATATTATTTTTGGTACACAGCTGTAACATCATGAAATACAGGTCAAGTTCGACTTTGAGGTCAGTAGGCCAAAGGTCAAGGTCACAGTGACCCTGAACAGTAAAACTGTTTCCGGATGATAACTCATGAAAGGCTTGACCTATTTAAATAATTTTTGGTACACAGGTGTAACATCATGAAATACAGGTCAGGTTTGACTTTGAGGTCTGTAGGTTTCCGGATGATAACTTAAGAACGCTTGGGGCTAGGATCATGAAATTTGATAGGGAGGTTAGTGATATTAACATGTTTGAAATAAACCTATTAAATTTAATAATAATCCATACTTTCCAACCTTACATATTTTGTGTGCTATTAAAACAATACATTTACACAACTTATTGTATAATAACTGAAATGTATGTCCTTGTGGCCATTCCTTTCTTATGGTTGCCATACTTCTGTGACAAAGCTGTATTGTGGGGGTATAATTCGTCACTCTTGTGACAGTTCTAGTTTCTTGTCTGATATTGCCAACATCTGGGATAGTCGTTGTTTATTAACAGACATGGACATGGGCCCACTTTAAATGTCCCATGCTAATTGCTACTAAACTGAAACTCGTAAAACAATCATTTCTGTTAAATGTGTTTATCAATGATCAAGCTTGGCCAATGCTCACCTTTTTATCACCAATAAATTTTTGAATTGTCAGTTTAATGGCAATCAACACTTCAAGTTATGAACAAGTACTATAAAATTTTGTAACTCTTGAATTCTCTGATGCAGCAAGTTGATAACAACATCTGCAGTCAGCTCGCATTCTATGGGCATCAGTTAGGGAAGTTTCATAGTAACAAGTTATGGCAGAAAATAATAATCGTTACATACATAAACTGTGGATGTATGCATACAATGTGACAAATAATCGATATGAGTACCTAAATGGTAGAATTAGAGAATATAGGCATAGGAGCGTTCGACAATGAAAGAGGTAAGAACATTTCATGCATAGTCAGTTGACCTAATTCGTCGCCTTAATACTTCTGTTATTTGGATCGCATTTACAAAAACTGCCATTTTCAGACACTTTCCCCCAAAAAATCTACCAAGCCCCTTTTTAAAACTTTATATCCCCAAAGAAAACCCTTTCCCGGCGAAAACTTCATAATGTAAATTAACTTTCATCTCCCTATATATACTCCTGTTATTTGGATCGCCTTGAACATAAATCCTTCGTAAAATGAGGCTGAAGCAATAAGGTGAATAACTATTCGTCATAGTTAGATGAGCTTTTTATTATACGATTAAAATGTACGGAATAAATTGCATTTCTTTAGAGCGATCAAAACAACAGTAGTATATAATATACACACAGGTAAAAGCGATCCAAATGACAGTAGTATATAATAGAACGACGGCTTGGTAAAAAGTAGTTCCGAAATAGATACAATACTAAAAAAGTAGTTCCATAATTTTAAGTAGTCAGACCTGGACATCTGTCGGACGGGTAATACTGATTTGGATCCCGATCCAAATAACAGGATTATGCCTAAAATAATAAGATAATAAAGTTCCTTTCTGTTTGCTTTTTCAGGAAAGACATTCCAAATTTTCAGAAACTGTTATTATTCCTTGTGTAGTGTTTTGTCAAACATTCCTCAGTAGATATAGTACTGTTTGACACAACGCATGAAGTTATCAGCTCAAGACGTCATAGATGAAAGATATTCCTCTGGAAAAACATTGTCCAAAATGATATCAAGGGAGCCTGTTCGGAGCTATGTAATACCTTTATGGACAAGCACTTTACATCTTTGGATGACATGTGGTCCACCTTTAAGACTGGGCTGCTCAGCATAATTGGGACACATGTCCCAACAAAGACCAGCTCTACACATTTCACTCATCCTTGGGTATCCACAAAGACCCGGCGCCTAAGTCGACACAAGGCAAGAGACTACAAAAAGGCCAAATTAACCAACAGCAAGATGGACTGGGATAAATTCAAATCATTGAAAGCTGAGACACAGAGGGAGATGTGTAGAGGGCACAGTAATTTTATCAAAACCACAGTCGACCAGGATTTGACCAAAAACACAAAACGATTTTACTCTTATATTAAGAGTAAAAAGCAAGCAGCAGTTGGCATCTCACCTCTTCTAACCAAGACGGCTTCCTTCATAGCCGCAGTAACAGTAAAGCCGAAATCCTCAAACGTCAATTTCATTCCGTCTACACAAGAGAGGACCTGTCCAGTATTCCTGATTACTCCTATCTACAAGAAAGGTTCACGGAACATCGCCTCTAATTATAGACCAATTTCCCTAACTTTGGTTGTCAGCAAAATTCTAGAGCACATAATATTCAGCTCCACCATCAGACATCTAGACTCCAACAACATACTTTCTTCAAGCCAGCATGGATTTCGCTCTAAATCTTGTGAGACCCAGCTCATCTCTACCATCAAGGGCATAGCTAAGAACCTCAAATCGGGCAAAGACCAAGTGAACGTCATACTCCTAGACTTCGCTAAAGCCTTTGACAAGGTCCCATTTAAACGTCTCCTTCTTAAATTAAACTTCTACGGCATCTGTGATAACACGCTGAAGTGGATATCATCCTTTCTAAACAACAGAGCGCAGCAAGTCCTTGTAGAGGGGAGCTCGAAGTGCTTTCAGGAGAACCCCAGGGAACAGTGTTGGGGCCCCTCTTATTTCTTGTTTACACCAACGACCTCCCTTTTGTCTGCCAGTCATCCCAAGCCAACCTGTTTGCTGACGATACGCTACTATATAAGCGAGTCCGCAATGATGAAGACGCCACCAAACTCCAAGAAGACCTTTCAGCTCTGGCGGCGTGGGAGTCCAAGTGGCAGATGAGCTTCCACCCTGACAAATGCACTGTGCTGAGGATTACCACATGCAAGCGTAACTGTTGATAGACCAACTACTTTCTCCATGGTCAACGACACCAAGTTAGCGACAAGGCCAAATATCTTGGCGTAACCCTCAGTGCCGACCTTCAATGGGAGAAGTACACTCAAGCAGCGGCGGCGAAGACATCTTGTACTCTCGGATTTCTTCGTTGGAACCTGAGAGATTGCAGCAAAGCGGTCCGCAACACCACCTACAAATCCATGGTGTGACCTACACTTGAATATGCGTCAGCCTGCTGGGACCCATACCAAGCTGGAGATGTCAACCGTCTTGACAAAGTTCAGCGTCGCGCAGCCAGATACGCCTGCAGCAACTACACTGACAGGACCCCGGGATGTGTCACAGCAATGATAAATGCACTTGGCTGGGAACCTCTTCACGAATGCCAAAGAATCCTACGATTAACCATGCTCTTCAAGATTTCCCACAATTTAGTGGACATCCCAGAGGCAGCGCAAATTGTCAGAGGCGGCGATAGCAGAACCAGGGGTTCTAGGAGGCTATTTGTCCCCTGCACTAACATCACTGTCTTCAAGCAGTCCTTCTTTCCAAGGAGGATTCAAGAATGGAATCGCTTACCAGCCACAATAACAGACATCGAGGCATTCAAGGCTGCTCTCCACACCTTAGTAGCAGCCCCGCCTCTGTCCTCAGCGTAGACAGCTCACCCATATATATACATAGTTTTAACTGTATATTTGAATTTTAAACTGTACAGACTTTGGAGAGGTGACTGTCTTGCACCAACCATACCATGGACCATAACTAAAATCTAGGTACTAGATTTCTGTCCTGTAAGAGGAAGAAGAAGGACAGTTTACTCCAAAAATGGATGTCAAAAGTCCAGGTATTTTCACAGACACTTAGGGATTTGCCCCAGATGAGCGCATCAATTTGGTCTCAAAATCTCTTGCTCATAAAAAAAATGGCCAAAAGTCCAAGTTTTACATGACTGACATATATCATCGTATGTTAGTCTTGAATACTTGAGTCAAGGTTATTTGAAGTTATTTGTTGTATATATAATTGTTAGTTTGTCATAAATGGGATCAAACAAACCAAATTTACTTTGTTGTTAGACGTAATTATAGAACGAATTGGGATATTATGAACATTTTTTTCATCCAAATTAAGTAATTAGTTAAAATTGAAATGGTTTAGGACATTAATTATCAGCTTATTAACATCTGAAAGCATTATGTGCCTTGATCCAAAATCAAATTTTAAATAGATAAATACTTATTTTTAATCGAATTTTGTGCAATAATTGTAAATGGAATTCTCATTTAACTGTATGAACTTTGATTTATTATTTGAGTAATTACCTTTAAGAAGGTGTGAAATCCTATTGTTATCTGATACATTACATTATTGATGAACTGGCAATATAAATCCTTACTGACGAAACGTGACCTTGATGAAACCACTATTTCAGTCATCATTATCACATGAAGAAAAGTGGCAAATGCCAAAATGCAGAACATAGACCAGTTTCCCTTTTTATTATAATCTGTGATGAAACTGGTGTCATATTGTACTTAGATGCATCATAGTCATGGACCATCTCCACGCAAACAGCATTTCTCTGTGATAACCCAGACTAGTTGAAGAACAGTACAATCAGTACAATTATACAATACAATATTTATCATGTAACAGCACAAGCTATGTATAGCAAGAAATGACTTGGCAACAATCCATCGCTTGAGCAACTTCAGATATACAATGAACTGCTACAGGTACAGAGTGGTTAAAACTGGCAGAGATGCAGAGGAAGAACCAAAGAATAGTTCTGTACAGTGCTTTAGAAGACAGGCTAATGGCTGATGAATTTTAATTCTGAGAAATGACTGGTCATCCATTATCTATACACATACAGGAACCTATCCAGACAACCTTCTCAGAACTGTTAATTGCTTCAGATATCTTGGGCCTAGCCTTTGTAAAGGCTTACCATAGAAACACCAGTCAACCAAACTGTAGTAAAAACCTTGTACACGTAGTCTTTTTTTTTCAGAAAAAAATTAGTTAACTGCACAGTTTGAACATGAATGCAAAGACAACTCTCCTGTACTTCCTGTATGCAACTAGACTGCAGCTGCATGGGATCATCATAAATAAATTATTATCCCCTAACCCCCTTCTCTCCACCAGGCAAGTCTGAATTCCTAGTTTGATGTCAGTTACCAAGACCAACACCAAAGAATGCCATCACATTTTAGTTCCCTAGAGCCATGTACATTAAATGTAGTAATCTGTACATTTTGGGTGTGTTATTGGCCACCTCATCTTCTGGGTAAGGTCAACAGTAAGCCTGCTAAGACTCTTGACCTTGACTCAATATTAGAAAATTGAAAGTGTAATTGAACATGTTCTATAATTATAATGTCTCTGCCTCCAGTCTGGCATGGATAAAACCTGACTATAGGTTAGTCTTACTTCTGATATATTGTATTTCCAGCACCTAGGTGAGTAGCTTCTTCTTTTATTTTACAGAAAGAGAGTTTATCATAACTGACAAGAAAGGTGAGAAGCAGAATGTAGGTTTTATCCAGCTGAACAGAAGGAAGGCATTGAATGCATTGTGTGATGGATTAATGAGAGAGGTGGAAACAGCTCTTGAGGAATTTGAGAAAGATGATAGTATAGGCTGTATTGTCCTCACAGGAGGAGACAAGGCTTTTGCTGGTAGGTCAAGAAGATGAAGTTTTGTGTTCACTGTGCTTTTACAAACCTTTTACAGACTTTTTGTTGTATGGGAAAATTTATGCAGTTTGAAAAATTTTTTTAAAACTCACAGAATTAGCTAAAAAAATTATGTTTAAACAATATAAAGTCTATCTTTTGTGTTGAGTTTTATAAGCACAAAGAACTTTATTTGTTTGCAGACACAACTCTTTGGATGCTTATTTACTTAGCAATCTTTTGTAGTTGTGTGTTAAGTGACTTAACATACTTTTTTCAAGGTCTGATGATGCCAAGAAAAATGGTGTAACTCAGAAAGAATGTGTCAAAATTTAAAGGTGTAGTAGTTTTGATAGTTGAATACTGGACTCCTAACAGCTAATTTTCACAGAGTTTAATCTATATTAGGACCTCTGATTGCTATGGCAGCAAATGAGAAAAACTTTATAAAATTTCTTCTCTGAAACCATAAGGCCTAGAGCTTAGATATTTAGCATATAGCATTTTCTAGTGGATCTCTACCAAGATTTTTCAAATCATGGACCCCAAGGTCAAAAATTGACTTTGTGGGGGAAGGGCGGGGGGAGGGAGGGGGGTTACTCGAGGCTTATATAGGAAAAGTTTTAAAATCTTCTTCTGAAACCACAAGGCCTACAGATCAGATATTTAGCATGTAGCCTAGTGGACCTCCACCAAGATTGTTCAAATCATGAGCCTCCGGGTCAAAATTGATCCTGCCTGGGGAGTCACTTGATTTCACATAAGCCTTAAAACATCTTCTTGTCTAAAACCACAAGGCCCAGAGCTTAGATACTTGGATTGTACCATTGTGTAGTGGACCTCTACTAATTATGTTCAAATCATGTTACCAGGTCAAAATTGACTCTTCTGCTGATGCCGTTGTTGACCTTGTATTATAGTCAGTGGTAGCCAGGTGAGCGATGTAGGGCCATCCCCTCTTGTTGTAATACAAATATAATGATCAACTTCACGATTGTTTGCTGGTCAAATTAAAAAAGATCAAATCTTTTCATGTCTTATCCGTATCTTTCAGCCGGAGCAGACATCAAGGAGATGAAAGATCGAGAATTCTCGCAAGTATTTGGTAAAAATTTCTTGTCATATTGGAACAGACTGTCAGACTGCAAGAAACCTGTGATTGCTGCAGTTAGTGGTTTTGCTGTAAGTACATTGTAGATGAAATATGTGAGCCCCACTATGACAAAGCCCCAACATAGGGCTCATGCTTTCTGAATTGAATCCCTTTATGTTCCATTTTACCAGTACATCACAGATGAGATAACCTGAGTAAAAGTGTAGCCTTTGTAATAATAGTTATGTTCCACAATGTCTTCTCTTCCTCTTCTTTTTCAGTTATTAAGAATTTAAAGATGTATGCTTTCACACAACATGGCCCAGCTCTTAAAATATATCTCCTGCAAATGTTAGCAGCAGCTTCTTTTAGTTATACCTAATATCTGGTATATTATATTATTATTTGCAGTAGGCGCAAGTACTGTTTTTTTTCCAAGGAAATGCACTTGAGAGAAAAATGATAAAGTATCTTTCATTGCAATCAATTTATGAATTAGGATAAACTTATATCAGTCTTGAGTTCATGTTATGTACTCATTCCTTTCTGACTTTTTGAGAGTTTCTTGTTTAGAGTGAACCTATTACAGTCATCAATGATTGCATGTTTCAGTTAGGTGGTGGCTGTGAGATAGCGATGATGTGTGATATAATATATGCTGGAGAGAATGCACAGTTTGGACAGCCAGAAATAACAATAGGAACTATACCTGGTAATGTTGTATGTTTTAAATTTAACTGTTCAGTGATTGTGATGCATTGCAACATTTATTTACTCTAAACATTACTTAGAAAATCTCTTATAATGTGTTGATAATTTATTGTTCAATAAGTATCTTCAAATTGGCATTATCTGACCAATTATGGCATTTTTAACTTCTTAATTTCTCAAAAGTCACTATGAATTTATGTGGCACATCTAGATAATATTTCACATTTTTCGTTCCCTGTATCATAACGAGGGTTGACCGCAAAACTGCAGAAACTGATATGAATAAAGGAATTACGACAGTTTTGGAGTCAACCATCAATGTAGTATTTGCTTGTAAAATGGGCGTAAAATGTATTTCTTAAAAATTTTGAAATTAAATCAAAGAGACTAAAGCACAGTTTGAAAAGAAACCCATTTGTTATGGTGTCAAACAGAGGATTTTCTTGGTTGTATGATGACTCTTGTCTATTAATAGTGAAACCTTGTTACTTGTAAATGTATAGGTGCCGGTGGTACCCAGAGACTGTGTAAGGCTATAGGAAAGTCAAAAGCTATGGAAATGGTGCTAACTGGTAACAGGATCAATGCACAGGAAGCGGAGAAGGCAGGTATGTAATTATATGTATACTGAACACATAAATAGAGTAAAACACAATATTTAGGGGTCTAGGAGAGTTCATCAGGGCAGAAATCCCACAGTTGGCAGGGACTATAAACAATGGAAAAAAATTTGGCAGGGAAGTTCTGAGCCAACTGTACAGCCATGGCCGTTTTCCTGTCGCATTTCGCTATAGTATACTATCATACACAGACGCTGTTCACTACATAAAATCTGATACAACTTTAAGTGGAATATTCTATTATAAATAACCGCTAAAAATAGGGGTGTACCACATACCTCAGTAGCCAGGTATCAATCGATAAATACAAACGTCAGTAAGTGTACTACTCGACCTTTATGAGTTGCATTAAAAAAAAGTAATTGAATAAATACATGTACATCTTAATGCTGTTTATCGTCCATAGTAAAGCCTTGATGTTGTTGTTTAACAAAATTCGTAACAAACGGAAATACTTCCGTGACTGTATAGAATACGATCCCACGAATCAAAACGATATTATAATCCCATTCTTATGGTGTCAATGTAAAATGAACAAATTTAAATAGATCTGTGCAGGCACGTTTCACGAGCATGGTGTGGACAGACATCCTTTTACGCAAAAAGAAGTGTTACATGTCTACAGAAATTTTCCCAAGACTTACATATACAGTTCCCCGGAATGTGATCGAATGAGTAAAAAGTTATTCTTCTGGGTTTTTTTTGTATATCTACTCGTATATACATTTTATAACATACATGAAATAATTCCGTGAACTTCTTGTGATTTCACCAACTTGCATGCAGCCAGTGAGTTGATATGCTTTAGAACTGTAATACTCATTTCTATCATAATAACGAATGACACCGAAAACATTGGCACGTGACAGTACATATAGCGGTCACACTGACGACATGTACATTCGTGTTAAAAGCATTCAGTTTTGAAGCACACATAGTTTGCCGTTTTCCCGTCGTTTTATTGTAATGAAATTCGTTAATTAGATTTTCTTTATTATTCATTGTATGTTTTACACCAAAACGTAAAGTAAACATATATAGTTAGTTAAAGAGTTATAACAAGGTCTGGCTCGACACGTCCCGCTCTGATGCTTTCAAATTTGATTTATGTACGCTGTCATATGATTTTTTGTATTGCGAGCTATTAAATATCAGTGTTATTTCATTCACGAATTTCCATAATTTCATCATGTATAATACACGCTTATATAAATAAAATAAACAAATTGTATAAAAGATAAAATTATCCGTTGGTCATGTCTTTCGTTTCATTTTCATGTCCAAATTTTTATTGATTTGCATTGTTGTCTGTTACTGAACACCCCAGCCCTTATAGGCTTTGAAAGTAAAAGCACAATACACATTCGAAAAGCTCCGTGTTCACTGTCGGGATTGCATTACATGTAGACTGGAAATGGATACTGGGAATTTGATTTACTCAGGAACAAGTAGATTTCGGCAGGCAGGTATGTTAAAGGCATTGGATTTGTCAGACGAAAACGACACTAGAGTGTTCGAATCACAGATGCTTGGGGTCTGGACCTCACCCCCTTAGGCCTGACCCTCGCCCCTGCTCACTGCAGTATCTTTTAATAAATCCTACAACTGCGTGTAAGCTAACCAATTACTGTTGCAATTCCTTATTCTACTTACCTACTGATTACATGTTTATAGTGGCAATGTATATAAATATACGTATCGTACAACATGGGACAAGAATAGATTCCATACCACAAGCATCTGTGGTTCGAATAAATAACAAGTGCTGCTAAATCTGTAACGATCTAGTATTCAAATACTGATAATTTTAGAAATTTGACATTTTTTTTTCATTTTGGCAAACATGGTCAGGACGATGTGAATAGGCCTTTTTATGAAAAAAAATATAACAATGATCACCAATGATGTAGGATGGCATATGTTACTGCATTTTTACAGTAATTTAGCAGCAAATACTGTTCGTTATATCTTGAAGCAATAAATTGTATAAATATGTACAAATATTGTCATACACATAAAGACAATTCAATATGTACTCAAAAGTGTGTTAACTACTTCTAGCGTAAGGTTCCGGGAACATACATGTAATGCATTTATAATAGTTTATGCACTTGCGGTAGCGATTTTAAAAGATGATATCCTTGAATCATTCACAAAGTAATGGCCCCAGCAGGAATACCTTCTGATGCATATATTTTCTCCAATATAAACAACATCACCACGGATTGTAGCGACTTCAGACTTTTTCGTTTTTTTCGGACTGAAAATATTACAAATACACAGGTCACACGGTAGTATAATGTTGTGCTTCATTTTCATTTTTTGAAATTCAGAAACCTTCTTGTGACCTCGTAAGTAAGCTCGAGTCTACAGTTTCAAACTATGGTGAAGAAGATTGGTTTTACGGCAAAACCTATTAACAATTATAATTGAGTAACACAGGTATTTTATAGTGGTCTTGAATTGCGTGCCGTACAACCTACGCTTCAAAAATGCTGTATCTCTGTTTCCTTCAAAGCTATTGACTAAATTGTCAAGCACTAGTAATTTTGAATCCACTGAATTGTTTTTTACCTTGTACATACGACCTACCAAGGACGCAAAGAAAGGCTTTAATTTAAGCGCATGTACTAACTACGGTAACGTACTAATGACACCCCTAATTTAAGCGGTAATTCTATAATGGATTCTTCCACTTGATATCTACAGATGTATCGGTTTTTTATCAGAAAGAAAGGTGTATAGACGTAGTTAAACTAATGTGAAATGCGACAGGAATATAGCCACGGCTGTAGCCTGACAAAAGCTCTAGGCTTCATTGTAAGCAGATGAATAGTTACGGGTATACAGGAAGCAACTGCTTGAATACATATGAATTGTTGTAAGTACATGTATATAGCTTTTGGCAGCAATATGACGAGCCAACCCCATGAGCAAGTATCTCAATGGCTAAGTCACATCATAAAGTTCCGATGTTTTTGTTGTTTTTAAACATAACCTCTGATGGGAGTTAAAAATGGAATTCTTATGCATACTTAGTTTTACTTGAGAAAAAGCATGGCCTGCATAAATGGTGGAGAAATATGAATTAACAGTGTTTTTTACCCTTACAACTATCATGTTTATTGTGTGTTACTACAATACACATATTCTGAAAAAGAATAGTATGTCTCTGTAATACATACAATTTTATATGTTTTCTATGAAATAGGAGTGCCAACAAAGTATTTTTTACAAGATATCTATATCAAATTGAAAAAAAAAACCTTGGAAATTCATTTTATTGTCTCCTATCTTCCTGTTTATATAGGTCTGGTAAGTAAAGTTTTCCCTGTGGACCAAGTTGTGAATGAGGCAATCAAAACTGCTGAACAAATTGCTGGTTACTCCAAGATAACTACTGGCATGTGCAAGGAAGCTGTTAATACAGGTAATTTATAATGCTAGTTATAATAAAATCATTGTAAAGTGCTATGTTATTAAACAGAAAGTGAACAGATACCCTGGAATCCTGAAAATAAGCATCAAGTTAGGTTTGGTATTTAGTAAGATTTTGTGGTTTACTTATAGGGGTGGCTTTTTTTGGTTCTTGAGGGGGTGGGGAGAGAGAGAGCATATAGTCAGCACTTCATTTATCCCAGTTATCTTTGGAGTATAATATGTTTGCAAGAGTGAAAATCTGTATACTTTTGGTAACATTTTTATATTGAAATTAAAACGACTGCACTCCAGATGGACAAGTTACGATAAAAAAAGAAAATTTTCAATTTCAAGAAAACAATTGTCATTACTGTATCAGGGGCATTGTATTATGATAAGTGACAAGTTTTCTAACAAAAGAAACAATTAAAATGTGTTGTTTTGCTTACTTTTATTGTAGAAAATATCACCCCGTGACTAACGGGGTGGGCTCTTTGGTATATCAATATTTTTAACTCGCATCAAATCAGCTGACTCCGTAGTGTAGTAGGTTAAGCCCCTGTAAATTTTTTGTAAGCGCAAAGATCCGAGTTCAAAACCTGGCTCGGGTAAAAAAAAATTTTCTACCTTTATTTTTAGCTCTTACACAAAGAAAATAATCTTGATGCTGACAAATTGAATATATATTGATTTTACCAAAATTTTAAAATTTACTAAGAATTTGGAGTGCAGTCGCTTTAAGAGGGGAGGGAACTCTTGCAAGTGAATTAATGTCTTCTTTTTGAGACCAGCATATTATTAAGATTGGCAGGCATTTCACTATTTTATGGTACTTCATCATTCCTAAAATTTCAAAACATTTGAAAATTCAACAAAATTTCAAAATATTTAAAAAAGTAACAAGTACAAAGTATTCAGATATTTTTTGGATGACTGCTTTAGGTTTTTTCTGCTTGATTCTTTTTTCTGATACAAAAAGGTCGAGAAAGTTTTGTTTTAGGAAGCTAGATTACAGCAAATTTTGAAAGCTGAAAGAGTCACCATTCAATCTTCTTTTTGACTTGTGACTTCTGAGTGCATATTGCTAAAGAGCTTATATCAGAGAGTTTCATAGTGTACTTCACTGGTACATCATTGATCCAGCTTGATAAACATTTCAGGCAAAGGTTAATGTTTAATAACATGTACACTTGTCTGTAACATTTTTATGCCCCCCGAAGGGTGTCCGTCTGTCCATTCACACTTAAAAATTTGTGTCCGGACTGTAAATCTGTCATGCATTGAAGGATTTTAAAATAATTTGGCACAAATGTCTAGCACATCAAGACGACGTGTCGCGTGCAAGACCCTCGACCCTAGCTCAAAGGTCAAGTTCACACTTGGAGTTTGAAGGTAATGGAATCCTCTATATAAGCACACATTCGTGTCCGGACTGTAACTTTGTCATGCATTGAAGGATTTTAAAATAACTTGGCTCAAATGTCTAGCACATCAAGACGACATGTCGCGTGCAAGACCCACGTCCCTAGCTCAAAGGTCAAGGTCACACTTAGAGTTTGAAGGTAATGGATTCCTCTATATATGCATATATGCACACATTCGTGTCCGGACTGTAACTTTGTCATGTCTAGCACATCAAGACGACATGTGGCATGCAAGACCCATGTCCTTACCTCAAAGGTCAAGGTCACACTTAGAGTTTATAGGTAATGGAATCCTGTATAGGTATATGCATACATTTGTGTCAGGATTGTAATTTTTTTAATGCATTAATTGATTTAAAATGACTTGGCACAATGTTCAGCACATCAAGACTAATGTGTTGTCTGCATGAACCATGTCCCTACCTCAAAGGTCAAGGTCACACTTAGTGTTTAAAAGTAATGGAATACTGTATGCATGGTTACTCTGTCATGCATGGAAGGATTTTAAAATTACATAGCACATTTATTGAGCACATGGAGAGGACACAGACTGTGAGGCACCTCTTTCGGGGGCATTCGTCACTTGTGAGGGACAGCTCTTGTTCAAGCCTGTTGAAGTCATGCTGGAGCCACTCTGGGGCAGTGGTAGCATGTTTGCCTCGGGATCGGAGCCTCGGAGGGTTCTAGGTGTTGATCCTCACCAATAACCAAGTAGTGGTAGTGTGTTTAGGTAAGACACAGATAATATGCCTCTTTGCCTCTCTCTCTCCGAGGTTGATTCAGTCTGGAGTGGATTTTGAGAGCAATTGATATAAGTTCTAAGAACTTGTTTCACAATTTTAAATTTGAGATTAAATAAATTAGTATAAATGAAGTCATGTCATTCATGTGTGTGTTCATTTATTTTCAGCTTATGAGATGTCTTTAGCAGAGGGTTTACACTTTGAGAAGAGACTTTTCCATGCAACTTTTGCAACGGTAAGTTTGTCCTTAATGTTGAATCTATGAGCATAACTTTGCTCTTTATCTGTGCAGTAGATATAACTATTTGGTTGAAGCTGTATGTTTTCTCATTGAATTTTCAGAAGAAGAAAATTCTGAAATATACACAAACAGCTAGCCTGCTTACAGGATACAGGGATCTTATTTACAAGATCCCTGTCGGATCTAACTTCTGTCTTGAACTGATTGCATTGTTTTATTAGATTAAGACAAAGAGAGAAAGAGTAAATAAGTATAACCTACATTTCAGAATGACAGAAAAGAGGGAATGACAGCATTTTTGGAGAAGAGGAAACCAAATTTCACAGACAGTTAAAAGTGATGTAGATATACTTGACAGTCACTGTTTCAGTTGCCATAGAAACAGTATTTTTTAAATCCAAATAGAATGAGATGCAGCAAATTTATTGCCACAAACTTAGCACAATCAGTTATGAAGGAGAGAGTTCTTACTTGGGAATAACACTTTATTCAAATTTTTCTGTGAAGTTTAAAAGTTCTAAATCCAGATTAATATCCCATCATGAACTTGTTGCACAAATCTTAAACCAGTAGATAATACACACTTATTAACTGATGGTGTGGTAAATATTCAAATTTATGGGCCTGAGGTATCCGCTTCGGTAAATATCACACACCTCATGACCATAGATTTACATATTCATTAGAATCATCAGTATGTGATATATTGTATGTTCAGGGTATACATCACTTTTATACAACAGTAATGTGAAACTAGTGTGTGGGGTGTTTTGCTCGGAAATTTATATTAAGTACACTTAGTTTTATAAGTTATGGAATAAATCATATGGCATTATAAAAAGTTCAGTTTTTTCAGGAATGCAAGGGTAACCTTAATAAAGGAAAACATTAACCAGATACATGTATTTAGTAAACATAGAGAGTTTGTTTAGCAAACTCCTTCATTCATAGATATTGGTACATTGCTACAATGAGTCACAATGAGTAGTAGATGTGCAGGCACAATTTTTATGTGTATCCATCAAGGTGTTGCAGAGTTATGCCTCTTTGAACTTTTCTATTGCATGAAAACACCATGAATAGTAGATATGCAAGACAATTTTTGTGCATATTCATCAAGGTGTTCCAGAGTTATGTCCCTTTGAATGTAGACATTTCTATTGCAGTCATTTCATGTAAATTTGGCAAGGAGTATTGACACAAAGTCATCATGAATAGTAGATTTGCATGACACAATTTTTGTGTGTATCCACCAAAGTCTTGCAGAGTTGTGCCCCTTTGAACTTAGACATTTTTATGTCTCATAGGTAGTTTGTGGATCAGACACCTTCACCTTTCAAAAGATTTCAAGGAATATTGTACTGTGAATATTAGGTGTGCAAGACACAATTTGAGTATGTATCTATCAAGATGTAGCAGAATTATTCCCCTCCAAACTCAGTCATTTCTGTTGTTTACATTTCATATGGCATAGGTAGATTCCTTCAATTTGAAACAGTTGTAGCATATGACACACCACCATAGCCAACTATAACAATCTGTGACAAAGCACCATTATATATCATAGTATTTTATCACAAAGGTGATAGCTCTAAATGAGTCTAAGTCATTTATACTGTTTATATGAAAGAATGCTGTGTTTATAAATGATTTATAATGTGAAATATTACTTTAGAATAAAGTACATGTCATGCGTTGGTGTTATTGTTTTTAATAATGAAAAGTTTTTCATGGATTTGTTTCACATATATATTTCTAGCTTGTGATGTAGGCTGAAGTTTTTGTCTTTAATCTCGATTCAGCTTCCCTGGAGACACTAGGACTTGGTGTGTTTTGTGGGGATTTTGTCTTCCCACAATGGAATTAACTGCAAAATCGACTTTAAGAAACAAAGAGTTAACAGCCTGCATTGAACTATAGGTTTTGGGACAGCTGGTCTATTGCAAGCAATTTAGAGGTTAAAACTTAAAATGTAATAAATTTGGCTGCAACTGCTCCTATGTAATATCCAAAGCCGTCTACTCTTCTCATTCCACTGTCAAAATAAACAGACATGTATTTCAAATGTCCACGATTTTTATAACAATGAGTGTTTTCAAATATACTCTCGGCTTATAACAATTAATATATTTGTACATATTTTGATAAATCATGAGAGTAACGCATTCCGCTTAAGTGGAGAATAATATCTGGTGAGGAGAAACTCTTAATGGTGCCATTAAGAACGAGAAATTTCTCAAGTGACAATCATAAAAAAAACATTTCGTCCCTATTATCTTCCTGTTTATCACATGCATTCAGATTCAATGTCGTGGGATTTACCAAACCCCATGTAGCGATTGATTGGGTAAGCTCCGCGCTGCGTGGAGTTTGGAGATTTACTCTTATCTTTAAAGGGGCATACCCTTTATCTAGCAGAGCATATCTGTAAATAGGCTAGACGTACGTAAAGGAACAAAACGTGCATTTTACAAGAAGAACTAATATTGAGAAATGTCTCGTTTGTGCACAATATGCCTTTGTAGTGACATCGCCATCCAACAACAAGTGTTTATGAAGGTTTAATGAAACTACAGCACATATCGGTTTCCATGTAATTGTACCAATATTTGCAGGAATTTTAGCTGAAATTTTGAGGCTTAATAATGCTCTTGCTCGTAGTTTTATGGTATGCCTCTTTAAATGATAAAATGATAGTACTTCCATGTATTACATGGAGCAATAATATTACAGAAATATTTCAACAGTCCGCTATTTTGATGGAGTTTCTGTCAATCGACACCTCTGAAACCACTTTGTCAATTGAGAGTATAGTAGTACAAAGTTCATGTTAACAAATATCCTTGCATGATCCTGTATCTTATCCTTTCAAGTCTACTACGTTTGGTCCATGCATAAATGCAAAATCACAGAAGCTACTGAGCGAACATCAAAATTGCTTCACAGAAATTATCAATGTTTGCTCGTAAAGATCGTGGCTGTTTCCGAATAGGGCTAGTTTGCCTTGTATAGCTTTATGGGGATATAAACAAACTTCTTGTTTGACACTTTAAGCTTAAAAAATCAATTAATGACCTTTCACGAATTTAGATTGTTTATAGTCCCGATCGACCCTAGGATTACTGCATCAAGACCCCAATGACCCTTAACTAAATTTTATAAAGCGTTGTTGGTTTATCACTCTATGTAGGTTAAGATTTTTTTGCACAGACATCCTAATTTTTTGCAAAAGATCAGCGTGTTCATCACCCCAGATCAAAATGGAGAAGATATCGGAACCGAAAATATTAGATAAATTGTGTGTTCACACGAGATGTGCAACTATGTTTCAATTGAATACGTCAGTGATTAGCCATGACTGCATTTTGAGATTGTTTAATTCAATAGCATGTAGGATATGATACTTTATGACACGAAACTCCCAAACACTTCATTGCTTATGAAAGGGTCAATAACACTTAGTGGAAAAAAGATCCGACGCCCATCAAACTAGTTTTTCTTCCGGTTTGAAATCTATAAAAATGAAAACACTCCAGGCTGCTGAACTGTGTAGTAGTTATTTACTTCCTGTTTATTTCATGCTCATTCCGTTATCGAACAAGAGGCATGTCTTCATACATGCTAGTATTTACAGCTTTCTGTGAGGTGTCAGCGGTTGCTGAGAAATAGCGCGGACAAGAATAGGGGACGGACGCACCGACGGGTGGATTGACGGGGACTTTTAGTTCTAAAGCAAATCGTTTAACACACAAACAAAATCAGCTTTACAAACCCACATTTAAAGGAAAAGAAACAAGGATTTACGGTCGAAACATGTCGATAAATGTTTAAACTATTAGTGTGTTGATCTTCTTTACCCATATTATAACAATTTATCAGAAATAGAAAAACAACATGTACATTTATCACCCCTTCGAACGCAGATGGGTACTACTGACGACAGATGTATATACATGCACGTCATGACAGGCACGCTGGAATAACCCCGATATTTTTATTATTTCTCTTTTTAGGTCCGAGCTTTTGCTTGATATAGGTAGTAATATGTTTAAACTAAGCATGTGTGAAGTTTTATGATAAACTGACGCCTTTTAATTAAAGAATTTCCCTAAAATGTTGAAAAAACTACAGAATTGTTGCCAAATATGACATTTATTTGCCTATAATAACAATATATATCAATGACCTTAGACACGTATACAGACAAATGTATAAGGTATCAATACAAACAGCCCTAGACTTTGGAATTAGTGGTATCGTTTTGATATAAGCAAATTTATAGAGGTGGGTGAAGATAAACGGATACGTCTGACGACCGAAAGAGATACGTACGAACGCAGATTATTATGAAATGAGGATACGTATAACGGCAGATGTGTAACAAGTAGTAAGCGTAAAAAGGTGTTTTCCAATCAGGATAAATATTGGTTTTAAACTAATTACATTCAGTGTGCCAGTTGTTTAGTCTATGTAGAAGGATCTTGCATGTATATACTGATAATAATTATGTATCCCACCTCCGCGAGAGACATATTTATTAGTGATACATGCATGTCACTGTTTTTGTCATTAAGTATGTCCAAATAGCTCCTCTGATACCACTTGTCGGATTAACACCAAACTTCACATAATCGGCATGTTCCGGTTCAATGATTTTCAGTGGAATAACCGCCCTCGATACATATAATTTTATGATGTTCTGGCTAATTCTCCAGTAACATCCGGCAGATTTCCACTTAACCTAAGATAATTGAGCAGTGCCAAGCTTAGTTATGCATATCGCCGGCACATCCGGTTCAGGGATTTCAGGAGATTTACATTGTATGGCCATTGATTCTTCAAATTTAATGATGGTTTTGCTACTTCTCTACCATTGGCAAGATTTCCACCAAACCTATTAGAACACAATTGTCGTCGGCATGTTCCGATTCGTTGATTTCAAGGGAAGTTGTAACTCTGATTATCATATTTCATAATGTCTATACTAATTCTCTTAAACGCTGAAGTTAAATTTTACGTGAGTAAAGTCACGTGAGTTGTCAAGCGTAGTTGTACATTTCCTCAGCATGTTACAGCTCAATGAATTTTGCGGAACTATGTATTTTGATGTCTCATATTCTAATATGCTTGAGCTACTAATCCTATATCACGGGTCAGAAAACTACAAAACTACACAGAAGTGATTGGTGCGAAGCCTGAACTTGTGTATATCATCGGATTATAACAGTTTAGTGGTATGCATTTTAAATTCTACTGAATAATGCTGAATAATAGGAGACATGTTATTTTTCGTGAAAGATAATCTCTAGTTTAGAGAATGAATTGATAATGGGGTCTCTAAGTCTCCTGCAACAATGTCTGCAAGTTTCCTAAACACTAGTAACTAGCCAATGACCAAGAGACAATGTTACTACAAATATTCCACGGGAACAAACCTGTTCATTTAACGCCAATGTAAAATATCACATACATTTGTAATTACATTTTTAGCCCGACTGTTCGAAGAATGAGGAGGGTTGTTGTACTCGCCCAGCTTTTGCGTTGATCAAAGACGTGTTATTAATATTAATAACTTCAAAACCGACAAACGTATCGACTTAACATTTGCCATACTTGTTTCTCATGGTAATACATACAAATGCAGCAAGTCACATAATTATATTTTTGCGGAGTAATGCCTCTATTTGTATTGTGATTTTGTAACAAAATGTTAAAAGCCCGGTACCTCATTGATAAAAGATAATTTACAAAAATCGTAATGATACTGAAGTTTTCTATGTAGCCTTGACTTATAATTTACTTTTTTACATAGTTTTTCAGTTTAAGACAAATACTAAAGTTATCAACAGTATTCCGATTATAAGTCTTATGTTTCTGCAGTTTGTATGGCGTTTTACATAGGCACCGTCTGCGTTCATACGGCCTATAATATTTTCATCTGTCGTCATAAGTACCCTCAAAGAGAACGCCATGTTTGTTTAAGTGTCAATTGCAGCTGCTGTTTCAGTCGTAGCGAAAAGAAAATATGATTTTCTGCCACAGAAAATGTGTAGCTTTACTATTTATGCAGTTTTGGACTCTTTCGATTATTAGATTTTTAAAAATTCTGTTAAAAATCAGAAAAATTGCAATTTCTGGTCTGATTTCCGCAATCGTAACAACACGTCGGTCATTTTTCAGCAAAAAAAAGAGCATTGCCTAGTACAAATATATTGAAACTCATATTGAACGAAAACATTGTGAAAATGAGTAAAAAAAGAGAAGATATTAGGTATTTTCAAGCTTACATGTCAGGACGTTCATGTATATACATCTGTCGTCAGTAGTACCCATCTGCGTTCGAAGTAGTCGAATACCCGGGGTGATATAATTATGTTATTTCAAACTTGATATGACAGAGCGATGAGTTGTTCTTGTAAATGGTCAAGGTAGGTGGCGATTTATAACAATATAAAATATTTTAAGTTTTATAGCTGGAAATACAGCAAAATGTAGCTGTATCTATCTAAGGAGTTACATGTAGTTGGCTGTCCGTCTAGATGGCTTATGTTATAATGGGTTTTAACGTTTTCAGCAATGAGGTGGACATCTTATCACCTCTCTTGCGTGATATTAGTTCTGAATCTTTAGGATCAAGTCTCCGCAAGCCGCTGGCTGCTTTCCTATATTAATTATACAGAGGTTGGAAATCACCGTGATTAAACATCGTGGAATTCATGCCTGGACTTTGGATCGAACCAGCAATCCACGAATAAACATTCTAGTGGCTAAGTCACCGCTTCTCGGAAGTATGAATTGGTATATATTTTCTAGGATATATCATATTTGCTTCCGGCCAAACCCCTTCAGTAGATAATAGGCCCAGACCTATAAATCGCAACTGCCAAAAGCCAATGTAACGAGCCGAGGGCCTAAGACACAGCAGATCCATTCAGTGAAAAGTATACTCAACCCTGAATGGGTCTCTGTGCCTTATATATACTACCCTAATCCCCATCACATGTCCATGGGTTTTAAATTTGCATATTATCACCATATGCGACCGAACGTTTTCACAACGTTCACCGATCGTTACACTACTTCCCCCTCCCGAGAAGACTCGTCCCGAGTCTTGGCCTGGGAACTTCGTAGGTAAGGCAACTTCCTGTCTGGCAGTTGTCTTCATCCCACGGCTGCCACCATTTGTAACGACCCGAGGGCCTAAGACGCAGCAGATCCATTCAGTGAAAAGCATACTCAACCCTGAATGGGTCTATGTGCCTTATATATACTACCCTAATCCCCATCACATGTCCATAGGTTTTAAATTTGCATATTATCACCATATGCGACCGAACGTTTTCACAACGTTCACCGATCGTACACCTATACCATTTTTATATTAATTAAAGCAACACGATGTCGCATATCATACAACACAAAATGCTGTCCAAGAGGATAACTGCTTGTTTCGGGTGAACGATCCAAATACATTTCACTGAGCTGAGTGAGCACCAAAAGTGCTTTTAAAAAATTTTGTTTGTGAGTTTGTGCGTACTCCGTATGAAAAATATAATCTCTTTTTATTTGTTTTAAACCGAAAACAAACATTTGTCTGGCCTCAAATTATCCCCAATTTTAGGACATAATTCAATTGTCCTTGCTGCACTAGAAAAATCATGCACACTTTGCACGAGGAAAACGATTTGAAATAGACAACAGTGGACTGTTGTATATGGGATTTATCAAACGGCAATCTTAGCCTGTGTTTGGCCGGCTACGGGCAGCTGTTGTCTAATTATAAAAATATGAACTACATGTATTATTTAAGGTTTATAGCTTGAAATAAAGCAAAATGTAGCTATATCTATATAAGAGTTGGTTGGTCTACCACTTACATACACAGATTGACGTGTTATAAATTTATTTTATATGCAATAGTTATACTCTTTCTCTTTCAATGGTCCTGTTTACGTTTAAAAACCATTACCGACCGTTTTTACGGGCATTGAATTATAGTGGAAACGCGAAACAATGCCAGTTTAGGTGCAAATATTGCACTTTAATTCAAATTTTCACCTTTTTGCTAAAATAACAGAACAAATGTCACTATTACAAAGTCTTGCTTGATATTTCATTTTACTTTTTAGATATATAAAAATAATTATGTTTAATGGATATATTTGCAGTCCAACTAACCTGTTATGTTTAAATAAGAATTTACCGCTTCGGCAGTACTCGGCATTTTACGTAAGGCACATTCTTTTAACGCCGATACTAATAGTTTGTCACTTAGTATGTTTTTAAAGTTAATTCGCCTGATCAACGTTAATAACTATTTTTCACGAATATTACCAAGGGCATGTTTATAAAACTAATTAACTGATTCGTATCCCAAATACAACTTCATAAAACATATAAATAAAGAATTAAGTACATTGTCGTTGAAAGCATAATTATTGAACTTATACAAGTGTTATAATAGTTATAAATTCAAACAAAACCTTGTGACCGGATCGCACCTTGGGTAAGAGGGGTAGGGGTAGTGTCATCAGGGCAAAGGTGATATTACTTGTTCAATGTATATTGTCAATTATTGTTCACGTCTTTTCATTAAAATAACGTAAGACTGTTTTCAACGCGATTGTTACTCTTATTCTTCACACGGTACTTGAAAATGGAATTGAATTACATGTTTCATTAACATTTATAAGTAAAGCAAATGCATCATAATAAGGATAAATAGGTATAATCATTTAAATTGATATTACAAATTGACAACGATTCAAATAATCTTTACACTTGAATGGGGTTAAAGTGGATCAGTTTTATGACCCTTAATCATTTTACCTATCTATTATCTGGATATTGCCTGCGGGTAAAGTAATTTCCTGTCTTTGTTTCACGGACACGCGTTTCTTGCATACGCAGTGTTGTATAATATATCGGTCTGTACCCTCTGAAGCTTTTATAAACATTTTACAGTATATAATTTTTTTGATAAGAAGTATTTTTTTTACACAAGTTAATTAAATTATATACAGCCGCGGCCGCGGCTATATAAGATTCCAGCATGTCGCATGTGTGTATTTATTGTATAGTTTTATCGTTTGTATTCCATATTACCAACGCCTCCAGAAGAGTTTTAAAGTTGTTTTAGTTTTCGGGGGATAGTGCATGATACAGAACGCGTCCCGTTCAAGAGACAGTCCCTCGTTATTTAACATGCCCGATGTACAGCACCAATACATCTCGGTCTTAGGTCTCATCCGTAAGATCATTAGTTTTGTTAATAGAGGTGCGGGGTCGAACTTGCGACCCTTGGATACCAGTCCAGAGCGTTAACCACTAGACCACTGAACCGCTCAAACATGTAGCAGAGTGTCACATACAAGGCTAATACACACCTGTGATTTACTATACATGTTTATAATTAACTACTTTAGTGATGAAATTTAAACTAATGAAGTTATTTAATAATCATAGAGGCATAATCACATACAACATTTCCCCTTTTTAATGATTTTTGCCTTTTTTGAGACTTCATTAATTTTGCATGTTTTAAATTTAAAACCACAACAGTTACTGTCATTTCATTATAGTAAATGCGCAAAATGTGCCAGTT
This sequence comes from Saxidomus purpurata, assembly GCA_022818135.1. NCBI lineage: Eukaryota > Metazoa > Mollusca > Bivalvia > Venerida > Veneridae > Saxidomus > Saxidomus purpurata. The sequence goes on along the minus strand of JAFMSR010000002.1, from coordinate 5,743,261 downwards.
TTACTGAAAAGAAAAGCGTAGCGCATACGCTATAACAACTTTTTACGATCCCGAACGGAACAGAATAAAACATTGTGATATCATTTCAATAAAAAAGAAATAATAAAACATGTGTGTTTTTTTTGAAACGTGTATATGTATATCTTATTTTTCCAACTGTCGCGCTCGAACACTTCCGAATGATCGACCCGTCTGCTCGGTTATAGTGTTTTATGGCCGGACATTACGTAACATTTATAATGACCCGTAATAAAATACTTTAAGCTGTATATTGGGTTTTGTTTTATGCTTCATATACCGATTCAAAAGAAAAAATATGTCTATGAAACGAATATATTTTACTGAATTCTAGAACTATACGATGATAATTTATATAACTTTTCATCATATTATATACAAGACCCGTATGTTTTATTAATAATACTATTATCATTCACGTAATTTTAAAGTTTGTAAAATGTTTAACAACAATATTTTATATATGTCTAAATTGAAACAGTGGTTTTCACTATTCTTTGACCCCAGCGCCAATTGATTTCATTTGATAGGAAGGTGAAAATGTCATTTTATGAAGTAGTGTAGAAAGGGAATGTCTTGAAGATCCACTTTTGTTTGCACAATACAGATGCAGTCTAAATTCGCGTATGTTTTGTCTTTTAAAGCTTTCCGAAGAAATGAATTTGTTTTTAAATTTTGTTTCCACCTTTAACAGTATAACTTTTAGTGTGAAAAAATGTTTATAAACAAATCATTGATATTATTGTCTCCTGTACAACATTCAGTATATAAAACATGTTAAAAACATTTTATCTATTAAATTGACATAGCCATTCATATATAAGAATTTAAGAGACTATTGATCAACCTTCACAGACTATAATTAATCACAGTAAAAGCTATATATGTTCTACTAGTTTGATATATGACAACACCAAAACTATCAGCATTTAATCAAGAGTTTAACTATTGTATTTGGAATAATAAAACCCAAAACACTATTTAATGTACTAGAAAGTAAATTTGTTTTTAAATATTTAATAATTCATTTTCTTAGTTCTATTCTGAAAATAAACAGATCTAGCGAACAATATTGCTTCTCAAGCCCTAATATCTGCTAAAAACTATATAGTATCTACATAATTACAGAAAAAACTGAATCACCTCTCAATCTTCAGATAAGATCTGCCATAAAAAAGGAAAAAATACTGAGCTACAAAAGAGGCACATTAGCACCAGTTAGAAAAGTATTAAGATATCCTTTCTAACATAATCAGATTAAGCTAGCTGATTGCAAAAATCATTCAGATGCGTCTAAAATACCCATACTTATATCTAAAAATTTGATTATTTACACAAACATAAAAATCTTCTTTGGAGAATATTAAAGCAGGTTTTGCCACACATCTTATCATATATTGGTTGGACATTATAAAAACAACTTCCTCATCAGGTAAATCCAGAAAACCTTCTTGTACAGATTCAGCCTTACTAAACATAATTTGCCTTATATCCGAGTACATAGACAAGTAATAGTCATGATCCGTTTCTGTTTCTGTACAATTGGACAGATTCTTTTTGAAGACTTAGCCCTTCATATCTTCCTGTCTCAACCCGAAACGGAGCTACTCCGCATCTAACCTTAGCAAAAGCAGATCATGTTTCAAGGTAGTATCATTTTACAGTACTGTTCAACATGAAGATCGTTTAAACAAACAATATGTTCGGAGTTTTTACCCCCTTACGAGAGGGACCAACTGTACTCCGTATTTGACTAAACCATGAGTATAAAATCTTCCATCAACTGGTTTTAACTGAATCACCTAGTAACCGAGAGATTGGTCTGAAATATCAAAAATATAATCAATATTTAATTTCCTTACTAACGCAGAGTACATAAAATATCTATTTTGCATATATTTGAAGCTTTTAAAAAGCCCATAATGATATACGTTTGTTCAACCTGGAATCATTTGTACATAAATTCTCTGTTGTGCTCTAGAAACACATAACCACTGCCTTATATGAACTGGTTCCCATCCCATCTCCCCTACAAGAGCTGCAGAGGGTGTGTATTTCCCTACTCCTAGGTAAAACCTCATAGCCCTGTTTTGAATGGCATTTATACAACTATATTGTTTAAACCCCCATATTGTGGCAGACTTTTAAATTGGAAATGACCCAAACTTAGTAAAGGATGACATTTAAAGTTGTCTACATTTAAAAAAAGCATCGTGTCTTTCCCATGCCCCAATAACAATTGATTTGCCGTGCACGCATGTTCTTGAATTCCATGTCCACCATTAAATTTTTCATAAGGTATTTGTTGACATGAACAAACAAAATAACGCGCGTGCGAAGAGGTCAGTCGACAATTTAAGTTCTCCAATGAACACATTTTAGATTCATTCAAATATGTCAAGAACAACGAGTGTAACAGCTTTTTGAGTTCCTCGATCTGTTACTATTGTCAACAATTATTATTACTAGTATCACTGGATTCGTATTTTCAACGCACTTCATTTTACATTAGATATGATCAAATTCATTAAATTTTATAAACACGTTTTTAATGACATTGTGCTTCCCACTTGAAACAATTTTATTCATTTTTTTTCTTATTGAAAATAAGGTGATATCGTTCGGTATATAATAGTCAGAAGAAAAAACACAATACCTAAATTTTACCTAAATTAGTAACATTTCAACTTTCACATCTCCCTTAGGCTATAAATAATCTAGGTGAAAAAAAAACAACGATATATTGATTTTTCCAGTTTGGCAGGCGCAGTTACACGTGACTGGTTTTATGGCCCCGTAAATCACACACACTCGCAAATATCGATAAAAGATGGGTAACTCTGTAGACACCGTGATGACACATGAAATTTGACTTAATTCCCTTGATTTTTGTGATATCGGTAGTGGTCATTATAGTTCCCCATGACACGTTATAATTACTAATATTTTATTAAATTAGAACCTATATCTCTCACCTCAAATTTCTTGGTCAGAGAAAGAGCACTCGGGGGTGGGGGCAGGGTCATGTCTAAGAGCCATCCTGTTCTATTTTAAACTGCCTTCCTTGTGCAAAACTGCACCTGAGCAAAATAATCGAATTATGTTCGTCAACTGGGGTTATATAAATTAAAGCCAAACGATGTCGTATATTATACGACACAGAATGCTTAAAGTCCCATGATTACATTTACAAATACATGCAGCTCTTATTTTATCAAGAAAGATGTCTTACTGACAGAAATGATCTTTATTTGTACCAAAACATTCCTAACTTTGCTTTAAATCGATAAGTACGTATTAGAAACAACGCGCAGTATTTTTTAATGATATTGCAAAAAATAAGAAAGGCTTTCTGGCAACTCTTTTTCCCGAAGAAACAACTTGAATGCGAAAAAAGGCATATGTTAACATAGTTTTAGAGTGAATAGAACATGGTTCTATCTTTTTAATATCAATAAATTTATGTTACTTTATCAGTAAATTCAAAGAGATCTCGGGATTTTAATATGTGAACTATTTACAAAGTGTTGTCCAAGAGGATATCTATTGTTTGCGTGGAAGACCCAAATACATTTCACTGAGCTGAGTGAGTACCAAAAGTAATTTCTTACGAATTGCGAAATAACCACCCGTGCAGACTTTTCACCATTTTTCACTATATTCACCAGGAATGAAACTGTGATACAGCTTCATGCATTTTGATCATGAGTTTGGCAATGTTCATTTTTCAGAGATTAATTGAAGGGGAATATCACTTTAACAATTTTGATGACTAATCAAACTCTAAGACATATACATGAAATCTCTAACATCAAGGATGCATTGCAACTAATCAAATTAAAGATTGGTTAAGTTATTAGCACCACGTCATAAATCGGTGAACCAGTTACAGTATTTTTAAATGTTTTCCAAACAAGCGACTTCAGTTCTATACGATGTACGTGGCTTCATAACGAAAGGAAGATAAAATGATTTACATGATACGTGTGAAAGGAGTTTCAAGTTCTATGAGTTACTTTTCAAGTTCTATGAGTTACTTTTTTAAAATATGTTGTAGAAGATAGATTGTCTTACTTTCTCATTGTATTAATCTTCTTCCTTTATCAGTTTCACAAGTAGAGGATTGATCAAAGTCCATTATGTAATTATTCTCATTTTTTTACTGAGATTTCGAAGGACTTCGGCTCATTCAACGCTAAACCATGCTCGTAAGGATATGCTTATTGTGTTCAGTATTGAGGTAAGACCTTTTTTCAATTAATTTCATAATATGCGTAACCTCAATTATAATGAGTAAGTATCGTGATATTTTCGTTTGGCAGCATTTTGATATAAAATTCTGGAAATTTTGAGCCACGACCACATCGCTCAGACGCTTTTAGTAGACCCATGCCGAAACCAGCAAATACAGAGAGAGTAACTTTTTAAAAAAGGATCTGTTTTCTTCCAATGCAATATGCTACCTCATAATACAGATTTACATGAATTTACATTTTAACTGCTTTGTTATGCTTCGAAAATATGTAAAGCTACACATTTTTTTAAAGGTCCTTTCGATCTCTAAACAAATAAAGCAAATACAGGAAACGACGGTGTTGATGATTACAAAAAAGAAATATGTTATTAAATGTAATAGAATGTCTTACCTATCGTTATTTTTATCAAGGTTTGCAGTCAGGGGTAGGCTCCTGAAGCAAACATCATGCCACTGATTTTGTTAATTCTGTAATTTTATTCTATTGTAATGTGTCGTGATTGAATGTTATACATATCCTTATCATACAAAAAATTGTCATAAAATTGATGTATAAATGAACTGTTCATATGTCTGTGACACGGTTCCCTTACGCAGGGAACAACGTGCAATTTTTTGTTATGATTTAAGGGGCTACCTCGCGCTTAGATCCTTTTTCAAAAAGTGAAAACAGGTAAAATAATATATTTTTCTTTACTTATTTCATTTGTTTAAAATGTCTTATATAATCGCGAACATTTTTTCTGCTCCGGATAATGCCTTTTATACTAGTTCATTTATTCTCAATTCCGAAACGAGTTCTTCCAACTTAGTTAATCGCTCCCGAGACTCCAGATTGGATCAACATCGAAGACAGAGAAAGAGACAAATGTGGAAATTGCTATCTTGCCTACTGCCGTGTCACTGAAGGGGATTGAACCCGGGACCCTCCGATCCTGAGGCGAACGCGCTACCACTGTGCCGCGGCAAAAATACAAAATGTATAGCTTTAAATACTGAATGAATTTTCAGCGTCTTAATCATATAGAGTTTTTTATGTCTTCTACAGCTTACATGTGGGTTAAAATTCGCCACAATGAGTGTGAGTTATTTCAAATCAGCAAGGCCTAGTATATTTCATTTCGACAAAGGTCTTGATAAAGAAGCAGAATATCACCTCATCTACGAAAAATGTATTTACTTAACATTCATTTGCGCAGTCTGGAAGTTAAAGCGTAAAAATCGTACTCGAGAAAGGGAACCTAGTCCATATTGTCCATATTTCATGGATGTGAACCATTTGGATTTGAAACATATAGCTGATTCTATGAGGTAAATACCAAAATCTCAAAGAATTAGAACATCATTTTCCCGCGGAAGCAATACTGACACATCGGCATATAAAAATCAAGCTGTGTACTTCGCGTTGTTCAACATAACACCAGAAAGAGCAGAAACTGTTTGTGTCGCCCTTTCGATGAAAAGGCGATACATAGGGACCGCTTTGTCCGTCCGTCCGTCACAAAAACTTAACGTTGGCAAGTTTGCCATTTCTTAAGATTTCTTTATCAAACTTTCAAATTGTATTGCTTATGACATAATGGTCGTGGTGCCGCCAAATTTTGTAGGTCAAGGTCATATTTTACAGAGTTATGTCCCTTTTTGTACTTAGATTTTGTCACAAAATTATTGGTTATTCTGACAAAGTGTAAGAGTGCGACACAAGTGTTCTACTTAACATCCATCTAGTCTGTTTCCCTTCCGGTATTAAATAACAAATTAATAATTCTTAAATGGTTTGGACTTTGTACTCAGTAACGCTTCCTGGTATTCTCACAACCGATAAAAAGTACATGTATCAAAAGAAATCGTATGAAGAGGCCATGTGTGGCACGACCTGGAAGTTCTGTTACCAAGTTTGTTCAACTTATTTCGAAGCAGCAGAATTTGACTTCACCCGGGGCTAGCTTATTAACCAAGACAAATTCAGAAATAGTTTAATTTTAAAGTCATTTCACATAAGTGTTTCTTTGGTCACTCTCTACTTCGCCTACCAAATTATAAACTGTATCACAGTTATTTTTATCTTTCTTTAGTTGGACAAATGCTGGTTATTGTACCACAAGCTATAGCTGCTACGGAAGATGTAACTCGCATTATTATACCTATACTAATTGTGGACTACTGTGGCTGTTTAGATGCTCAAGATCCAGGTACAATGTACTTCGATGCAAATATTTGTATAGAATAACCATCACAAAAGGAACTCCGCATGACTGAATATAAGATCATATCCAGCATAAAATAGATTTTTAATTTGATCGATTTCATCTGACTAAAACATAATGAAGCGCAAAACTCCCAGCAGCGGTTACTGCCCTTTTAGTGAACAAATGAGACCTTTTTATAGAGGTAACCGAGGCATAAAAAACACATTTTGTATTATATATCAAAATAACCACTAGTGACCGTAGTTATCTACATTACTCCATAAGGACTTAAAAGAAAAGAATTTTACACCAGATTATTACCCTTTGTAACACATGATGCAGTATATAAATTATTTCAACATATTTGATAATAAAAGTTTGTGTACATAAATTCACTACATTGAAAAAATCTGTCAAAGTTGGTAGTCTTTTGAACCTGTTTGAATATTTGGAACTTTATCATTTACAATATTTCTATCTTAATATTGGTGATGGTAACATAGTTAGCCGTTAGATATCTGTTGTACTGAATTTACAAGTATTTAGAATTTTGATGTAGATTGAGCTGAAAGATTACGTGAAATATGTTTAATTCAATTCGTATCATTATAATAGAGATTACAAAATAATTTTAAATGAGAAAATGTGCACTTTGTACCTCAATGTAAAGTGCACTACTGTTTTTTTAGTTACGTAAAGTAACGTAAATTACACTACTTAATATGTCAGATTTATTTACTCTATTTCCTGTTTTGATTTTAATCTTTTCGCAAATTATGCCACTTATCAGCATTTTTTTAAAAGTTAAACAATTGATTTAAGTGTTGTCATTTTTTCCCTTGATATTATGTTATGAAAAAAAATACTGTCACATGGCTGTAGCGTAAACTATATATAGCAATGGTAACCTATGTATGTACATGGCTCTGCTCCCATTGCAATTCAATAAATATTTCAAATCTCTCAAGCCCTTGCAACTCACCTATAAGACATCATAACATTTACTCATTTCTCCCTAATGATAGCTTTGCTTCAGGTCCCTCCAGGTCAGCTCCCAAACCTAAAAGTAATCCTCCTCCTCCACACGCTAATTTCAAGGTCATGTATCTGAACTGTCAGTCCATTGTTAACAAAAAGCATGAATTTTACGTCCTACTTGACTCTCACAACCCAGATATTGTCATAGGAACTGAGTCTTGGCTTACCAAAGACCACCTCACAAGTGAAATATTCCCATCGAATTTAGGTTACACCCCTTTTCGCAAAGATAGGCTTACAGGTAAAGGAGGTGGCGATTTCATTTTGGTTAAAAATAAATATATCTCATCTGTGCAGCAACATCTTAATACCCAATGTGAACTATTATGGGTCAAAATAAACATGAACAATACTAAGCCCTTGTATGTTGCTGCCTACTACAGACCCAAGGAAACTGATCTCATGAGTCTCATTGAGTTTGAAAGGTCACTGGATCTAACCAGACCCATTAAAGGCACCAAATGGATTTTTGGTGACTTTAACACCCCCAACCTCACCTGGGACTCTGATCATATACCTTCAATGAAACCTAATAGCACAAACACCCAGTCTTATAATAAGTTTCTCGAAATCCTTGATGACTATGATCTCACACAAATGGTTAATTCCCCCACACGTAATGAAAATGTCTTGGACTTATTTCTCACAACAAACCCAACTCTAGTAAGCACAGTATCTGTCCAAGCTGGTATTTCAGACCATAACATAGTCATCTCTCAAGCTCGAATCAAACCTTTCATTAATAAACAAACCCCTAGGGACATTCCATTATTTAGAAAAGCTAGATGGGATGATTTCAAACAATTTATCAGTAACTCCAAGGTAAACACACTGAAAGATGCAGAGGTTATCCCAGTTGAAGACCTCTGGATCAGGTTTAAACTCCTAATTCAAGAAGGCATATCAAAGTTTGTCCCAATTAAAAAACTAGGAAATAAGAAAAGTCTCCCACGGATTACACAAGATATAAAAAGATTGATAAGAAAAAGGGACAAACTCTACCAAAAGGTTAAACTACACAAGGGTCAAAATCAGTACATTAGCAAATTCAGAACTGTTAAACACCTCATCCAGCAAAAAATTAAGAAAGCACATGAGACATATATTGAAAACATACTAGACATTCAACATTCAGAAAACACAAACACTAATAAATTCAATACCAAGCGCCTCTACTCACTTATAAAAAATGCCAGACAAGATAACCAAGGTATTGCACCGTTAAAAGATCAGACAAATGGTAAAATCACCTCAGAAAACCTTGGTCAAGCAAATATTCTGAATAAACAATTCCAGTCTGTTTTTTCAGGTGTTTCTCCCTTGTCTCTGTACCAGCTTTGCAGGACTTCCCCAGGAAAAAAGAAATACCCTACAATGCCCAACATTGAAATTGACCCCAACGGCGTCCTGAAATTACTCCAAAACCTAAAAGTGGATAAGGCTGCTGGCCCAGATATGATTAAGCCCATTGTCTTGAAGGAGCTCCGCCATGAGATCCTTGACATAGTATCACTAATCTTTAAAAGATCCCTTTATACTGGCCAACTCCCATCCGATTGGACGAAGGCAAATGTCGCTCCACTATTCAAAAAAGGTGATACTAGTGACCCTGCTAACTACAGACCCATATCGCTAACTTGTATTCTATGTAAACTCCTAGAACACATAATTGCATCTAGCCTATCCACACATCTCTCAAAACACAACATACTTTATGAGCTGCAACATGGGTTCCGTGAAAGACGGTCCTGTGAGACTCAGCTCATTGAGCTAGTTAATGAAATATCCAAAAACAAAAATAATATCAAACAGGGAATGCAAAAAAAAAAAAACAAAAAAAAAACAAAAAAAACCAAAAAAAAAAAAAACACAACAAACACACACACACAAACAAAAAAAAAAAAAAACAAAAAAAAAAAAAAAACCACCCACCCACCCACCCACACACACACACACACACACACACACCAAAACCTTTTCCTCAGGTAAACAGACCGACCTTGTCCTACTTGATTTTAGTAAAGCCTTCGACAAAGTCAACCATCTTAAATTATTACTTAAACTCCAAGAGCATGGTGTCTCCAGTCAAACTGTGTCTTGGATCCGGTCCTTTTTAATAGGTAGATCTCAGTCAGTAGTGGTTAACGGTTGCACGTCTGATCAAGTCCCTGTTACATCTGGGGTCCCCCAGGGCTCTGTCCTAGGACCTCTGTTGTTCCTACTCTATATAAATGATCTCCCTGACACGGTTACCTCCCAGGTGCGGCTTTTTGCTGATGACACTGCCGTTTACCTTGCAGTTACTTGCCTCTCTGATTGTCAAAGGTTACAAAATGATCTCTCTAAGCTAGAAACGTGGGAAAAACTGTGGGACATGGAATTTAACCCTGGTAAATGTCAGGTCCTCCATATCACACGTAGTAGAAAACCTATCCAGTTCCCATATAAGCTTCATGGTCAAACACTCTCACCAGCTAAGGATGCAAAATACCTTGGTGTAGACATCAGCCAAGATCTCAGCTGGAATACACACATCTCAAGAATAACAACAAATGCAAACAGAACACTAGGCTTTCTCAAACGTAACATTAAAACAAAACATGAAAATATCAAATCACTCTCTTACAAAACATTAGTCAGACCACAACTAGAGTATGCATCATCTGTATGGTCACCACACACCCAGGTTAATATTCACAAGCTGGAGATGGTCCAGCGACGCACAATCAGATGGGTAAAAAATTATTATTCCAGAGATACCAGTGTGACAGACCTGCAGAACACCCTGGATTGAGCACCCTTGAGAACAGGCGTCAAGCCTCCAAATTGGTTATGTTTTACAAAATATACTACAATCTTGTAGCAATCTCCCTGCCCAGTTACCTAGAAGTCCCAAACAGGTTAACAAGACATATGCACCCCCTTAGTCTCCGCCAAACCCATGCAAATTCGGACTTCTTTAAGTACTCTTTTTTCCCCCATACCACAGTCCTGTGGAATAGATTACCCACACATATTGCGATCCTGCCTGATCTTGAATCATTCAAGCAGGCAGTGGCCCAAATCAATTATTAGTCATACAACAGTTGTTTTTAACCCTTTTACTCTTTTACTATTTTAACAGTTTTAACCGTCTTGTTTCTCTTGACTGTAGGAGCTATCTTGCAGTAGTTTTATCTTTTATTAACACCGGCGTGCCCCCTGCCCATAATACTCGTGAGAGGTGTGAGGCAGTATAACAAGGTAGATAGATAGACATACAGTCTATGATAATGATATATGTAACCTATATATGTTGTTTAATATGTGCATAATAGTCTGTGATAATGCTGAATTGAAAATGTATATGCTGATAAGACTGAAATAAACTATGAAACCTATAATATGCAATCTAATCCGTGTTCATGGGAAAGAACGTGTGTGACTTGTTTGCTTATAATATGGTCAGGTGAGCGCAAACTTGAGAAAATGGCGGATTTCGTGTGTTTTTAACTAGGTCAAACGCATTCGTACCTGGATAAGTCTTCTTTTTAACTCTATGCAATTATATGAATAGGCCGTTAGTCACGGGTTATGTATTTATTTATTTATTTATTTATTTATGTACAACATTCAGCATATAAAATCATGTTAAAATACATTTTATCTATTAAATTGTACATAGCCATTCATATGTAAGAATTATAAGAGACTATTGATCAACCTATCACAGACTATTATAATATTATATCACAGTAAAAGCTATATATGTTCTACTAGTTTAATATCTGACTACACCAAAACTACATGTATCAGCTATTTAACAGTTTAACTGATGTAATTTGGTAATAATAAATACCCAAAATTCACTATTTAATGTACTAGAAAGTAAATTCGTTTTTAAATATTTAATTATTCATTTCTTAGTTCTATTCTGAAAATATAGTCAGATCTAGCGAACATATTGCTTCTCAATGCCCTAATATCTGCTCAAAAACTATTTAGTATCTACATAATTACAGATAAAAATCTGAATCACCTCTGCTAATCTTCATGATAAGAGCTGCCATAATAAAGGAATAAAATACTGAGCGACAAAAGAGGCACTAATATGCACTAGTTGGAAAATGTATTTAAGATATCCTTTCTAACATTAATCTACGGAAGCGTATAATGGTCGCCAGTTGCTAGATATTTATGTAGATTTGATGCGAAAATATCGCTTCCTGTTTGAAATCTTACGGGGAAAATGCAAGATAATAATAGAAATAATTGCATGATAATTGTAACATTCGTTTCTTAAGAATCAGCAAGTAAAATCATTTTGAACGGTGTAGTTTTTGCATGGAAGATTTATCTTGCTTGTATAAAATCATTTATTACTAAAGATGAGTTAATATTTAGCCCCAACATCAGTGAAACTAGAGTACATGACTTATGAAAATGTCCCCTTTTCAGCCCACCCAGGTCTGCCACACTTACCGTCTGAACACTTAAGGCCACATTTAAAGTACAATCATCATGAAAATTGGTCAAAAATACTTGTCTTGATGATCTCTCGACCAACACTGATACCAGGTCACGCGGCGTAAAATCCTAGATAACCTTGTCAAATAATCGAAAAATCTTTAAAACATTGTAGAAGCTACATTTTGTACCCAATCATCAGTAAAATTGGATAGAATGTTTGTCTTGATGAAATATAGGTGAAGATAGAAACTGCGTTACATGTGGTCCAAACCTGGGTAACCAGGTAAAATGATAGAAAAGCGCTGTGATCACTCCAGAAGCTAAATTTGCACCCTATGATTCTAGAAATGTCTAGGTCAAGTTTGAATTGGGTCCCATGGGATCAAAATCTAGATTACAAGGTGAATCATAGAACAACAACATTCTAGAATTCACATTTTGAACCAAATCATCTTGATAATTAGTCAGAATGTTTGTTTTGATGAACTCTAGACTAAGTTTGAAACTGGGTCTCGTGGGGTCAAATAGTAGAACTTCGGCTTCAATCATTTAAAAACCTTATTTAAACGAACACTCTAGAAGCCACATTTGACACACAGGCATCAGTCTGTCATCTTGAAAGAAAGTTTGCCTTGATGAACTTTAGGCAAGACCGAAACTGCGTTACATCTGGTCAAAGGTTAGGTCACTAGGTACATTGATTTTTGACCTACGTTTGGACTGTGTGTACCATTTCGCAAAGAGATTTAAAATTTGTCAGCGGTTGGCTTTGATCATGACTTTAAACCTACTTTTTGCATTTAGGGGCAATAGTATTCAGTTGAGCGATAAAGGACCATCTTGGCCCTCGTGTAATTCATTACAGCCAAGAGCTGCATAGTAAATGATGGTGTTCGGTTTCTGCTTTGCGGCAGAAAACAACTAATTTACGTTAGATAAGAATTGGTTTTGCCACACAGTATGTGTCGAATTCTGGAAAAAGTCTTTTTATTAATTGTTTTAGCGAGATATGGTATTGTGATTTCATTTTACGTCTAACGTGTTACGAAAACAAACCGCTCTGTTTATAGACAGTTTTTTAATTTTTTTTCATGGCATAACGCACATTGCAAAATATTATCAAGTAAAGTCAACATATTGCCACACACATGTATAGTTGACATAAACAGTAACTGTCGACCATTACACCCTTACGTATTAATCAGATTAATGCTAGCTTGATTAGCAAAAATTATTCAGATGCATCTAAAATAATGGGAATACCCATACTTATCTAAGAAATTTTGATTATTTACACAAACATAAAAATCTTCTTTGGAGAATATTAAAGCAGGTTTTTGCCACACATCTTATCATAATAATATTGGTTGGACATTATAAAACTAACTTCTCTTCATCAGGTAAATCCAGAAAACCTTCTTGTACAGATTCAGCCTTACTAAACATAATTTGCCTTATATCAGAGTACATATGACAATGTAATAGTACATGTAATTCCGTTTCTGTTTCTGTACAATATGGACAGATTCTATTTTGAAGACTTAGCCCTTCATATCTTCATATCCTGTCTCAACCCGAAACGGTTATGTGTGACCTTCGCTCGGTCCTTAGTTTCGATCCGCAATTTTTCGAACGTGTGAAGTTATTGAAGGTTGAATCTGGTCAAGTCGAAGCTTTGAAGGATAGAAACCGAAAGTGCTCGACCGTTTGGTCAATGTTTTCACTCGAAAACATAAATCTATTTAGATTTACAAATTGATTATATAACTTAAGACAGAAAGCAATTAAGTTTCTTTTCATTGTAGTAAAAGATCGTCTACGGATGTTTTGAAATGGCCGGTTGTTTGCTGATTGACAATATATCTATATTATTGGCGCCGACGGCGGCGGCCTATAATGGAATAGTTTTTCCAGAAGCACATGCTCGGAGCGGTTATTAGAATGCGAAGAAAAATGGTTTTAACTGTATGCTAAAATAATACGAAATAGACATTAAAATATTGATTATACACATTTCCTTCATTAAAACGTAATTGTTTAATTGTAATGTTCCTTTTCATATCTTTTAGAAAAAATACGAAAACGTAAAACAACTTCTCCCTTATCGGTTTTGCAAAATTATAATATCAGCTTATTTTTTACCAGGTGCTTCAAAGTCAGTCTCCGTGGTATAGTGGGTAAGTTGATGACCGCCTAATTTTACGAGTGGAGTTCGAATCCCGGTCAAACCCAATTTTTTTAAATAATTTTTCTTCCGTTTTTTTTTCAGCTTTAAAACCACCATGATTTTAAATGTTATCTGCAAATATTCATAAATTTTTTCATTCAAATCAAACTAATAATGATTGCTTATCAGAAAGCTAATTTTAGCTATTTAACACCACACATGTACAAAACTATTTTCGGTGCCCTTTGATTCTTTGCATCAATAGTATTCTTGTACATTGCTCGTACAATAACTTACTGGCTGTAGCAGATCGCTCGATAATTTTTTGTACTGTTTTGATTTTAAATTCATTTCTTATGGCGTTATGCTATAAAACAGTTCAAGGATATTTAACTCTAAGTATACCAGCTGATAACATGGTATAGGACATGCAACACAGGGAAACAAATCGAGACAAGGCCTTTTAATGTACTTGTTACGTTCGGAATCACAGATGCTTGGGATATGGACTCGCCATCCAATGTAATACTTGTCCCATGTTGTACGGAACATATAGTTTTGTCGGTTGCACAGTTGGCAATCAGAAACTGTGTTTCCTAGGTTGTTAATGCATGCAGACTACAACCAGATTACACAGCTCTGAAAGTTTTAAGCTCACACTGTTCCAGTTTTCCCATAACTGCTCTATTACAAACTATGGATTCATCCCCGATGTTAGAAATACTATTGTAAAATACAATCTATATGATCATTACACGCCGTCCTAGAGGCGGCGTGTATATTGGAATGCAGTAAGTAAAATTTCCATGGGGTGACGTAACTACTTTTAGACTGTAGACTGATTTCACAGTGTGTTCTTTTGTAACAAGCGGTCTTTTGATTTGAGATCGCGAACCAGTCTAAATTTTACGGAAATAGCCGATTTTAAACGAATGACTACTAACAGATATTTGAATATACTTTACGAAACTACCAAGTTTATGATGTGTCCACTTCTTATTCAAAGTGTCTGGGAAGTTAAATTCGTTTGTTTACATAAATTTGTACCGCCATTATTCCGAAACAAAATAACGAAGTTATATGCTCTGAACTCAATGCCTCGATACCGCAGTGCTATGTATCCCCGCTTGGCACGCGGGAGATCAGACATCGAAACCTCGCCGGAGTGGAATTAACTTTATTTATATAGTGGGAACAAATAAATTCATATATTAAGAATAATTTTTCTTTCGTACAAGAATAATATAAATTGAAGCAAATTTACATGTTAGAATTCGAGACTTAGGAAAATAAAAAAAAAATTATTTCAATGATTTGATAATTCAGTAATGTGGCAGCAGTCAATTTCCATACAGAGGAAACAACGCCTATAGACTTGACGTAGAATCATCGTTTTTAGCATTAAACATTAACAAATGATCAGCCATATACAAAATTAGAGTACAAAAAGATTAGGTTTTGTTAATCACCATACATTAAATCCAACATTACTAATTATCGCAACCCCCACTCCATTTGGCGGCGTTCAAACATTTGACTTGTTTAATAGTTTTCATACAGTCGGAGTTCTTACACTGAGATTATGGAACATTCCAAACTGGGAAGTGCAATGGAAATATATTAGTAGTAAAGGTATATTTTTCTAATCTGTGACAGTGAAGGTTTTCTTGCAATATATGTTTGGACTTGTCTCAATGCATCATTGAATTCATCCAGGTATGTGCAGAATACATGTATTTGCTCTGTACAGTAGGAAAAACTGATTTTGAATAAATTAATCTTTCATGTTATCATTCACATCGTTTTTCTTGCCAAGGGCGACATTTCACGTGTGATGTACTTCAAATTTTAAAGTGATACGAGTATTACACACGTTTTGTAACAACAAGGTTGAATCATCTAAGGTTTTTGGAGGTGCAATTACTAGGGGTGAAATGACTAGGGGTGAAACGTGACACATTCTGTCTTTTGCACTATTTCCAAAGACATCTTCTGGGGACGTTGGTCATATGGATAAAACTTAAAATACTTACATACATGTACAAATCAGGTACATAGAGTGGCTCTATTAAAGCTGCTCGCTCTCAGATTTTGGTAAAAAAATTAAGTTCTTCAAGCTGTAAGTAAATAACGTATTTTAGAACATATAGTCATATAAAAAGGCTCCAGTATATCCTGCCACGTATATCTCTTAATTTAAAAGAATACGCTACCAAATTCAAAATTGTTGCAAACGCTTTTAAAATTTCAATAAAAAAATATAGTGCAGCGGTGTGCAACCAACATATTAAATCGATTTCTGCAAATTCGTACCTAGATTTTTGCTTATAATTTGATTCTAGCCTTTATTGTGCGACAATATTTACCCGGCACTCATTAATCTTCGCCAATATCTTCGGTTATGTTCGGGTGTGCTTTCGTTGTTTCAATTGATTACCATATCGGACAAATACATTTCACCGGCTGAAATTCACATCGCAGACAGTGGCGTATTGGTAAGATGCCTTACTTGTATACAAGGTTTCATGGGTTCGAATCCTTTTTTTTTTAAAGAGAATGGCTATTTCTATTTAATTTGTGACACTGTCTTATGCACCATTTTTGCTTTTATATATTCTGTGATTGTTGGTTAACTTTGCTTTGTTTTCTGTGTTTTATTTTTTATGTACTTATACTTACTATTGATATTCATGGCATTTTTTTCGAAGTTCTTCGATATATTAGCCGAGGCTATCTTATCTTTAGATCTCATCTGTTTTTCTAGATGATCTGCTCGTGGGCATTTTCAGTTCTAAATACAAATGTATGCAGGACGACGGAGAAAGAATGCTCAAAAAGTCATTAAAAATCTTGAAACCCCGTGCTGAACAAAGACACTAGTGAATACATTTAATGTTACGAAACGATTAAAAAAAGGTAGGCTAATACAAAAATTCAAGCAAAACTCGAACTTGCATACGCTGGATTGGTAGTCAAATGCCTGATCCATTACACCATTGCGGAATGCGATATCTGGTACACTAGGAAATTGATATTTTATATCAATCGCTTGTAACAGTTATATTTTATCTGAAGATTACCGACCACATACCGACCACATAAGAAATATTCATGATTGGCGCATAATTGCGTTATATTTATGTATAATTATGTCAATTTAAAAAATAAAGTGTTTTTTTCAGCGGTAACTGAGAGCGAGCAGCTTTAAGAAGAATCGAGTAAAGCGTGCGTGACAAGTTTGTCTTTAAAAAGTATTAAAATATAAGTTTGGTGACAAAATGTGTTTAAACGAAGATATTTGAGTATGAAATATACAGTCGAGATCGTAGTGAACTGCAGATGAATATTTCCTACGCACTTCCTGGTCCAAGAACCGATCTCTGGCTAACCCTTGACTAACGGCCTATTCATATAATTTCACAGCGTTAAAAAGAAGACTTTTCCAGATAGGAATGCATTTGACCTAGCTAAATATACATTATATCTGCCATTTTCTCAAGTTTGCGATCATTTTTCTCACTTAAACCAAATTTGCGCTTAATATACGCCAATCCCCTGATTGTTCAGTACAAAGGTATGAAGATGATCTACTTTTTAAAATTTTAGTATTTTCTTTACGGTTTACAAGGCTTTTCCCATTCCCAACTGTTAAGATTTTAATGAAACTTGCGTTGAAACGGGATGTGAATATCACTATAAATTGGTGGGCAATATTGCAAGTGCGGTGCATATATTTCAAATTCATTAATGTTGTTTACCTTAGTGATAACTTGACTGTACTGTCATAGAAACGAAAAGTGTTTACATGATCCAGGTATCTTCATTATACGTCGGATCAAAGGATAACTGTTTAATTACGGGCAAATTGAAATCGTCCGGATAACTGACCGTCCGGTTAACATGTTGGATACCAGTAGGGTTTATATGTAATCTAAATCGCACTCGTATGTATTGTTATGGTCAAAAACATAATTTGAATGCACAGAATTTATGTACACACAATGTAATTATCAAATATGTTGAAATTATTTATAAATCATGTGTTACAAAGGGTAATAGTTTGGTGTAAAATTCTTTTCTTTTGTTTAAGTTTTTATGGGTAATGTAAATAACATTCACATATTCATGTTGCGGCACGGATTTGGCAACTGCAACAAGTAGTCTACGAAGCTATAGTCCCTAGCAGTCATTTTGATATATAAAACAAAATGTGGTATTTCATGCCTTTGTTCCCCTCTCAATACAGCAAGGACGTTGCAGCGCTGTTTACAGAGCGGAGCTCACCCGATCAATTGGCTGTGAAGATTTTGAATGAAACGTTAACGATGTAGAGGTTTCAATTCATTTTTTCTAGGTACTATTCATACAGTTGCACAAAGACGTGTTACAGGAGATCTTGCTGCTCTGGTTATGGTGGAAACAACTGTAACAGACGTATGAGCAATTAAGTTTATATTTTTTAATTTCGTCATTTTAAAATAGAGAAACAAAGTATCATGAATATGGATCTTTAAAAAAAAATTAACATATCAACATTAACAACAACAACAAAAGAAAACTACAGGAATTCCAAAGCTCTTGCTGATGTACTATTTACAATAATCCATAAAAATCGAGAGGGTAACGTTTACATTTAAGCAACTATACATCTTGCTTTTCATTTTCTGCCCCGTCCTTCTTGTATGAGGAAGTAAATTTCATGCACAGCTTGTACGCTGTAAAGATTAAATATCACATTTTAAGCTGCTCGCTCACAGTTTCTGGTAAACAATTTATATTTCTCCAAAATAATATATTAAAACAAATCTAGAATCAACACCACAAGTGAAAATTAACATAGCAATTTGCAAAAATCCGTTGAAACTGTTGATGAGTTTGGTTTAACGGCACCGCTACGCTATATATCCGAATGGTTATATTAGGATTTTCAAAAGCGATCGTTAAGCTTCGTAATAATATCAAATATACACATATATTTTACAGGAATTTACACTTGAACCTTTTTAATCGACTATTCGTTCTAAAATATGTTATTCCCAGAGAATTTTGAAGAACCTTTTTTTACCAAAATCTGAGAATGAGCAGCTTTAAGAAATACTTAAAGTCTAACAATGGCCAATAAAGAAAACAAACATGACATAGTTATTACTGTGTCACGAGACTTAAAAACTAAATAAAGTTCCTTAACAGCAAATGACAATTGTCTACGTGACTGGTGTTTGTCTGGACGACCAAAGCATTATTTGGTAAAGAGGCATCCGACGAGATAAGTAAGGGCTATGAACAATCTATCTGACTGTAGACCACATAAAGTAGGCAAATAGTTACTGTTTATTTTACACAGCTTATTGTTATGGGTCACTTGTCTGTCCAAATGGTGGTACTTGCTCTTCACCCAACAGATGTGTCTGTCGTACAGGATTTTCGTCACCAAAATGTACAGGTAATTACATGGAGTTAATTTTATATATGATATATTGCTAATACGTAGATACATTGAATAAAACTGCAGATTATCAGGGTTTTTTTTCAAAAACGTATGTGTTTTACTACTGTTAATAAAATTTCTAAATACCAGTTTTATATTTGTCCCTTAATTTCGATGGCAACCGTAATCACACACACACACACACACACACACACACACACACACACACACACACACACAAAGAAAACGCTAGACTAGATATCGCATTCTTCAGGTCCATATATATAGATATTCACGTCACCCCCCCCCCCCCCCCACACACACACACACACACACACACACACACACACACACACACACACACACACACACACACACACACACACACACACACACACACACACACACACACACACACACACACACACACACACACACACAATATTCACGTCATTGTCAGTCAACATTATAGCAATTTAAATTGGTCACTATCATAATTATTATGTGACCAAGCCATAACGGTTACCATGGAAAGTCTTGTTTCGAGGTCTGATATTTAAAGTTCCAGGATCTTTTTTTGTATTGTAACATACTGAAAGGATAATGATATAACCATGTTCTATTTACTCTAAAACAATGTTGACATATTCCTTTCTTTTGTATTCAAGTCGCCTTTTCACGAAAACGAGTTGCCAGGTAGCCTTTTTTATTTTTTGCAATATCATAAAAAAGGTCATTTCCGCCGGTAAGACATCTTTCTTGGTAAAATAAGAGCTACTTGTAAATGTGGTCCTGGGACTTTAATCAAAACTGCACTTTGATATTTAAAGGCTTAATATTATATAGTAGTAACGTTATTTCAGGGAAAATACATTTAGTTAACGCAATTAGGAAAATCTCTTTTTTAAGGAAAATACTTTTAGTTAACGCAGTTAGGAATCTTTTTTACGGAAAATACGTTTAGTTAGCACAATGAGGAGACCTTCATTTTTAGGGAAAATACGTTTAGTAAGCACAGTTAGGGAATCTTTTTTCTAAAGACCACTTTTTTTTATCTGTTTTGATGGTCATTTCTCTGTATGTCATCTTGTCTTATTTCTTTTTGTTTGCTAGATATTGACGAGTGTAAGAGGTATAGTTATAATCGCTGCAGCCAGAAATGTGAAAACACACCCGGATCATATACATGTAGTTGTTATAAAGGATACAAACTTAGCACAAATGGAAGGAATTGTTCCGGTATAAAAATGTTTCTGGTGAAGCTAAATATAGTATAATGGTTACAGAATACATAAAAACACCAACAATTGCAAATCGGTATTCACTAAGTTGCATTCATTTCGCTAAAGGTAATTCCGTACTTTAAGATTATCTTTTTTTCATTCATCCCACTTTCTTAAAAAGGAAAAATAGTGATATCCGTGTGTGTCCGGAGTGGTATTTCCTAAAGACATCTTTTTCAGAAAAAAATGTATGTGACAATCTCACGTTAGCAGGCAAGTGTTATGGCCTTTATAACACTCCCATACGTTCCAAGACAATGTCATAGATGAAATAAAAAAAATATAAGAAGGTTTTATTGTAGTCAATATCTCTTGAAATATTGCAGTTATTTAGCAATTTCAAAGTTAATGCAGACAAGGATTACGTATTCGAGTTTAAAGAGTTTAGAAGTGAATTCTCACCGTTAAGTTTTATAATTCATATTTGTTTCGTATTAATTAAACTGGTAGTTCTTATTTACGAAATGAATTTCGCAGAAAGAATTCGTAATTACAAAGCATTGTCACGTAAAACCGAAGAGACTTTTCGAAAATACGAACCACTATTTCGTAATACCGAAAAAAACATTGTAGGAACGAACTATTATTTAGTTTATATAGTTTAACATTCCATATAAACGCAATAGCATTTTGTACAAACGAAAAAGCATCTCGAAAATACATATAATATCATTTCGTTTTTCGAGCTGCATTTGTTCATCATAAAATAGGGGCAATGATTTTGTGAAAGCAAAAGTTTCATTGGTAATTACGAAATACAAGTCTCAATTAAGATATAATATTTTGTTTATGCGCAATGTTTCTTCGATTTCACAATTTTTACGAAATATTAATAATAAATTGATTGAGTTAACGGCTAAGGCAAAAGTGACATTGAAACAGTTATTTTTTCTTTTCCAAAGCATGTAAGACATTTGAAGATATACTTTACTGAATGACCTCATATTAAGTTTAGTCATAAACTTGTTTTTATAGATATAGATGAATGTGCCAACGGCGACAACAGGTGTGACCAGATGTGTCAAAATACATTGGGTTCCTATAAATGCTCCTGCAATGTAGGCTACCAGCTGAACGGAACACACAATGAAACACACAATGAAACATGCAGTGGTAAGTTATTAAAGTACAATTATACAGACAATAAAACATGTAGTGGTAATATATTTAACTACACGATCTTTTGTTTTAATGCGTTAATTGTAAACGTCGTAATTAATGTACATACGCATTGAATTTACTAATGGTACAATCAAACAACAGCTAATATCTCTCTCTCTAAATATATATATATATCTTTTACATAGATATCTTTTTTTCTGTGATAGAAACGAGTCTAGAATCTCACAAAGCGTTATAGACCAATTTATAGAAAAAATGTTTGCATTTTTCACTGAAAGCGAAACCTGTGTGAGAAATGATATCCGTTTCTACACCAAGAAAGAAGAGTCATTTGTATGTGATTTGAATCTGACAATCGTTCAAAAACGTTTCCAGATAATTGAAATTGCATTTATTTCTTGTTTTCCATGAATATTTTAACTTTATATTAAATGCTTAAGAGACTTGACTCAATCAGTCAGCATGACTATCATTTATACTTATTAGACTGTCGGCGCATGTACCGACATTCTTAGGCGGCAGTATCGACTGCCGGATCGTAATGCAAAATCGGGCACACAATTAAGTTTTAAGCTGAAAATGGTTATGTTCAAATACATCGATAACACCTGCCAATTTTGCTATATTAGTTTGTGGTTAAATCCATGTAAACAACACCATCTTAAACTTTGGATATGTACCAAAGTCAAACGGACTACATAGGGCCCTGTATGGAGGCGATTTGACTAAACAGAAGCTGTTGACTTTTGCTGCAGTACAATTATTGTATATACTATATATATGTCATATAGACATAGATGAATGTTCAAGTGATACAGACAGATGTGAGCAGGACTGCCAAAATATACCAGGTTCTTATCAGTGTTCTTGCAGAACAGGCTACCTCCTTGATTCAAATAACAGAACGTGTTCCGGTATGTGGCTTCCATTTTTTTTTCAAAAGACGTTTGTTGTCTAACGCAGGGATTCATTTAGATCATTATATGTATATCACTTTTTACACGATCGCCGGTAAGCTCAGTATTACATAAAAAAGCCAATTCAGCAAATCTGTTGCTATTTTAGTTGAATTGAACTATACATAATTATAAAAATAATAGTGTAATCATAGTATTGCGTGTTAATAATATTATTTTAAACATGCATATTATTGTTGAAGATATAGATGTTGGTTTAAGTACAAAACATTACTGTGAATAGAAATGTCAAAACGCCTATATGTCTATAAATGTACTTGTAGAAGAGGGCACTTTTTTTGGTCGAAACAACGGGTCTTGTTCTGGCAGTTTCCAACTTTGATATATTCAAAAGTCAAATTTTCAATTGAAACGAATAACACCTTAGACAAATCCCTAGATCAAAACATTTTATTCTCCCTGGCTATGCTCATCACACAACTCTCTTCACATTTCAAACTTGTGAAGCAAATTTCCTATCTGTATTCTCAATATTAACGCAGTGCCTAATCGAGCAAAATCAGGTCTCGCCTGCTCAACAGTAGAACATAATTTCCCTCAGTGTGTCTTTTTAAGTCGGGTGTCTGAAATGTCAATCCATTATCAACAAACACAAGTTTATGGCCTATATTGTAATCGAAACCCACAAAGCAACAGACAAACTTTATTTCTTGAAAAAATAAACCAAATACATTTTTTGTGTAATTTCAAAGAAAATAATTTACATTATGGAGAAATTTCAATTTTACGCTAGAAACTGTTGGCGAGCAGCTTTAGAATTACGCTGAAGTACTCGCAAAATGTCTGAACTAACTATAAACCAATAACCTGTAGGAATACGATTTTTAAGCTTACCAGAATAATGTTTGTTGCATGTAGCTCTACCAGAGTTGTTCAAAGAATTCCATTCCATATAAAACTCTGGTTGCTAAGGCAACAAATAGGACAATATTCTCCTCCATTACCACAATGGTCGGAGCTTAGATATTTGGTTTGTGGCAGTGTCTAGTAAACCTTTATCAAAATTGTTCAAATCATGCGCCTGGGATCAAAATTGTCCCCGCTCGGTGGCCATATGTCTTACATTTACAAATAAAAAGTAAAACTTGTAAGATATTCTTGTCAGAAGCTGTAAGGCCTAGAGCTTAAATATTTTGTGTGTAGCAAGGTGTGGTATTCCTCTATCAAGTTCTTCAAAGCGTGCTTGGTTCCGCCCTTGTGCTTCAGTTGTTTTATATAGTTGATTGTCGGAATTTCAGTCATAGTTTTGAATCAGATAAAACAGACTACAGGGAATTAACAAAGAGAGAAATTTAACTGTTTATATTAGTGGTCATACATATAGTCTTCTAATAGTTTTAGTACTCATTTTGTTGCTGATATATGTTGATTATAAATTTTATAGATTCAGGAAATTAGATCACAAATAAACGCATTAAGTTTAAGTTCATTGCTTATACAATAACTATAAAGTAAAAAATAGTTTTCATCCTGGATTCAGTTTTAATATTCTAAATAAATAACACTTTCAAACTGATGAAACACATTTTTCTTTTTTGTAATTATCCTTTCAACCTCGTAAGTTTCCGGTAAAACTTCTGTTATAACACTGTCTTCTTTTTAGGAAAAGTATCGACAAGAAATTGCTTAGTTTCACTTAGTTTTTTTGTATTCAACTCTCTTTTTACGTGTTTCGTTTTTGAAAGATTTTTTTTTAATTTAAACATTGACACGTGTCACTAATAAATATTATACAACGGTGTAAAACTCAAAGTTATGCCATATCAGTATGAAAATTTTACAAGTTTTGTCATTTCATAGTGCATTCGAATCATCTGTCCGCAGTAACGTGTCAGGAAATGACCATAGGCCCTACTGCTAAGAAAAGCAAATTTTAAGTTTTTAACTATTTGTCTTTCAATTATATTTTTAATAGGCAACTTGCAAAATGTCAACTCTACATATGTTTTATTCATGACTAAACACCAACGATTGCTATGCTATGCTGAACACACGCAACCACTTTGTATATATCTGACGCCGGGAAATAGTGAAAATCTTAATTTTCAAAACAATTTTGAAGCAAGAAGATTTCATCTCATTCTGTTAAAAATTAAATTTTCATAACGAATATAAAAAGTACTCTCCAAAAATATCAAAGAAAAAGAATAAGACTTTATTTTTACGTACAAAATCATGAGTTAAAACTGGTGTTCCGTTTAATTTGACCAAAGATGTATATAGAAATCTATGAAAACTAGTCACAGTTTTCAAAAAGAAATTGAAGCAAGAAGAATTTAGTTAAATTGTTATAAAATTACCGTTGGAAAGACATTTAAATAAATTTTAATGTCATATCAAGGAAAATATTGAAGTGTAAAGAGAACGGTTTATTTAATCGATGTATAAATTATCTTCCTATATAATTCAATGTATTTTTATCGTTTGTGGCTAATCGATTGAAATGACTGGTGGCGCGCAGGGGTTCAGATACAAGGCCTAAAATGAGAATTGTTTGGTATGTGAAATGGAACCGAAGGTGACTACTTAATTGTGAAATATATTTGTTTGAATGGAAGTCGGAACATTTAATCTAACGTGACATTTTATTTTTAAAAATCAAACGAATTTATCATTATTTTTTTTTTGCCTAATTATTTTCTATTTTAAGGATATCAGTGCAAACCTTATGAAAGAAATATGTATCTGAAATTGACATGTGTCATATGAACAAATCTTTATTTTTTCATCACTAGATATAAATGAATGTGACAATGATGACAATGGATGCGACCAGATCTGTCGTAATACAAGGGGTTCCTATGAATGTTCCTGTAATGCGGGATATAACCTGAATTTAGACAAAAAGACCTGCAGTGGTAAGTAACTTTGATTAAATATAGATTCACTTCGATTCTATTTAATTTTCAGTTATTCGTTACATGCTTTGCAGAGAAACACATTTATCTTAGTAGGAAAACCTAGCAACAAAAAATGTGAATTAACTCTTGCTTATCTAATATAAAACGTATCATATCCTGTATATCACACATACGACAGCCGAATGCACCGCTTAAGAATAGTACGACAATGATGTTCTTCAATAATACCTACATTTTGCGAACAGTCGGAATGAAAATACGTTTTATTTTACTTTCAACGAGAAGAATTTCAACTTTTAGTGTCTGATTATCACTTTTATATAAATTTATGTACATTGTATTCATGTATGTGTTTGTTTTTTCCATAGATATTGACGAATGTAAATATTACTGGAATAGGTGTAGTCATAAATGTGAAAATACACTTGGATCGTACAGATGCAGTTGTAATACAGGATACACACTCAGCACAAATGGCAGATCATGTTACGGTACGATAAGTTGTTCTCAGTCATGAAACAATAGCTGGCAAGAATGACTACTATCATTTGACAGAAACTTCTAGCAAAGTGAGATCTCTACGGGTCATCTGCTGATGTAACACTAGGAAACACACGTTAAAGACACTTGTTATATTATTAGTTGCCTTAAACACTCCTTAAACGCCCACATATTCTTACATTAAATTAAGCAGAAAAGAATTCAGATTCTTCTGATTTGTCTTTTAGATATAGATGAATGTAACAGCAGTGATACAGGATGCGACCACAACTGTCGTAATACCTGGGGTTCCTATATATGTTATTGCAAATCGGGATACACACGGAATTCAGACAACAAAACATGCAGTGGTAAGTAATATTCTGAACTTGTAAACCAGTTCTAAAACAGAATTTTGCCAGGACTTTGGAATCTATCTAGGTCACAATAGACCTAAATTGTTATAAATTCCGCGTAGTATATTTTACAAGTGTAAAACTGCCAAAATCTCTTACAACAACAACAAATACACAAGGGAGATCACTGTAAAGAAAGGAACTATGATTTTATTTGTCCATTTTTTTTATATCTTAAGCATCAACTTCAAATACTAATGCGCCATTAGCATTAGTTTAACACATTTAAATGCACAGCAACCGAAAATTGCTTTTATAAAACTGTCACCAAAAACATACTATGTGCAGTAAGATGCGCATAATGTCTATTTAATGATACTACATTGGTTCTAGGTTGCTTCAAGTATGTTTCTGTTTCCAAGGATATAAGGGCCTTCTTGCAAACGTATCGAAAGAAATATACATGTGGGGTATAGAAGTGTGATATTTATAATTCTGTGACTTTGCTTCATTAGATATAGATGAATGTGACAATGATGACAACGGGTGCGACCAAATCTGTCGTAATACAAAGGGTTCCTATGAATGCTCGTGCAATGCGGGATACATGCTGAAACCAGACAACAAGACGTGCAATGGTAAGTAATTCGTGGTTAAAGTTGCATTTGTGACCATAATTTCAGGTTGAAGCATCACAACAAAACTAAATGTAAATGTAAATGTATTTAAACACAAGTGTCTAAGAAGGAAAACGTAACAACAAAACAGGCAAAGCAATTCTTGCTAATATTAAGTATTTTATATTCTGAATACCGCCCATACGATTGTCGAATGCATTGTTTAAATAAGAATAAGTACGACATAGATGCTTTTCAATAATTCTTACAAAGTAAAGAAGATATAATGTCAATAAATCAGGCAAACATACCTACATGAAAATGAAAAAGAAAACTTATACCTTTAAATGAGAATTCTTTTAGTGTTCTGTGTTTTTTTTGTTTTTTTTTGTTTTTTTTTTTCGTTTTAACAATTTAATTATTCATTTCTTAATTCCATTCTGAAAGTGTTGTTAGATCTAGTGAACAATATAGGTTCCCAATGCCCTGATATCTGCTCAAAACTGTAAAGTATAAACACAATTACAGACTAAAATCTGAATCACCTTTGCTAATCTTTATGATAAAAATTGTCATAAAATAAGAAATAAAATACTGAGCAACAAAAGACACACTAATATGATATGTTTAAGATATCCATACTAACATTAATCAGATTAATGCTTGCCTGGTTAGCAAATATTTTCAAACAGTATTTTCAAGACCTTACTGTCAACTACTCTGCATCTAACCTTAGCAAAAGCAGATCTATGATTAAATGGAAGTAGCATATTACAGTACTATTCAGCATGAAGATTACCTTACGGGAAGGGCCAACTGTACTTTGTATTTGACTAAACTATGCTACTTTAATATCTTCCATCAGCAGGTTATTTTGCTGGATCACCCAGTAAGAGCGAGAGAGACTGACATATAATCAATATTTTATGTTGATAGATATGTACTATTTTCGCACTAAAATTATAAAACCGTTCACAGATGTATTTTATTGACCTTTTTCATGCGGCACTATCCAATCAAAAGGTGCCATACATAGCACAATTGTAATACATTCTACTTCTCATTTCACTGACGGTTGAAAATGCAAAAGCAAGCTAGTGTTCTGTGTTACACGCCATTTCTGTAGGACTGTTTTAGAAATTTCATAAATGTATATTGTTTTTCCATAGATATTGACGAATGTAAAGGATACAGGTACAAGAGATGTAGTCATAAATGTGAAAACACACCTGGATCATATAGATGCAGTTGTAATACAGGATACACACTAAGCACAAATGGCAGATCATGTAACGGTACGAAAAGTTGTTCTCATACATGTAAAACTAGCTACCAAAGTGGCACAACATTGCTTGCCAAGGTGTAGGGAAAACACCTATGATAAACTCCTTCATCGGTTGGCAATGTGCACAAGGTAGTTTGTTATTGTTTCCAGTTTATCAAACAACTGCAACTCACCGATCAGTGACCACGATATTTACTCATTCGATTTCTATCATTTGACAGAAACTTCTAGCAAAGTGAGATCTCAACGGGTCATCTGCTGATGTAACACTAGGAAACACACGTTAAAGACACTTGTTACATTATTAGTTGTCTTAAACACTCCTTAAACGCCCACATATTCTTACATTAAATTAAGCAGAAAAGAATTCAGATTCTTCTGATTTGTCTTTTAGATATAGATGAATGTAACAGCAGTGATACAGGATGCGACCACAACTGCCGTAATACCTGGGGTTCCTATATATGTTATTGCAAATCGGGATACACACGGAATTCAGACAACAAAACATGCAGTGGTAAGTAATATTCTGAACTTGTAAACCAGTTCTAAAACAGAATTTTGCCAGGACTTTGGAATCTATCTAGGTCACAATAGACCTAAATTGTTATAAATTCCGCGTAGTATATTTTACAAGTGTAAAACTGCCAAAATCTCTTACAACAACAACAAATACACAAGGGAGATCACTGTGAAGAAAGGAACTATGATTTTATTTGTCCATTTTTTTATATCTTAAGCATCAACTTCAAATACTAATGCGCCATTAGCATTAGTTTAACACATTTAAATGCACAGCAACCGAAAATTGCTTTTATAAAACTGTCACCAAAAACATACTATGTGCAGTAAGATGCGCATAATGTCTATTTAATGATACTACATTGGTTCTAGGTTGCTTCAAGTATGTTTCTGTTTCCAAGGATATAAAGGCCTTCTTGCAAACGTATCGAAAGAAATATACATGTGGGGTATAGAAGTGTGATATTTATAATTCTGTGACTTTGCTTCATTAGATATAGATGAATGTGACAATGATGACAACGGGTGCGACCAAATCTGTCGTAATACAAAGGGTTCTTATGAATGCTCGTGCAATGCGGGATACATGCTGAAACCAGACAACAAGACGTGCAATGGTAAGTAATTCGTGGTTAAAGTTGCATTTGTGACCATAATTTCAGGTTGAAGCATCACAACAAAACTAAATGTAAATGTATTTAAACACAAGTGTCTAAGAAGAGAAACGTAACAACAAAACAGGCAAAGCAATTCTTGCTAATATTAAGTATTTTATATTCTGAATACCGCCCATACGATTGTCGAATGCATTGCTTAAATGAGAATAAGTACGACATAGATGCTTTTCAATAATTCTTACAAAGTAAAGAAGATATAATGTCAATAAATCAGGCAAACATACCTACATGAAAATGAAAAAGAAAACTTTTACCTTCAAATGAGACTTCTTTTAGTGTTCTGTGTTACACGCCATTTCTGTAGGACTGTTTTAGAAATTTCATAAATGTATATTGTTTTTCCATAGATATTGACGAATGTAAAGGATACAGGTACAACAGATGTAGTCATAAATGTGAAAACACACCTGGATCATATAGATGCAGTTGTAATACAGGATACACACTAAGCACAAATGGCAGATCGTGTAACGGTACGAAAAGTTGTTCTCATACATGTAAAACTAGCTACCAAAGTTACACAACATTGCTTGCCAAGGTGTAGGGAAAACACCTATGATAAACTCCTTCATCAGTTGGCAATATGCACAAGGTAGTTTGTTATTGTTTCCAGTTTATCAAACAACTGCAACTCACCGATCAGTGACCACGATATTTACTCATTCGATTTCTATCATTTGACAGAAACTTCTAGCAAAGTGAGATCTCTACGGGTCATCTGCTGATGTAACACTAGGAAACACACGTTAAAGACACTTGTTACATTATTAGTTGTCTTAAACACTCCTTAAACGCCCACATATTCTTACATTAAATTCAGCAGAAAAGAATTCAGATTCTTCTGATTTGTCTTTTAGATATAGATGAATGTAACAGCAGTGATACAGGATGCGACCACAACTGTCGTAATACCTGGGGTTCCTATATATGTTATTGCAAATCGGGATACACACGGAATTCAGACAACAAAACATGCAGTGGTAAGTAATATTCTGAACTTGTAAACCAGTTCTAAAACAGAATTTTGCCAGGACTTTGGAATCTATCTAGGTCACAATAGACCTAAATTGTTATAAATTCCGCGTAGTATATTTTACAAGTGTAAAACTGCCAAAATCTCTAACAACAACAACAAATACACAAGGGAGATCACTGTGAAGAAAGGAACTATGATTTTATTTGTCCACTTTTTATATCTTAAGCATCAACTTCAAATACTAATGCGCCATTAGCATTAGTTTAACACATTTAAATGCACAGCAACCGAAAATTGCTTTTATAAAACTGCCACCAAAAACATACTATGTGCAGTAAGATGCGCATAATGTCTATTTAATGATACTACATTGGTTCTAGGTTGCTTCAAGTATGTTTCTGTTTCCAAGGATATAAGGGCCTTCTTGCAAACGTATCGAAAGAAATATACATGTGGGGTATAGAAGTGTGATATTTATAATTCTGTGACTTTGCTTCATTAGATATAGATGAATGTGACAATGATGACAACGGGTGCGACCAAATCTGTCGTAATACAAAGGGTTCCTATGAATGCTCGTGCAATGCGGGATACATGCTGAAACCAGACAACAAGACGTGCAATGGTAAGTAATTCGTGGTTAAAGTTGCATTTGTGACCATAATTTCAGGTTGAAGCATCACAACAAAACTAAATGTAAATGTAAATGTATTTAAACACAAGTGTCTAAGAAGGAAAACGTAACAACAAAACAGGCAATGCAAATTCTTGCTAATATTAAGTATTTTATATTCTGAATACCGCCCATACGATTGTCGAATGCATTGTTTAAATAAGAATAAGTACGACAAAGATGCTTTTCAATAATTCTGACAAAGTGAAGAAGATATAATGTCAATAAATCAGGCAAACATACCTACAAGAAAACTTATACCTTTAAATGAGAATTCTTTAAGTGTTCTGTGTTACACGCCATATCTGTAGGACTGTTTTAGAAATTTCATAAATGTATATTGTTTTTCCATAGATATTGACGAATGTAAAGGATACAGGTATAACAGATGTAGTCATAAATGTGAAAACACACCTGGATCATATAGATGCAGTTGTAATACAGGATACACACTAAGCACAAATGGCAGATCATGTAACGGTACGAAAAGTTGTTCTCATACATGTAAAACTAGCTACCAAAGGGACACAACATTGCTTGCCAAGGTGTAGGAAAAACATCTATAAACTCCTTCATCGGTTGGCAATGTGCACAAGGTAGTTTGTTATTGTTTCCAGTTTTTCAAACGACTGCAATTCACCGATCAGTGACCACGATTTTTACTTATTCCATTTCTATCATTTGACAGATGAGATCTCTACGGATCATCTGCTGATGTAACAATAGGAAACATCCCTAAAATACACTTGTTATGTTTTAGTTGTCTCAAACTCTCCTTAAATGCCCACATATTCTAACCACTTACACTGGAAGCCACTGCTAACCCGACACTTATATAATTCGGTATAACTGGATTATTTGTATTCCGGATTTCGTTCAAATTTAGAATATAATTAATTCAATACATCATACGTACTTCTGCTAAATTTAATTTTAATTGATTAACAAATACATATAAAACTTTACATAGTAAAAGCATCACTGTAAAATCCGAATTCACAAAATGACCAACGTTAAATCCCAACAATGAGAAAAGTCACCGATTCATAATAAAATCCGTACATTCGAGTAAAGAAACGAAATACAATGTTAATTGTATTTTACATATAAATTTCCACCTTTGTTACGATTTATAGTAAACAGGTTGATACTGCATATGTTTGAAAATAAAATTATTGCTAGATAAAATATGATACATTTATGTCTGAGTGATTGGCTGGCAAGCAACGTGTGAATTGCGCCACCACGCTCTTGGTCATTCATTCGAAGTGACTGCTTTTTAAATCAAAATTCTGTTTTTACGGTTTGAATTGCGTTATAAAATGATAAAATGAAAACGAAAATCGATATTTTTCGCTCAGCTACATTTCGTCGTGCAGAATGGTGAAATCATACCTGTCACACGTTCAGAAGTAACCGATCGTCACAGTTGAAATATTTCATCATTTTTATACATGTAATGTTGCTAAACAACATGATATTTAATTTGAAATAAATATTCTTGAACCGTTTTCGAGAAAACCGAATTTGAAAAGTGTCGGGTTAGAAGTGGCTCCAAGTGTACTTGTAATGGATCCAATTTTCAAATGTGTCTTAACATATTATAAGTTACTCAAAGTTCTTTATGATTATGAGTACCACTCTGATAATTAATAATTCAGTCAAGAAACGATTAGATGAAATTTGTATACGGCAGTGGCTTATGCATACAATTTGTACACGGCACGATTAACAAGTCAAAAAGTGAGATTTTGGTTTGCGGTAGATGTGCGTTTGTTCGTTTTATGTTACAATCAATTTAGGATGAAAGCCGAACTTTGGTAATTTATGTTAGCTTATATTTATGGATAGCTGTGTCAGTACAGAAAAGAATTCAGATTCTTCTGATTTGTCTTTTAGATATAGATGAATGTAACAGCAGTGATACAGGATGCGACCACAACTGTCGTAATACCTGGGGTTCCTATATATGTTATTGCAAATCGGGATACACACGGAATTCAGACAACAAAACATGCAGTGGTAAGTAATATTCTGAACTTGTAAACAAATTCTAAAACAGAATTTTGCCAGGACTTTGGAATCTATCTAGGTCACAATAGACCTAAATTGTTATAAATTCCGCGTAGTATATTTTACAAGTGTAAAACTGCCAAAATCTCTAACAACAACAACAAATACACAAGGGAGATCACTGTGAAGAAAGGAACTATGATTTTATTTGTCCATTTTTTTATATCTTAAGCATCAACTTCAAATACTAATGCGCCATTAGCATTAGTTTAACACATTTAAATGCACAGCAACCGAAAATTGCTTTTATAAAACTGCCACCAAAAACATACTATGTGCAGTAAGATGCGCATAATGTCTATTTAATGATACTACATTGGTTCTAGGTTGCTTCAAGTATGTTTCTGTTTCCAAGGATATAAGGGCCTTCTTGCAAACGTATCGAAAGAAATATACATGTGGGGTATAGAAGTGTGATATTTATAATTCTGTGACTTTGCTTCATCAGATATAGATGAATGTGACAATGATGACAACGGGTGCGACCAAATCTGTCGTAATACAAAGGGTTCCTATGAATGCTCGTGCAATGCGGGATACATGCTGAAACCAGACAACAAGACGTGCAATGGTAAATAATTCGTGGTTAAAGTTGCATTTGTGACCATAATTTCAGGTTGAAGCATCACAACAAAACTAAATGTAAATGTAAATGTATTTAAACACAAGTGTCTAAGAAGGGAAACGTAACAACAAAACAGGCAAAGCAATTCTTGGTAATATTAAGTATTTTATATTCTGAATACCGCCCATACGATTGTCGAATGCATTGCTTAAATGAGAATAAGTACGACAAAGATGCTTTTCAATAATTCTTACAAAGTAAAGAAGATACAATGTCAATAAATCAGGCAAACATACCTACATGAAAATGAAAAAGAAAACTTTTACCTTCAAATGAGACTTCTTTAAGTGTTCTGTGTTACACGCCATTTCTGTAGGACTGTTTTAGAAATTTCATAAATGTATATTGTTTTTCCATAGATATTGACGAATGTAAAGGATACAGGTATAACAGATGTAGTCATAAATGTGAAAACACACCTGGATCATATAGATGCAGTTGTAATACAGGATACACACTAAGCACAAATGGCAGATCATGTAACGGTACGAAAAGTTGTTCTCATACATGTAAAACTAGCTACCAAAGGGACACAACATTGCTTGCCAAGGTGTAGGAAAAACATCTATAAACTCCTTCATCGGTTGGCAATGTGCACAAGGTAGTTTGTTATTGTTTCCAGTTTTTCAAACGACTGCAATTCACCGATCAGTGACCACGATTTTTACTTATTCCATTTCTATCATTTGACAGATACTTCTAGCAAAGTGAGATCTCTACGGATCATCTGCTGATGTAACAATAGGAAACATCCCTAAAATACACTTGTTATGTTTTAGTTGTCTCAAACACTCCTTAAATGCCCACTATTTACACTACACTGGAAGCCACTGCTAACCCGACACTATATAATTCGGTTAACTGGATTATTTGTATTCCGGATTTCGTTCAAATTTAGAATATAATTAATTCAACACACCATACGTACTCTGCTAAATTTAATTTTAATTGATTAACAAAACATGTAAAACTTTACATATAAAAAGCATCACTGTAAAATCCGAATTCACAAAATGACTTAACGTTAAATCCCAACAATGAGAAAAGTCACCGATTCATAATAAAATCCGTACATTCGAGTAAAGAAACGAAATACAATGTTAATTGTATTTTACATATAAATTTCCACCTTTGTTACGATTTATAGTAAACAGGTTGATACTGCATATGTTTGAAAATAAAATTATTGCTAGATAAATATGATGCATTTATGTCTGAGTGATTGGCTGGTAAGCAACGTGTGAATTGCGCCACCACGCTCTTGGTCATTCATTCGAAGTGACTGCTTTTTAAATCAAAATTCTGTTTTTACGGTTTGAATTGCGTTATAAAATGATAAAATGAAAACGAAAATCGATATTTTTCGCTCAGCTACATTTCGTCGTGCAGAATGGTGAAATCATACCTGTCACACGTTCAGAAGTAACCGATCGTCACAGTTGAAATATTTCATCATTTTTATACATGTAATGTTGCTAAACAACATGATAGTTAATTTGAAATAAATATTCTTGAACCGTTTTCGAGAAAACCGAATTTGAAAAGTGTCGGGTTAGAAGTGGCTCCAAGTGTACTTGTAATGGATCCAATTTTCAAATGTGTCTTAACATATTATACGTTACTCAAAGTTCTTGATTATTATGAGTACCACTCTGATAGTTAATAATTCAGTCAAGAAACGATTGGATGAAATTTGTATACGGCAGTGGCTTATGCATACAATTTGTACACGGCACGATTAACAAGTCAAAAAGTGAGATTTTGGTTTGCGGTAGATGTGCGTTTGTTCGTTTTATGTTACAATCAATTCAGGATGAAAGCCGAACTTTGGTAATTTATGTTAGCTTATATTTATGGATAGCTGTGTCAGTACAGAAAAGAATTCAGATTCTTCTGATTTGTCTTTTAGATATAGATGAATGTAACAGCAGTGATACAGGATGCGACCACAACTGTCGTAATACCTGGGGTTCCTATATATGTTATTGCAAATCGGGATACACACGGAATTCAGACA
The DNA here is from genome assembly GCA_022818135.1 of Saxidomus purpurata. Classification (NCBI taxonomy): domain Eukaryota; kingdom Metazoa; phylum Mollusca; class Bivalvia; order Venerida; family Veneridae; genus Saxidomus; species Saxidomus purpurata. The sequence goes on along the minus strand of JAFMSR010000002.1, from coordinate 5,707,173 downwards.
ACAAAACATGCAGTGGTAAGTAATATTCTGAACTTGTAAACAAATTCTAAAACAGAAGTTTGCCAGGACTTTGGAATCTATCTAGGTCACAATAGACCTAAATTGTTAAAATTTCCGCGTGGTATATTTTACAAGTGCATGATAATTATTTTGTTTTAAAATTGATAGCAATGACAATTAATATGGTATACTGGGTTCAGCTGTGATTATATTTTACCTGTCGTGCTCGCCACTAGCACCAATCCCTCCCTGTAATTTAAGATGCAAAAGCACGCGTTTGGTAGAATTACGACCGCACATGCTGCAAACGTGACAAAACCGTTCAGTCATTTTTTTTCATTTTGAACTCTCTTAAATTTTGGATCGATTGAATTTTCAGTTGATCCAATGTTAACAGAGTATAACGAGGGTCTAAGCAAAACTGGTCTAAGTGTATATGAAAATAGAAGCAGATAGGATACTCCTCGAAACGCTTCCTTACGGCCGAACGCTTTACATATAAACACGTAGTTCCATATATTCAGTTGTTTCGAATTAAACTGTCTTCTGTTTTAAAAATTATATAGTAACATATCTAAATGATTACAAAACATTTCAGAATAGCATAATATTATATTGTTGTTTTTCTTCTAATTTGTAACTAAAAATCAACGAGGTATCTGTTCTGTATAGAACTATTTTCCTATGCGGTTTTGATAGTTAAACCAAAGACACTAGAAGACAACTAGTCATGCCGAACTATGTTATGGCTTTTATCCGATATTGTGTTCGTGAACAACCATCGTAATACGTTATCGAACCACTATGTACTCTTGAATTTTAAATGACAAAACTCGGAATTCAACATAAAAAACAACGATTTTTTTTAAACTTGCCAACGCCTCTATCATCAAAAGTGCTCGGAATGACTAGTTGTCATTTAGTGTCTCTAAAGATTTGCCGAAAAACTAGTCTAAAATACGCCTTTATGCGTTTAGGTATAAAACTGAAACTTATCAGCAAATTAACTCTACAGAGGCACTTGTAGATGTCTTTTTGAAATAAGACAACATATTTTTTATGCTTTAAACACGTTGTAATTGTTGTATTTTATGTAAATGTGTGGTTCGAAAATGGTACAAACATGTCCGCATTTTGCCGAAGTCGGTTCGTACCTGGGTACGAATAACTGTAAGAAATCACATTCAGTTTTGTCAAAATCCATTTTTCAGTTACCATTCACAGCTTTATACTTCATAGGGTAGTTGAACGTAGTCACTAAATGCAAAATGTAAATACATGGGTTCCTATCTCAAAAGTAAAGTTTAAACAAATGGTTAAAGGTCAAAATTTGTGGACAGTTGTGCCTCCAGTTTAAAACTTTACTCGTGCAGGGGTTGTCCTGATATTTACACATGTAAAGTGTACAATCTGTGTTGTCCTGATATTTACACACTGTGTTGTTCTGAGACAATCGATACTCCAGCACTTTCAGTCCTATGATTTGTTTTATCAAGTTATTATGACATCATAAGCATTGGTCATCCGCAGTAAATATATAGCGCCGCACTAGTGCATCATGGCTTTGTTAAGAAATTCAAATTTGTTTGTTACACCTTTTTATTGTTGTTATAATCGTAAGGACCATTTCTCTGTCAATAAGTATTAAAGAAAAGACATATTTAACATAGATGAATGTGCAAGCAATAACAGTAGATGTGGACAGACGTTTTTTACGTTATTTAACTTTTGTTTCTCCGAGGGTCGAAGTCCCAGAAAAAACTAATACATTATAAGTATTATATATATTATCAGTAGAGAGCATACTTTGAATCGGCAAAAGGTACTGATGAATCTGTATTCAGGAGCCTTCTAAACTAAGATATATTGTAAGTCTATTACGATTACTACAATATATGTATCACTTGAGCTGCCGTGGTAACGTCCAATATCCTGACATGCCGTAGCATTAGCAAACAGCTAGTTAAAATCACATTGGTTACTTGACTACACTAGATAATTATAAGAATTTGCATGTAAGGCAAATGGCCATTTCACGCAATGATTAATCATTTGAAAGCACAATCCATTATAGTTCAACTGTTACAGCTGTCGATCATGATTTGTTTAGTGAAAATAAGCCAGTTACATCTTTTTTATTTGTTTAATTGTAGTGGTTTTGTTTTTCGTCAAATAGTATAAACACAATTGTAGGGTTAACGCACGTTTTTTCGTGTTATAACATCTGCAGAATCCCGAGGGACGGTTGGTGCCCGAGCCCGTTAGGGCGAGGGCACCAACAAATCCCGAGGATTCTGCAGAGTTATAACACGAATAAACGTGCGTAAACGCTATTCTAGCATAAAAAACCCCAGAAAAACAACTTTTAAATAGACTAGTCACTAGAGTTGTTTTTTAAATGTATCATAGGTGGAAGCAAACGAAGCCGACTCTCGTGTCGTTATGGATACGTGTTTTAATTATGCGTGTCCGGGGCCTTACAATATTTGACCTGATCCGCCATGTTGAATCTTGTGCGGTTAAAATATTTAATCTACAGTTTCAAGGATTATATCCGGATAACACAACTGAAAGGATAAACAATTATGTGATATGGTGATTCTACAGATAATGGCCGAAATTGCTTGAAAGAGGAATGTACACGGCGTCCATTATTTACATTGGCCCTGTAACGTGCATAATTAAAAACGGGTTATAACGGCACGTGAGCGCGAGAATCTCCCCGTTAACACACGTTTTTTCTCCTGTTAAAACACCGGCAAAATGGGCAAAAACAGCACATTTTATGCTAGAATACAAATAAACAAATCGATTTTGGATACTTTTCATTGATTACCCAAAACAAAACAATTATCTGTGTTATTCAAAGATGTAGATGAATGTGCAAGCGATACCAATAGATGTGAACAGATCTGCGAAAATATACCAGGTTCTTATCAATGTTCATGCAGAACAGGCTACTTGTTAGATTCCAACAACAATTTTTGCTCTGGTATGTTAATATGTTGTCATGAGTCTTCAAGTTACAGAAACAAAATCACATTGTCTTCATTTTGCGTTGAATTTCGGTATATTACACGAAATAACATGCATCCTACAAAACTGTATTTAATTCTAACACCACAGCTGCTACGGTAATGTCTGTTAAGCTCGCATGTCTCGGATAGTAAATTCTTTTAATCAATTGCTTTGAAGAATACAATATCGTACATGTGGACAGACACACAAACGGACATATATTTGATAGAAAAGTGAATCCTAAGTATCACGCTGTTTCGCAAACGACACAATAAAAATATCACATAAATGCTAATATTACAATTATGTTTATCAGTCGTTACCATATAAAACATTTTACTAAGTTATGTGGAACCTACATATAACTTTATCTGCAGCATATATTAATGCGAGTTAAATTAAATTGCATTTTTCTAAACATAATGTTCTTTGTTAGAATAATAAACTGTATCCCATTACATAACGGAATTAGTTAACTTGTAATATTTGTATTACTGATTAAACTTCAAGATATAGATGAATGTGCAGGCAGTGAAAATGTCTGTGATCAGGAATGCCGAAACGTACCAGGCTCCTACCAATGTTCTTGCAGAACAGGCTACACTTTAGATCACAACAACAGGACATGTTCTGGTAAGTGCAACGGCGTTGTTTTATTTTATAGTTTTAGAGTTTAATGCTTTTTTGTCAGTTTTTTGTCAGTAGAATCATGCTAAAGGTTTTAGCGTTCATACCAAAGTTAAACTAAAAAGTAAAACTACAAGGAGTATTAACAAATGTTGATCAACCTGGATAAGTGTCCCGTGTCGTTTGTGCCTTGATCATTCTGTTTCAATTTTCTGTGTTCAAAATTCATATGAAACAGTATTTGATTTGTACATTTTAATAATATATTCTTTTTTATTATAGATGTACTAGAAAAATGCACAACAGGTTTTTAATAGCCATTTGATCAATATTTTAACGCTTTATCAATTAAATACGCGTGTACATTTTGAAAAGTATGGTGTCCGGTAATAGTATTAACACATTAACTTATTAAACAGGTTTTAGTTGACAAAGCTAAATAGTTTATTTGTTAATATATTATTTTATATATTACAACTGTCTTAAATAGTATCTATGCATTAACATAAAAGCCACCATTGACTTAACATGTGTTGCATATGGTGCATTAGTCTTTGTATATTTTGTATTAACTTGTGGGTTTGTAATATTTTATTCAATAAACCATCTTCAGCCCTATCTATATTTCCGAATGGCAAATGTAAAATTTCATACTATACAAATCGGAAATATTCTGTATAGTTTGATAATACGACAAGGATTCGCATTCCTATAATTTTCGGCGCAGCCGTATTAAGCTCGATTTTGACCGGAAGTTTGGAACTCTTTAACCGCCAATGAAATGACAAGTAGAATGTTTAACATTGTTTGAAATGAGAAATTTACGCTGTAAGGCACCTTCTAATTGAATAATACCGAATGAGAATAGACAATAAAATACTCTGTCGTTTTCAGTCTTTCTTAAATGGGTTGATTATTGAAGTACATAAATGATTTTATATCTATCAACATAATATGTTGTTACAGCCAAAGTAATGTTAATTATCAGTGTAGAGTATTTATACTTTCTCGGCCAGTGACTAACGGTCAATATTTCTAGTAGCATATTTGATAAGAAAAACAAGGATTAAGTTTGTTTTCCTGATACACATGTCGCGATAGACATTTAATTACGATAAGGGATAAAATTGACAAGTGCTCGGTTAACTCAGTCGGGAGCGCATTCAATATCACAACTTTGCAACCGAAGGTACATTGGTTCGAATCCCGATCAAGGTTCTTTTTTCTCAAAATGTGACATTTGGCGCTTTCCGACTGAATAAGATTAATCTTTACTATAAAAATCTAGCTTAAAATCTAACAATTGCTTTCATATACTAAAAATTGCACTGACTATCTTTTTTTTCTTGTTATAAAGTATACATTTGCCTCAGAGAATTATATGTATTGTACGAAACTTCTAACCCATCACCTGCCTTTTTCGTTCTTTATTTAAAGTGACATTATGCTCATCTTACTGCACATAGTGTATTTTTGGTGATAGTTTTATAAAAGCAATTTTTGGTTACTGTGCATTTAAATGCGTTAAATTAATGATTATGCCGCATTAGAATTTGAAGTTGGTGCTTTAGATATAAAAAAAACGGACAGATAAAATGATAGTTGATTGTGTCGTTTTTGATGTTGGTAGAGATTTTGACAGTGGAAGGGAAGCAACTCCTGCATGCAGTTGCTCTTTTCTTAAATTGACTCTCCCAGTCAAATAAGAAAATCAATATTTGGAAAGTTATTTTTTCATACTGGTAGCGGGAAAAGTTTGTTGTGTATTGGGTTAAAAGCTATTATTTCCTCTATGCTTTTGTATACACACCATTTTCAGCTGGATTTTTACTTGAAAAAAATGCACATAATGTCACTTTAATAATCAACCTCCTTTCCAGTATATGCTATCTTATTTTAGCTATCGATGCACGACAGCTACCATATCATCAGTTAATGGAAACACTGGGTATATACGTCTGTTACGTGAATTTCAAAATTTTCGAGAAATACAAATCATATGGCAGATAATTTTAATTTAACGTTTAAACCTCCGTAGGCTTAACATTGGCTATTGCCTTGGTGCTCTTTCTTAGGAAACCCACTCTTAAAATTATCTTCCGTATGAAATTTGTATGACTCGATCATTTTGAAATTCATGTTACGGAAGTATCTACACAGTGTCTTCATTAATGCAAGACATGATAGGTTTTATGCACATACAGCTAAAACTAAGCTGCCAATATGTTGGAAGGGTTGATAATTAAATAAAAAAGGAAACAGGCAGGTGGTCCGTTAGAAGTTTCGTTTAGTATATTTACTCTGGTTTTAATTTATCGACATTTATATCTTGCTTTCAGGTTCAACATATGTGTTTATTTCAGAACAAATGAAACTTACAGAATAAATGAGATATAGTTTTTCTTTTCATTGTGTTGTGTAATTTACCGGTATATGCATTTTACCTATGTTGAATGAATAATCACACGATTTTTCTATATATGATAAATTTGTGACTTTTCTAGCTTATTTACATTGTTGAATATATTTCATGGCACTAAATGAATTAAAATATCAAGACAAGATCAAAAGAGGATCATTATATGATTAGTGTTAGTTATGAATTGTTTTGTTGTTGTTTTTTTGTATTAGATACAAAAAAAAACAATGTAAAATTTATATCGACAATTGTTAAAACTCTTGTTCTTATAGAACCTTCTCCGTTTCACTGTTGTATTTGTCTCGCCATTTTCATGATTGTAAATCCTCATGGGCCATATGGCCTACAGGACTATTTGAAAATAAACTTATCAAACTTATCAAACTTATATTCATACCTTAGAAAATCTGTAACTTTTCATGATATAGAAGTCTACTTTAAGTGCGTGTTTTCAACGTACTTCTTGTATTGTACAGTATAACAAAGCGTGTTTTTACAGATATTGATGAATGCGAACACAGTTTCAGCGGATGTGAACACAAATGCATAAATGAAGACGGATCGTTCTACTGTATTTGTAATAAAGGTTTTATTCTGCACTATGACAGACAATCTTGTGAAGATGTGAATGAATGTATAACAGGTAATGGCGGGTGTGACCAGCTATGTACAAATGAAATGGGATCATACTTTTGTAACTGTACTGGAGGATTCAGCTTACAGAACGACAGTGTGTCCTGTATTGACGTGAACGAATGTGGTATAAACAACGGACCATGTGATCAAGTTTGTATTAACGAACAAGGTTCATTCCATTGTAACTGTACTGAGGGATATAGCTTACACGAAGATGGATACTCATGCGTGGATGTTAATGAATGTGAACTTCGTAATGGCGGATGTGAGCAGATCTGCAAAAACCAGAATGGATCTTTTTCTTGTAATTGTGAAGATGGTTTCAAATTACAAATCGACAATTTTACGTGTATAGATGTTAACGAATGCGAGACTTACAATGGTGGATGTGAACAGTTATGCTTAAACGAGAGAGGATCATTCTCTTGCAGTTGTGAACAGGGGTTTACCTTGAACGCTGATTTGGTTTCATGTGTTGATGTAGATGAATGTAAAATTGGCAACGGGGGATGTGAACATATCTGCACAAACGAGGCAGGCTCCTTTTCTTGCAATTGCACAAACGGCTTCTTTCTTGAAAGTGATAGTATTTCGTGTAAGGATTTTGATGAATGCCAAATGTCAAACGGAAACTGTGATCATCTGTGCATCAACGACGAAGGGTCATTCTCATGTCGCTGTGCCAACGGATTCAAGTTACAAGAAAACAACCGTACATGTGAAGACATTAATGAATGTTTAAATGATCCTGGAAAATGTGACCACCTTTGCGTTAATGAAAATGGTTCATATTCTTGTGCATGTAATGAAGGCTTTGCTTTGGCCAACGACAGTTATTCGTGCGAAGATGTGAATGAATGTGATGTGGACAACGGTGGTTGTGACCAGGTTTGCATCAATCAAGAGGGATCCTTTGCATGCAGTTGTACCAATGGTTTTGCCAGTAGGAACAACGGTCTGTCCTGTATTGATGTAAATGAATGCGAAACAAACATCACTGCATGTGACCAGATCTGCATAAATGAATATGGGTCATTCTTTTGCGAATGCATGAAGGGTTTTCTTCTGCAGAATGACAGTGTATCTTGCGCCGATGTAAATGAATGTGAATCTAATAATGCAGAATGTGATCAAGTCTGTGTTAACGAACTTGGATCATTTAGTTGCAGCTGCACAAGAGGATTTGTTTTACACAGAAATCAACGCTCATGCAGTGATATAAATGAATGTGAAGTTACTAATGGTAGATGTGAACAACTCTGCAATAACACCATTGGCTCCTTTTTGTGCGGATGTGCTGAGGGATTTCTGCTACTAAATGACAGTTTTTCGTGTTTGGATATAAATGAATGCGAGTTTGAAAATAATGTCTGCGATCAAATTTGCTTGAATGTCGATGGCTCTTTCTTTTGTAACTGTACCAACGGTTACAATTTGCAGAGCAACAAAATGACTTGTGAAGATGTAGACGAATGTGAGGCTGGCAATGGGAGATGTGAACATGCCTGTGTTAATAACGCGGGTTCTTTCAGTTGCAGTTGTCAAGAGGGTTTTGTTTTAAACAAAGACGACGTTTCGTGCTCAGATGTAAATGAATGTAACATTGATAATGGTGGATGTGACCAGCTATGTACAAATGAAATGGGGTCATATTTTTGTAACTGTACTGAAGGATTCAGCTTACAGAACGACAGTGTGTCTTGTACTGACGTGAACGAATGTGGTATAAACAACGGACCATGTGATCAAGTTTGTATTAACGAACAAGGTTCATTCCATTGTAACTGTACTGAGGGATATAGCTTACACGAAGATGGATACTCATGCGTGGATGTTAATGAATGTGAACTTCGTAATGGCGGATGTGAGCAGATCTGCAAAAACCAGAATGGATCTTTTTCTTGTAATTGTGAAGATGGTTTCAATTTACAAATCGACAATTTTACGTGTATAGATGTTAACGAATGCGAGACTAACAATGGTGGATGTGAACAGTTATGCTTAAACGAGAGAGGATCATTCTCTTGCAGTTGTGAACAGGGGTTTACCTTGAACGCTGATTTGGTTTCATGTTTTGATGTAGATGAATGTAAAATTGGCAACGGGGGATGTGAACATATCTGCACAAACGAGGCAGGCTCCTTTTCTTGCAATTGCACAAACGGCTTCTTTCTTGAAAGTGATAGTATTTCGTGTAAGGATTTTGATGAATGCCAAATGTCAAACGGAAACTGTGATCATCTGTGCATCAACGACGAAGGGTCATTCTCATGTAGCTGTGCCAACGGATTCAAGTTACAAGAAAACAACCGTACATGTGAAGACATTAATGAATGTTTAAATGATCCTGGAAAATGTGACCACCTTTGCGTTAATGAAAATGGTTCATATTCTTGTGCATGTAATGAAGGCTTTGCTTTGGCCAACGACAGTTATTCGTGCGAAGATGTGAATGAATGTGATGTGGACAACGGTGGTTGTGACCAGGTTTGCATCAATCAAGAGGGATCCTTTGCATGCAGTTGTACCAATGGTTTTGCCAGTAGGAACAACGGTCTGTCCTGTATTGATGTAAATGAATGCGAAACAAACATCACTGCATGTGACCAGATCTGCATAAATGAATATGGGTCATTCTTTTGCGAATGCATGAAGGGTTTTCTTCTGCAGAATGACAGTGTATCTTGCGCCGATGTAAATGAATGTGAATCTAGTAATGCAGAATGTGATCAAGTCTGTGTTAACGAACTTGGATCATTTAGTTGCAGCTGCACAAGAGGATTTGTTTTACACAGAAATCAACGCTCATGCAGTGATATAAATGAATGTGAAGTTACTAATGGTAGATGTGAACAACTCTGCAATAACACCATTGGCTCCTTTTTGTGCGGATGTGTTGAGGGATTTCTGCTACTAAATGACAGTTTTTCGTGTTTAGATATAAATGAATGCGAGTTTGAAAATAATGTCTGCGATCAAATTTGCTTGAATGTCGATGGTTCTTTCTTTTGTAACTGCACCAACGGTTACAATTTGCAGAGCAACAAAATGACTTGTGAAGATGTAGACGAATGTAAAGCTGGCAATTGGAGATGTGAACATGCCTGTGTTAATAACGCGGGTTCTTTCAGTTGCAGTTGTCAAGAGGGTTTTGTTTTAAACAAAGACGACGTTTCGTGCTCAGATGTAAATGAATGTAACATTGATAATGGCGGGTGTGACCAGCTATGTACAAATGAAATGGGGTCATATTTTTGTAACTGTACTGAAGGATTCAGCTTACAGAACGACAGTGTGTCTTGTATTGACGTGAACGAATGTGGTATAAACAACGGACCATGTGATCAAGTTTGTATTAACGAACAAGGTTCATTCCATTGTAACTGTACTGAGGGATATAGCTTACACGAAGATGGATACTCATGCGTGGATGTTAATGAATGTGAACTTCGTAATGGCGGATGCGAGCAGATCTGCAAAAACCAGAATGGATCTTTTTCTTGTAATTGTGAAGATGGTTTCAAATTACAAATCGACAATTTTACGTGTATAGATGTTAACGAATGCGAGACTAACAATGGTGGATGTGAACAGTTATGCTTAAACGAGAGAGGATCATTCTCTTGCAGTTGTGAACAGGGGTTTACCTTGCACACTGATTTGGTTTCATGTGTTGATGTAGATGAATGTAAAATTGGCAACGGGGGATGTGAACATATCTGCACAAACGAGGCAGGCTCCTTTTCTTGCAATTGCACAAACGGCTTCTTTCTTGAAAGTGATAGTATTTCGTGTAAGGATTTTGATGAATGTCAAATGTCAAACGGAAACTGTGATCATCTGTGCATCAACGACGAAGGGTCATTCTCATGTAGCTGTGCCAACGGATTCAAGTTACAAGAAAACAACCGTACATGTGAAGACATTAATGAATGTTTAAATGATCCTGGAAAATGTGACCACCTTTGCGTTAATGAAAATGGTTCATATTCTTGTGCATGTAATGAAGGCTTTGCTTTGGCCAACGACAGTTATTCGTGCGAAGATGTGAATGAATGTGATGTGGACAACGGTGGTTGTGACCAGGTTTGCATCAATCAAGAGGGATCCTTTGCATGCAGTTGTACCAATGGTTTTGCCAGTAGGAACAACGGTCTGTCCTGTATTGATGTGAATGAATGCGAAACAAACATCACTGCATGTGACCAGATCTGCATAAATGAATATGGGTCATTCTTTTGCGAATGCATGAAGGGTTTTCTTCTGCAGAATGACAGTGTATCTTGCGCCGATGTAAATGAATGTGAATCTAATAATGCAGAATGTGATCAAGTCTGTGTTAACGAACTTGGATCATTTAGTTGCAGCTGCACAAGAGGATTTGTTTTACACAGAAATCAACGCTCATGCAGTGATATAAATGAATGTGAAGTTACTAATGATAGATGTGAACAACTCTGCAATAACACCATTGGCTCCTTTTTGTGCGGATGTGCTGAGGGATTTCTGCTACTAAATGACAGTTTTTCGTGTTTAGATATAAATGAATGCGAGTTTGAAAATAATGTCTGCGATCAAATTTGCTTGAATGTCGATGGTTCTTTCTTTTGTAACTGCACCAACGGTTACAATTTGCAGAGCAACAAAATGACTTGTGAAGATGTAGACGAATGTAAAGCTGGCAATGGGAGATGTGAACATGCCTGTGTTAATAACGCGGGTTCTTTCAGTTGCAGTTGTCAAGAGGGTTTTGTTTTAAACAAAGACGACGTTTCGTGCTCAGATGTAAATGAATGTAACATTGATAATGGCGGGTGTGACCAGCTATGTACAAATGAAATGGGGTCATATTTTTGTAACTGTACTGAAGGATTCAGCTTACAGAACGACAGTGTGTCTTGTATTGACGTGAACGAATGTGGTATAAACAACGGACCATGTGATCAAGTTTGTATTAACGAACAAGGTTCATTCCATTGTAACTGTACTGAGGGATATAGTTTACACGAAGATGGATACTCATGCGTGGATGTTAATGAATGTGAACTTCGTAATGGCGGATGTGAGCAGATCTGCAAAAACCAGAATGGATCTTTTTCTTGTAATTGTGAAGATGGTTTCAATTTACAAATCGGCAATTTTACGTGTATAGATGTTAATGAATGCGAGACTAATAATGGTGGATGTGAACAGTTATGCTTTAACGAGAGAGGATCATTTTCTTGCAGTTGTGATCAGGGGTTTACCTTGCACACTGATTTGGTTTCATGTGTTGATGTAGATGAATGTAAAATTGGCAATGGGGGATGTGAACATATCTGTACAAACGAGGCAGGCTCCTTTTCTTGCAATTGCACAAACGGCTTCTTTCTTGAAAGTGATAGTATTTCGTGTAAGGATTTTGATGAATGTCTAATGTCAAACGGAAACTGTGATCATCTGTGCATCAACGACGAAGGGTCATTCTCATGTAGCTGTGCCAACGGATTCAAGTTACAAGAAAACAACCGTACATGTGAAGACATTAATGAATGTTTAAATGATCCTGGAAAATGTGACCACCTTTGCGTTAATGAAAATGGTTCATATTCTTGTGCATGTAATGAAGGCTTTGTTTTGGTCAACGACAGTTACTTATGCAAAGATGTGAATGAATGCGATGTGGACAACGGTGGTTGTGACCAGGTTTGCATCAATCAAGAGGGATCCTTTGCATGCAGTTGTTCCAATGGTTTTGTCAGTAGGAACAATGGGTTTTCCTGTATTGATGTGAATGAATGCGAATCAAACATCCCTGCATGTGACCAGATCTGCATAAATGAACATGGGTCATTCTTTTGCGAATGCATGAAAGGTTTTCTTCTGCAGAATGACAGTGTATCTTGCGCCGATGTAAATGAATGCGAATCTAAAAATGCAGAATGTGATCAATTCTGTGTTAACGAACTTGGATCATTTAGTTGTAGCTGCACAAGAGGATTTGTTTTACACAGAAATCAACGCTCATGCATTGACATAAATGAATGTGAAATTACTGATGGTAGATGTGAACAACTCTGCAATAACACTATTGGCTCCTTTTTGTGCGGATGTGCTGAGGGATTTCTGCTACTAAATGACAGTTTTTCGTGTTTGGATATAAATGAATGCGAGTTTGAAAATAATGTCTGCGATCAAATTTGCTTGAATGTCGATGGCTCTTTCTTTTGTAACTGTACCAACGGTTACAATTTGCAGAGCAACAAAATGACTTGTGAAGATGTAGACGAATGTGAGGCTGGCAATGGGAGATGTGAACATGCCTGTATTAATAACGCGGGTTCTTTCAGATGCAGTTGTCAAGAGGGTTTTGTTTTAAACGAAGACGATATTTCGTGCTCAGATATAAATGAATGTGACATTGATAATGGTGGTTGTGACCAGCTGTGCAAAAACGAAGAGGGAGCATTTTCATGTACATGTAGTGATGGGTTTATCTTGCAAAGCAATAATGTTTCATGTGAAGATCTCAACGAATGTGATCTTGAAAATAGGACATGTGACCAACTGTGCAGTAACGAGCCTGGTTTTTTCTCCTGTGATTGTTCCGAGGGCTTTGTCCTAGACATCGATAAACGGTCATGTTTAGATGTTGATGAATGCAAGCACGAAAATGGTAGATGTAATCACATTTGCTTTAATACATACGGGACTTATAACTGTGACTGTTTTGATGGTTTCTATCTCCTTAGCAACGGTTTGACCTGTGCAGATATCAATGAATGTGAAACAGGAAAGGCAGGATGTCAGCATGTTTGTCAGAATACGAGAGGATCATTTATATGCAGTTGCGCCATTGGTTATACGCTTAATAATGATAGGATTACATGTAGCAGTAAGTAAACTACTTCTGTTTCGTGTCTTCTTGTTTCGTTTAGTTTGTGAGGTATAATGAAAGATCGTGTCCGACACTTCCGATAAATTCCCCGAGTAAGGAGAAATGACAAAGTGTATTTTTTTCTGATACCAATCAACTTTTATTTCCACGCGAATGACAATTCTAATATGTAACCATTTTAGTATGTGTTACGAAGCATATCAGAAAATAATTATCCAAATTAAGTGACACATCATGTCAAGCTAGTAGTATAACAAATAGAAATACTGTCTGTTGTTGACACCAACTACTAAGACTTGTCTAAGAATGCTAGTTCTTTGACACTGACTTAACTGTAATCCAGTGTGATTTTTTAAAAAGTTTTATTAAAACGAGCATAGTTTATCAGTGTATCATCACGTCTAATCCTTGTTCGTTGTACTTGAATCTCTTTAAGAACACACGCAAAAGGTCCATTAATGACTCCAATAACTGTATTTTTTCAAAGAAAGTTTCGTTCTGTGCCTAATGAAAACAATTATATTCTAATTTTTAATGTTTAGTAGCGTAGAAATTTAGAGACACGCGACTTTAAGTATATATTGTACGGGATATAGTTATAAGGCAATATACTTTGTAAAACATTATAATAGGCCTAGCGAATATCTGGCTTGTATGTTTCATCACTTATGTCATTTGCACATTTATCATTGTGAATTGGTGTTTTATTTATTAAATATTTCGGCAAGCTGTATAATCAATTTTACATAATCATTTAGTTAGAACATAATAAAAGGTTTCTATTAACAATCAGATGAATCTTGGATTCCATTGTCATCATCCCTGTTCATAACTGGTATGACAAGAAATGAAACACTGCGAACGAATTATACACACAGGGAAATCGAGGTTCTCGTATGTACATCTGATTTCTTTGTATATTTGATAACATTATATTCCAACTATGGTTGACAAAAATGACTGATTTCATGTGAAACTACTCGCAAAAAATCTGTATTAAATGCACTGTATAGGTACTAATTTATACGCTAAAATGTAAAGTATACTCAGGGGTTCGAAAATGTTTAAACATCTTTCATGTTTAAATCGTGTTGCTATTTATATGTACCCTAATTTTTTTCCGTCCGAGAGTTGACGATGCAAATGTCTTTCTTAATATTTTTTTCAAATTGACAGTAAAACATTCTTACTTTGGAAAACAAAATAACAGATACTCATTAGCTGTCGATATCTATTCATACTAAATCAGTTAAATGACAATTACTTTAGTTTAACATTTCTCAGTGACTGTTTCATTCAAGCATTGCCTTGTATATATCTGAGACGACTTCAACTTTTCTTTCAGCTTGAAGCGTACTTTAGGAGATACACAAATGAAAACATTTTTGTTAGTGTTCAAAATACAAGGTAATCTTATTTACTCCTATATACATTTAAATGTATATATACAACATATATGTTTCCCTTAACGTCGCTTATTGTTTTCACAATTGAAATTCTATGTGTATATCTTAATATTGACAGGATGCAAAACTTTAATATTGCATGTAGCATATGTATAAGTATTCAAAAAAGTAGAGCAACTTGACGGGTAGACAGGCTGTTTTATTGATGTTCCTGTTGCAGTTTTTCAACTCTTTGAAAATAGTCCTTACAACTTACAACATCGACAAACGAAAGATTAAAGTGCTATTATCCTTCCAAACGGTCATGCTACTGTACTGCTTTATTGTCAATAAAAGGGAAAATATGAGGAGTAACATGTGCTTATTTCCTTCTCATATTTACATGCATACATTTAGATAGATTTTACAAAATAGACGGTCGATTGTTAAATTTTGAGAATGATATTTATAGAGAATTTCGCTTTATTCATTTGAATTTAGTTATATACTAGTGGTATTCATTTTTCTATGAGAACTCAACAATGTCTTTTGTAAAATAACGGTCGCCGTTTTAAAGGTAATATCAACATAACTACATTATTTTTATGTCAACATTTTCAGGGAAACAAATATTTCGCAAACTGGGGAAGAAGAAATTGCTTTATCAGCAGATTATGTACTTACTTACAATAAGAGTATGGACTCGACAACCGTCAGAGGCAATCTTGTCCGTGGAATAATACAGCTAAGTAATTGGACTAAGTTTGACTACGACGGAAAATCTATCTTGGTGAAGTTAGGTAATGACCTTTTGACCTGCTTGAAGATTTTAGATCATTTTGTAATCGTTTTTTTTTATCAATTATAACCTAATATCAGAGAAGAAAAAGTAGTAATTACATTAGAACAAATGGTGAACACAGGTTGAGTTTACTGAATTGTTTCAATGTTTAAAAGTTTCGCTCTTACATTTTCTCCAAATGTACACTAATTAAAATACCGCCTAAGAGGCAGAGAACTAAAGTTAGTTAATTTGGCTCACTTTAAATCCATTCTCTTGTAAACATGTGTAGCCTACATAATATGATTTCCTTTACTATTTCATAAGAAATCACAGAGTGATATGAATCTTAAATATTTAAGGTTAAGAAGCTTAAAGTTGAACTATTTACACAATTATAGAAATGAAGATTAATTATATTTCCAGACATTCCTGATATAGCGAATATGTCCAATGTATGTGATGTTTACCAAATGCTTTTCGGAAAATGTCCCGATGGACTAGAATGTGTCATAACAAATGATTCCCCACAGTGTAGGTGAGTATCTTTTTCTTTCAGCTCAGAAAATGTCTTTAATTTGCAGTATTTTCACTGTAAATAAAGAATACTTTTGTTAGATTACGCATCAAAGTATCATGACTAGCCGAGCATGCTTTTAGCAATTTACTCAGCGCCCCTGTAAGCTCGTGGCTAGTATAACGACCTGCAGATGCTTTCAAGCACTTACTTGGTAAGTAAAAGTAAACTCTTCATGGCTAATGAAACGCAGTGTTCTAACAACTTACTTAATAAAGTTAATACCGTTTACTTTGTTTTAATTATTCTTTTTTTTAATGTAACCTTATTTATAAACAGTTATAAAATATTTTATTTGTATTCAGGACGATTGAAAAAGAAGCAATATTTCCAATAGGTATGGCATCCGTGATTTTTTAATACAGTTCTTTCTATTAAATACTCTTTATTAACGTCTTAAAAATAAAATAGAAACTATTAACTTTTTCATATTTTCTTTGAGGGCTGATTCAAGGTCATTATGAGTTTATTGGCGGCATATAATACCAGAAATTCACTGGATTGAACAACTCTACTGAACACTGTAACACTAAATAGATTGAAAATGTCTGGAATGCGAGACGTGTGTTTGAAATAATTACATGTTATCAAAACGGATGACACAAAGTTCGACCCCAGTGTATATTTTGTATTATATGCCACAAATAAACTTACAGGGGGCCTGAGGGTAAATAAAAAGTCATAATTTATATTTCGTATAATTTTTTTTTGTATTTGCATTTAAGTTGGTAATAGAGTCGGGTTGTCGCACTATTCGCCAATTCCTTCCAGATGTTGATTAGACGTTCTGTCTTTTGCATTTTTTCACTCATGATAAATGTTTGCAGCAATATTTGAAGCATCCATTGAGAGAGCTCGATTAAGTTCTGGCCAAGCGCAACGGCACAGCTCAGCAAGGGTTCGCGTTGTATTCAAGGAAGCGATCCACTAACAAAGAAGTTATTTTTTCAAAATTAAGATTTCTGCATACGTTTTTTTTATATCGTTCAAATTGTTAATTAGTTTTTTCTCATCACTCCTACCTCCTTCTTGGTTACCCAATTCCTACAATAACTTTGTATTGCTATTTTACATTACTTCATATTTCAACTTTCTTTTTCGTTTTTACTGTTTTCTGTTTTTTTTCGATTTGCTGTATTCGTATTCTGTATTATAGTATAACTTTGTGGCATCAATTTTGATTATAAGTAATTACGTTTAACCTAATAAATACATTACGCTCAACATTTAAGGCTTAAAATGACATTGCCTGAAATATACGCACGCTGATACATTATTGTTATGTACTTCAGCTGAATATGTCACCTACACAAGTGGAGGGTTGGCTGCGGTGATTATTGTTTTAGTCGTTACAATTTTTGTTCGCACTAAACGTAAAGGACACTATGCACCTAGGTAACGAATAAATGTTTACTTGAAACTCACAAATTTTCGGGGGAAAATATACAATGTATCACGCAAAATGTAGCTTTAAGGGGAGTCACTGCTGAAAATGAAAATAACAAGAAATTTTATTGACCCTGTTTTTTTTATACAGATGGCAAAATTTGTCAATTTAGTCACAAAATATTAGGTCAAAATATTTTTTCTCAAGAATGTTTAATCTTTTTGCACTAAAATATTCCTTTTGTGCCTAAGTTTATTACTGCATATACCCCCGAAACGAAGTTTAGGGGGTATAAAGGAGTCACCCGGTGGTTGGTTGGTCGGTCAGTCGGTCGGTCGGTCGTTCCGTTGCATTTTCCTTGTCCGGAGCATAACTTAAAAACTATTGGTTGGAATTCAATACATCTCCATACAATGATCAAGCACATTAAGAGGAAGTGCAGTGCACAAGAACCATAACTCCATCTTGACTAATAACAGAGTTATGGCCCTTTGTTACTTTTCCTTGTCAATTGCATTACTTGAATACTACTGGTTGGAATTCAACACAACTTCATACATTGGTCTAGCACATTGAGAGGAAGTGCAGTGTACAAGAACCATAACTATATCTTGATAATTACAGAGTTATTGACAAGAACCATATCTCTATTTATTTTTTTACAAGGTATTCTGTAACTACTAACTTCTACAGTTGATAAAGTGGTCTTTCGGGGGTATTTATCACATTTAGTGATAGGTCTTATTGTTATGCCCCGGAAGGGTGGCATATTAAAATCGCACCGTCCGTCTGTCTGTCCGTCTGTCCGTCCGTCTGTCTGTGCGTCCCCACTTACAAATTCGTGTCCGGACTGTTACTCTGTCATGCATCGAAGGATTTTAAAATAACTTGGCACACATGTCTAGCACATCAAGACGACGTGTCGCGTGCAAGACCCACATCCCTACCTCAAAGGTGAAGGTCACACTTGGAGTATGAAGGTTATGGAATCCTCTATATATGCACACATTCGTGTCCGGACTGTAACTTTGTCATGCATAGAAGGATTTTAAAATAACTAGGCACACATGTCTAGCACATCAAGACGACGTGTCGCGTGCAAGACCCACATCCCTAGCTCAAAGGTCAAGGTCACACTTAGAGTTTGAAGGTAATGGATTCCTGTATATATGCATATATGCACACATTCGTGTCCGGACTGTAACTTTGTCATGCATTGAAGGATTTTAAAATAACTTGGCACAAATGTCTAGCACATCAAGACGACGTGTCGCGTGCAAGACCCACGTCCCTAGCTCAAAGGTCAAGGTCACACTTAGAGTTTGAAGATAATTGAATCCTGTATATATGCATACATGTGTGTCCGGACTATAACTTTATTATGCTTTGAAGGATTTTAAAATAACTTGGCACAAATGTCTAGCACATCAAGCTGATGTGTCACGTGCAAGACCCAAGTCCCTACTTCAAAGGTCAAGGTCACACTTAGTGTTTAAAGTAATGGAATACTGTATGCATGATTACTCTGTCATGCATGGAAGGATTTTAAAATTACATAGCACATTTATTGAGCACATGGAGAGGACACAGACTGTGAGGCACCTCTTTCGGGGGCATTCGTCACTTGTGAGGGGCAGCTCTTGTTTTTATTTTCAGTTAAATTATAATTTTTGAAATATAACAAATTTAAATTTCCGGAAGTGCAAAAGTCAAATATTTCTAAAACTATATATTTAACGTAGGTTTTGGTCTCAGTTTTTGCTTGTTTGGGACTTAGACCCCGGACTTTAGTCAAAATCTAAAACCAACTCAACGTTTTTCTTAGTGTATACATGATAATATATGTCTTAAGCAGTTTTGGAACACATTAGAGCCGCTTCAAACTAAAAACGTTTGCATATGTAACATACATTAGTGATACTTAATTGTATTTAATTCGATAAATCTAAGGAGGTTCGGCCAATGTATGTTGCAGATACATTTTGCGTTTAATTAATATCAGGAATGGAATACTGACAACGAGTAACAGTACTAACGACAACACCTTGTCGGTTTGATTTATTTTTAAAAAGGCCCGTATATGCAATACTTCTTCTTCATGCACACAACAAATTAAATTTCCTTTTTTACAACATTTAAATTGCTATGATTACATTAAAGTACTTTATCGATATGCTATATTAATGTATCCAAAACAATGAGTTATGCTAATTTGTTTATTACAAAATTAACCTATTGGACTGCCCTGTCTTATTTTACTGAAGTCTGGTGTCTAAATAATGGACTGATATTTTTGTTTAAGACTTTTGTTGAATGAGCATAAGTCTCTATTAGAAGAGTTAGTCTAGACTTGAGTAAAAAAAATATAGTATTAGCCATATGGTGAATACAAAAGCTGCTATTAGTATAACATTTAACATTTAACATTCGTTTAATTGTTGATGATATTTTTCTTTTACTGGTAATTTCAGACAGGAAAGTCAAGAAAATTGCTCTCTGCACTCAAGAAACGATACAGAAAATGGTCGAAGATGTTTCCAAAACGAAAGGCACCAATCAATGTCACAATTGTAAATGACTACAATGAAGTTCACAATACCATTAGACCATGCACATATTGAATAAGTGCAGAAAGATTGTCCTAAAACATTTCAATGCATGTATTCGATAGTGCGCATTTTCAGTTGTTAAGTCAGAAGATGTAACTGGATTTAATTCATGTCACTGTGTCAGTTAAGTTCTGATCAGGTTATATTAAAGTTACAATGTATTTAATCAATGAACAACAATGTTCGTAACGCATAATATGCAATGGCGGAAATTTAACGAAATGGCCTTGCAGAAAAACAGGCATGGCAAACAAAATGAATCATTTACGCAATATTTCTTGATTCCAAAATTCATTTAACCAGATAGATGATGCTCGTATAAAAACAGTATTCGACAAAACTGCATGGAGTTTTAGAACGTCGGTTAATAAGCCAGTCAATCAAGAGAACCATCAACTCAGTTTTATCGCGTTTCCGCTACATAAAAAATCTTACTTCAAGACTGAAAAGCTGGGAATGATGTTTGAATAATGTAGCACTACTTTAAGAATGTAGATCTCCATTAATTTGCAAATGATGCAAATATTTAGATGACAACGACTGACTTACAGCTGTTACCATGACTATTTCTGTATATACATGTATCAGTGTCATTTATTCACAAATATTTCATTTAAGCCTGGCCTTGTTTAGTTTGTTCTGGAAAACGTATTATATTGATCTATTACTTTACTTGATATTACAGTGCAACTATAACGGTAGGTAGGTGTACAAATTGTATTATCTGATTTTGCTTTGTTTAAAATTTAACTTTCATATATTTGTATGACCTATAATGTAATAGTTGTTGCAAAATACCTTAGACGCCAATTTACGGTAAACAGAGAATACTGACTTTCTTTTTGAAAACTTCTCGAATTTTCACTCTTGTTAGATCGAGAGAAAAAATGTGACTCAGAAGTAAACTAAAAAGATAAAATTAATATAGAATTCCGATACCCTTAACACCATCAAACAAAACACAAACCGTCAAGTTCTCTAGATTTACAGTGGATATATGTCATAAACATTTGTCTCTAGTATCACCCATGTCACTATTGTGGTTGCTTTGCAGTTGGTTATTTTGTATATCTATTGCCTAACCAGCCGCAAGTATTATTTCCATAACACATCTTTCCTTGTAAAGTAGTGCTAAATGAAAAATATAGGGTCAGTAGAATCGTATTGTGTATACTAGCAATTCTTGCTGTGTATTTAAGACTTGTATAGTTTTTGCAACTTTTTACTTAGGCTTTATATTAACATAAATCAATTTTGCATCAAAACACATAGTGCCAAATCATTTAGTAACATTTCGCATACATTAAATTCAGAGGCATTATGCACCTCTGAGCTATAAAAGCCGGTTATGAATGTTTTTGTTTAAGGAAAGGTTGAATATTGGTGTCTATGAGCACTGAAACTATAAGTATAGACAGAGGAATTATATGTTTCCTTTCAACAACCTGTATGGACAGATGTGGTAGATATATTTCCTTTTAACAGCTTGCGTCTGAAGGAAAATCGAACAAACATAGCGGGGAGCATTTCCATAACTGGCGGATAATTGTTTAGATAATATTCAAAACTAAATATTCAAGTAATTTGATTAAATGTTTTAGCATTGCTTTCAAGGGTAAGGCTAGCTAATAATTTATTTAATGTAAATTGCACTGTTAATGTATGTTTGTTAATATTTGTTATGGTGTCCATGAAGAGAGATACTGTCATACCCTGTAGATATAAGAGGATTGGGGTTTGGGCGAAACGTAACATAATGAAGTTGCTTGAGTTCATTCAGTCATAAAGGGGTTAAAAAGTAGTGGTTTAAGAGTAGTGTCAAAATAGTTTGTGATTTTTTTAAACTTTTGAGTTCATATTTAAACATGGTGTATATGTTTACTTTTTCGCATGACTTAGCATTCAGTATTGCTTGTTACCTTTGGTATCTTGTATTTTGTAAGGTGAGATATGTACCGAACAGCTATAAATATTACCTAAATGTTTAACTGTTTGTCAGATTTAAGTAAATTTTACAACATCGTAATAGTTATTCTATGAATGCTAGCTCGAGTAAGCTGGAGTTGGGCCTTTGTATAAATTAGGCTTTATAGATAAATGTCTATATGTTATATAGTAATACAGTAAAATATCATGATTCAAACAGTAAACGGATTATATACAATATTCTACTTCAGCTTTAAGGGAACAGAATTACTTAGTTCAAATTAGTTTGGCATCATTGGTTACCTTTTTGTGCGTGTGCGTGTGTGTGTGTGTGTGTGCGTGTGTGCGTGTGTTCAGTCCATTTCAAAAGTCTGCAACTTTTCTTGTCAATATTTCGTGCAATAAAACCTGTTCTCTTGACCAGATTCGGTTTAAATAGGTTGCATAGTGGGGGTTGTAACGTATAAGTGGTAACAAGAAGTTACATTTCGGTTTTAATGTGCTTGACATGCCCTGACATTGTTCAACAATTGCAAAATAAAGCCTGAAGCCTGTTATTTTGTCAAATAATGTAAATAGCCTACACTGAAAAGACATGGCAGTACATAAAGTATGTTATGATCCCAACCACTTGTATATACATGTAGTTGATATAGGTAAATGTCTTAGTACATCTGACCTATAATGTTTTCATGTTAGATGTGGAATAATAAAATGAGACTGTATCTGTATTGTACCGAGTTGTTTTCATTCATTTTGATGTCGTACGTTAGTCATAGACTGACTTAATTCATTAAAAATGGGTAAATTTGTTTAAAATGTTATAGTTACATAATGCTTCTTCGTCCGGAGGTCTATTACTCTCCATATCTAAGAAGGATTTTAAAGCTACTAAGTTGAGTTTCCGATTTAGATGGGACAGACTGTAGTTGATTGCTTTCCATCAATGGCGAAAAGACATTTAAGATATATATTCAATATACAGTAAAACCCCTATAATAAGACCACCATTCGGACTTTATGGAACTGGTCTTATTAGCGGGGTGGTCTCAGTATTGAGTTTGGTCTTTTTGTACTGGAAAGTATTTATTTTACTATAGCATGATCATTATGTACATGTATTGGTCTTTAATAATTATAGACAGAACATGATATGTACTTCTCATGAATAAAATTTATTTATTTTATGTTTTCCAGTGAATTATAGAGTTTTCTCAGTGAAATAAAAGTGATAATCCACAGTTTTGAAACAGTTGTTAGGATTAAGCCATTTTTAAATTTTTAAAAAAACTGTTTTAAATTTACAATCGAATATTTAGCCCGGATTTAACGTCAAACGGTATACCGAGCGTTATTAACGCTGGAGACCATATCGACGATGACGTCGGTAAAATGACGTCATTTGTGCTATGTTGGTTGTTAATGAGGCATGCTGTATACATATTTTCTGATGACGTATTCCCGCGATTTTCAATGTTTTGTAGAAACAAACTCAATAAAAGTAAAGTTCTTTTATGCCATAAAATAAACAGAAAAATTTTCGTTTTGTTGTATCGGTGTAATATGTATCACGTTAATTTCACTGCTTGAACATTTTCCTACAAGTAGGAATTATTTTGTATTATTGACACAATACGTGGCCCTAGCGCCAATCCTGAATGACATTAGTTGGCATTGATGTGGTGTAAAAATCCACTTCTGGTGCCTTCACGTGCCAGTTGAAATTATAACGTGATCTTTACACCGAAACCAACGACCCTTAGTCCTCTATATATTTTTCATTAAATAAAACAATTTCTGACCTGCACTTCAAAAAAAAAAGTTTGCCATTTACTGGAATATGTTGCTTTCAACATTAATTCAGTATGCCATTTATGCCTAAACACTTTTAAAACTAAAAGTTTCTGATCACCACTTAAAGCATAACAAGAGTTGAATGTATGCTTGAACATTTTCAAATTTTCACTATCGACTTGTCTTTCTATCTCACCTGTCATCAGACAAATCACACATGGTTTTGCTCATGCAATTAAATTTCTAACAGTTTCCCCCACCGATTATCACATCAAATGTATTAAATAAATCAAAGACAATTAATTATAAAACACTTCCGTGTTCATGTTTCACACTATCCTTGACACGTGCTTACTAGATCCAAATGATAGTTTTGGTGCTCTTAATTGTCGTAACACTTCCTCAGGATTAAAAAATTAGTTGTCGTAAAAGCTTTGGGCAGATGTTGTTTAGTGTCATCATTAAGATGTAAAACAATACACATTAGTTTAATTGTTGAAGAATGAGAATGTAATACCCTTCGGTTCGCAAAATATTATTAATAAAATGGCACTTGACTTTAATTTGTTTTATTTCCTTTAATACCGTGTTGACTACCAACAACAACAACATTACCTTTATTCACCCAGTTATGTTAACATAATGCATGGGGATATAAAACAGTATGATATATTGTTTGGTGGTATTTCATAGTTTAAACAGAACTTCAATACAAAGCATTTTCAAAGCATTTTCAAATCATTTACATTATATACTTCATACGATATCTATTTCAATTACTGGTTCTATAAGCAATGATATCAATTACTGAAATAAGTTTTAATCCAGCATGATATGGCTAAATTTATACAACATTTGTTTGGACACAAAAGAGAAAAAAAAAAATGGAATAAAGAAGGAGACAGAGGAAGGGGACAGGGGATGGGGCTGTGGGGGGTACCAAAAATATTTTTAAAGTAACCTAAGCTATAATTATTATATGAAATACATTTAAGTCCTATGCTTTGTAGAATTATCTAGCGCAAGAGTACAGAAAACATGTGACGCGTATGAAATACTAACTAATTTCACAAACAGTCGTAACATTGGAATTCCATTCATGAGTATGATAGTAGTAGAATGAAAAACAAGGTACATGGCACGAGATAAGCGTGGCGTTTAAATTTGTTTGGGTAATTTAGCGGGAGCATGCACAATTGAGTGTAAAGTTGATACTGGACGTAAGAAATGGAATTTCATTCATGCGATTGATTGTAATAAAGGCGTAAAAATATAGTAAACAATTGAATCTAAACGTTATAGTGAAAAGTGAGTGTTATTAAAAATTGGTGAACGTAAAAGAGTGTAATCAAAACTTGGATTTTCATGTGATGAGGTTAACAAGAAATAGTATTGGATATTAAAAGCTGGATATAGGTAATTACTTGAATTTTGACATCAGTCTAGTAACAAATTTGCAGATATTTTTCATACTGGTAGGTGATGTAGTCACGAGCATCGCACTATAATTATGATCTGTTGCAGTGGTTTCGATGTTATTATGATACAAAAACGTAGTTCTCTCTGCCGAGAAGTAAGGGCATTCGAGCAAGTAGTGTTTTTCGGACCCGATCTCGTTACGATCACATAGGCGACATTTCCTATCATAAAGGTCAGTTCCGTCCCACCTACCGGTTTCAATCGCAAACTTGTGGTTAGCTGTACGGAATTTGAACATAGCCAGTGCTTCACCCTGGGACAATATGTTAAAATAGTGTTCTATGCCGAACTCTTGTTTATGCAACTTGTATATTCTCCCCTTATTAGTACTATCTAAAACCCCCTCCATTCTTGAATGTACTGGTCCATAAGAGTAATAACCTTATGAGCATTGACGGGTACGCCAGTTACATGCTGATACCAAGATATCCGAAACGTTGATATCTAAAATTTGTTTAACTTTACTTACCAGAAGTTTGCATTTCAAGATACAAGTATCAGTAAATTTGGTTTGATAATTTTTTTCTGTAGCCCGTGACCAAAAAGCAACTATTCTTGTCTTATTACCACTGAAATTGGGAACCTTCCTAGGTTCACAGGCAGCATGTACAAGGTGTGCTTATTCTACCTTAAAAGAATTTTCGCAGACAGTCATTGTGAAAATTCTAGCTTGGGTAAGCTTTCAAAACCAAATATTCAGAACCATATGTCGTCGGAATAGGTAGCAACAGTGTTTAATAGTTTCAACGCCAAAATTGTTCGTCGAGATTAGCGTTATTTGCTCTAAGCTGAATAACCTAACTACATCAGTTTCTTTGCTGTGATTGTACGATATGCATTTACGAGCATTGCGAAAAGAATCGGGGACAGAGTTTGACATTGTCTCATACCAAGTTTCACATGAAAAATATGTAATTGTTACCCTTTGTACGAAAGACAGACTTTCATAATTTAAACATTTTTATGTATTTCTAGCCCAAGAACAACATTTTTGCCTTATTTATATCATTAGCTAGAGTTTCTGCCAAAGATTGACCATATTCATTGAAAGAAAATCGATAAAGGCACAGAAAAGTTTGGGTTTTCTTATACTAAGCGTGTCTATTAGTGAATACAGTAATAGTTTAAGCCAAAATTGTTCGTCGACATGTATATCCTTTTCTGAACACCCTAGCTTGATCATGACTCTAGTGTATGATTGCATTCAATTAAAAACATTTAAGTGAGTCTGGGATAGATTTTCACCGATGTGTACAAGTGTTTCCCAAACAGGTACAGTATTGTTTTGGCATCTGTAATGATTGTACAAGGCTTGTTATATGGTCTTTCCTATTATTATGGCATTCAAAATAGGGACAACTATACGTTGTGTAGCCAAGAAAGTTTGGCAGTAACTGTGCTGTTAAGTACTATCAAATAACAATTGTAAAGTTGTAGATATAATCAAGCAATGAAAATACATGAAAATCAGTCTATAGAAAACCCTTTATGTGGATGAAGTTCATAATAATGTTGTCAATGTGACTTATAAACCCTTTCCGATTAAGTAATGTTAGAACTGATTCACTTTGAAACAAACTAAGACAAATATATCTACCGTCAAAAGGTCTGATAGGGGAGTTCAAATTTCATCCTTAATTGCATCTAACTCAGGAAGATCAAAGATTTCTGGTTAAATTTCATCAATTAATTAACATTTTCTATTAAATGGTAGCAAAAAGGCTATATATTTTATCGCGGTTGCTCGGTCTGAAATTGCTTTTAAACAAAAAACAATATTAAGAATTTCCAATATTTTCGCTCGGGCTCACATTTTTTGTAAAAAATCCCGTGACCAACAAGTTTGGTAGGCTTATCGTAAGATTAAAACTCCAATAAAATAAGTTAGTAGAATACCTGAAAAACATTTATAATTTTAAAAGACTTAAGGCGTTGAATACATAAGGTACGCCAGTTTTTTATTTCAGTTAATTATTACGCCTGCACACGATGTGTATATAGGTCCGTGCCTGCACCTGTGTATAAGAACTATTAATCGTTATAGAGATCATTTTATTTTTTTATCATACCCCCTTTAGATAATGGACCGAACAACGGATTATTTATAAATTTAATAAAATATATTTCGAATATGTTTAAAACTGTTTCTGTACCACTTTACAACTGTTAAAGATGAAGCTTTGAGTAGATCGTCGTTTAATTTTTTCATTGATCATTTAAATACTCCACTTTAATATTTTTGAATGATTAAACGAATAAGATACTATTAAACATGCTGAAATTTCATTTAAACATGTCGTTAAAGTGTTTCTATGTAATCAAATATAAAGATAGACCAATTAATCAGTTTATTCGCTTACAGAGTGGCTATGTTGTCATTCTGCCCCATTATTTACCGTACTTGGTTCGTCTAAATAAGCATAGCGCAGAGTCTGTGAAAAACTGTGACCGTATTGCAAAGTACAGCCTGAAGCCTGTTTCAACAATGTCAAAAATTTACGATAGCCTATACTGAAAAGAATCTGCAGTACATAAAGCATGATCATGATCCCGGACCTCTTGTATATACATATAGTTGATCTGGTAAATGTCTTAGTACATTCTGACCGTTTAAAATAATCAAGTTAGATGTGGAATAACTAAAATGAGGCTGATAACTGTGAGTGTACTAGTTGTTTGATGTCGTACGTTAGATCGATTCTTATTTCATTAAAAAGGAGTAAATTTAGTGGTCGTAAAATGTTATGGAGTAACATGATGGTCGTATTCATCCGGAGGTCATTAGTGTCCATATCTAAGAAGGATATAAAGCAAATTGCCGAAGTTCCGTTTCCGAATTAGATTGGACTTACTGTAGTGGGTTGGTTTCCATAATGGCGAGAAGACATTTAAGATATATATTCAATATATATCTTTTTATGTTGCAAAATTAAAGCACAGTTTAAGTGCTTTGATTTTAACAATATATGAATAGTTTCGTGTCATATTTCCATTCATAAAACTGTAAAAAAGAGAATTTGTTCACATTAAATACAGCGTTGCCGTAGTGTGTGCATTTCTACTAAATTATAATTTCTACTAAAGTTTGACAGAAGTTGTTTGTAACAAATGCTTTGGGGCACGAAAAGTAAGAAGCATGTCGTGTCTAAGTTCAGTGTATAATAAGTTAATCACATTTCTCCTAGAAACTACTAGTATTTGAACTTAAGATTAAATTTGGAACTTTGATGAAACGCAGCTCAGGCTTGTCATAGTGTTTTGCCATACCGGACAAAATACTGCTTCATATGCCCCTAAACTGATATTCCGTAAAATACCGAGGGTGTTTTAGACTCGTTTTTATAATTTATCCTATACAAAATCATTTTTGTTCAGGCACTCCTCAAATACTACTGACGGAAAATAGGTCTGTAAATATTCGTTGCATATTTTAAAATTCTGTCCATTTGTTGTTTTATGCCTGCATGGGTTCATTTGGATACATTTTCTTTTGAGAGTTGTGTGTCCAGGTATTATTTGTCTCATTTAACATTTGGTTGGTGTATCCGTTGTCCAGACCTATATACATGTACTCAAAAGTACATTGAGCCTTGGAAAGGAATGTTATTAATAAATCTTCATCTTAAGGGATTATTCGCTACAGATCTTTTAAAGCCATTAAGAAGTCCAAATCCTACTCTACTTGTTCAGCTTTAATATTTAGAATATCTTCGGTTAACTCTATAGCATCAATGTGGTCCATTTTTCTAAGAGAAATTTGTAGGACTTTTTTGTTTTGATACAGACAAGAATTATAAAGGTGTAAATGTAGTTCTACCAAGTGCGACAAGTGTAGACTGTATAATGAATAGTTTTCTTTCCTGTTTCTTAGAACTGAAGATGTCTACAATCAAAGCAATTTATCTTTTTTGTCTGTGTCATTCTTGCCGCAAGGAAATCTGAAGCATATTGATCAAGTTAGCTGGCATTCTATATCATCTGTCAGTTTTCATAACATCTTTATTTGTTTTCTGACAAAATATAATGTTTAAGAGGTAACCTATATATGTGGTCATTAGTTTCGGACAGACAACACTTAATGACTCTCCTTTTGTTGATCTGGGATTCGCTGCTAGACGGTTTTCAATATTTGTCCATCTGTTTCGTTCATTTCTTTTATGACGGTGTGCAACATGAGACTATATGTACATTTGCCTAAAAGTTTGTTTATGTAGGAGTGCTGAAACAACAAGTCCGAGCTCTTTCCTACGAATATGTAGATGTGTCTATGACCGTTTCCCCCATACCGAACATTTTGTTAAAAGCTGTCAATTTGATAAATTCTGAGCTAAACTGAAAGTTGATGACGTCTGTAACTAAAGGAATGAATTAAAAATGGAACGAGTATTTCGTGGGACATGCAATATCCCCTTATTCATAGGCGCCAAGTGCCAAAATGTTGCATAATTCAATGACGCCTCCTGATTTCAACCACTATTCAGATATTCATGACAAGCTAGTATACTGGTTTATTTCAACTCCATAATGTGTCTGCAAGATCTATCTTTGCCTTCCCGAGTATACCGGCTGAATGATTTAAGTTTTCTGGATAAATAAAGACATCTAAATATAAATTAATAAACCATGATTTTTTTGGTTTAGTTAGAACTATTCTCTGTAATTCCTAACATTTTATTAACTCTTGAAACACTACATGTATATGCATAAACGTAATTATTAACTCTGCCTTAAGCATAAATATTAATTTGCGTCCATACATTGTGGAAATGCACATGGGTTAGGGTCGTATACTTACATGTTAATGAATCGACTAACTCTTGGAGGAAATAGTGGTTATCCTATTTGTAGCTTCATATTAATAACTATGAATCATAAACACATCTAGACAAAGCTAAATACATAATCAGTGACGTTTTCATACGTAAAGCTTGCATGTGAAAACTAAATGCATAGATTAAGCATACGATAATTATTACATGTATCATCAAATGAGTGTTTCTTTTTCCATACAAATTAATGCTACTATGCAATAAATAAATATCATCGTTCCAGAAAATGTTCCTTGCCTCACAGTGGAATTACAACCGTTAAATTTACACGTTCTAAAACACACTTTTATTGTATTTCCAAACTGAGTTATAAATTCACACGACTCCGGCACTGACGCAGGGCTGCAGTCTCGTGTAATTCTTACCAGTGTGTCTGTAAATACAAGAAAATAGAATTAAATTACCGATAACAACCAGAAAAGGTCACAGTAATTATTTGATGAAGCCATGAGTAAAACTTTTACTTTTCGGAATTCCTGGAAACATAATTTCGGTGGCCTTCGGCAAAATAGTGTGTCTCTCTTAATTTATATGTAGTTACGATCCAATAGCTATGGACCAAGCACTGAACAAATATGACTTAGGGTGCAGGTTCGAAATCCTGGTATCTGCCTTGAAAAGTAATCATTACACAACAAAGTAGAGCGATATGTAAACTTTTATCTCATTAGACACAGTAGTTTATAAGAGACGATGACTGAAGACAAATGTTGGTGACGCTAGACTACGGACAATTGTATATGATGATAACAATAACAGCCTCCGCTTCGAACCTAAAACCATAGTCATTTCGGAATGTGCAACCATATGCGCGTTCATATTAAACGTAAGAATATTTTTTCTAAGTGTAAAGATACAAGTGATTTTGTAAAACTGCTTAAAGTCTAATAATAACAATAACTAGGTATATTTTTGTTTTTATAGTAATTTATTTTTAATCTTAGATTGTGAAACAAGTTCTTATAACTTATATTTATCGCTCCCGAGACGACTCACTCCAGATAGAATCTACTTCGATGAGAGATAGAGAGTAAGAGAGGGGGAGGAGGTGCAATGTGGTATTATTATGTCTTTTCTAAGGATTCTACCACAAGATAACATGCTACTTAGACCGAGCCTTGGCCACTCCAGTATGTTTGATGCACTAACGAGTATTTAGACGAAGTCATATCTTACCATTTATATATCTTCTTTCAGTAATACAGTATTTAACGTCATAATACGTTGTACACTCAAACGTTTCTTCGTGGAATTGTCCGCACAATGTGCAGTTTCTGGGAGCCGGAGGACTCTCTAAGCAGTAAGGATTGAGGTCGCTGTCACATTGGGAGCACATAATGCTGCAACCTGCAGTGTTTTCATATACAGATGAATTACATTAATAACAGGAATACTAGTTTGATATAGGATCAAAAGTTGCATTGTGTACTATACAAATGTATTACATTAATAGCGGAATACTAGTTTGATATGAGATCAAAAGTTGCATTGCGTACTATACAAATGTATTACATTAATAGCAGAATACTAGTTTGATATGAGATCAAAAGTTGCATTGCGTACTATACAAATGTATTACAAGTGTACATTAATAGCAGAATGTCGTGGGAAGAATACTAGTTTGCTTTGAGATCTAAAGTTGCATTGTGTGCTATACAAATATATTACATTAATAGCGGAATACTAGTTTGCAATGAGATCAAAAGTTGCATTGTGTACTATACAAATGTTTTACATTAATAGCGGAATGTAGGGGAAGAATACTAGTTTGCGATGAGATCAAAAGTTGCATTGTGAACATATACAAAATTTAATGTTAAAGTCACATTATGCGCATCTTACTGCACATAGCGTATTTTTGGTGACAGTTTTATAAAAGCAATTTTTGGTTGCTGTGCATGTAAAGTGTTGAAATGCCTCTTGTTTGAGTGTTTGAAAAAAAACGGACGAAAAATGACAGTGACTGTGTCGTTTGTTGTTGGTAGAGGGGTGGAAGGGAAGCAGCACCTGCATGCAGTTTTTTTTTCTAAAATGACTCTCCCAGTCAAAATAAGAAAAGTTATATTTGGAAAGTTATTATTTCGTACTGGTAGCGGGAAGAGTTTGGTGTATTGGGTTAAAAGCTATCATTTCCTCTACCCTCTTGTACACACACCTATTTCAGCTGGATTTTTACTTGAAAAAAAATGTGCATAATTCCACTTTAATACATTTATAGCGGAATACCATGGAAAGAATACCAGTTAAACTTGAGATCAAAAGTAAGAAAAACATCAGACTTGTTAGTAAAGCTTAATTGAATAAATACATTGTATCAAATGTCAGATGTTAGTGTTAATTTCCGTCTCGGGTTGCCTAGGAAACATACAAAGTCAAGCGTTGATTTTATTGTTACTTTTTTCTTATTAACCTTGAGGGGTTAAATTAGTTTTAAATTAAAAACCGTATACTATATTACATTACAGATGTAAGACTCTTTCATCTTATGATGTAGATACTAATATGTGTACTTTTATGCACGCATAGTTGCTCATGATGAACTGCATGCAACTAGGAAACAATGTTTTAATTACCAAACCGAGGGCTACACAAACGATCCAGTTCACTCGATTAAAGAACAGCAAATTGAAAAGAGGTATTCTACAAGTCAATATTATGGAATTTAGCTTCTAACGGAACTCTCAAATGTTTCTTTTTTTTTCTTCAGATTTTCCGAAATTTTATTCTCAAATTAGATCTATATGATATTTAAAATGTACAAAAATCCAAGAATAAAAAAAAAAAATATCGTGTACATTTTACCTCATAAATTTGCTTCTCATAAAGATCATTTGAAAAATGTCTATGGTTTTTTCTACGTAAAAATGTCTCAGTCAGTTACGACCTTCCTTGTTCTGTATACAGTAAACTCCGTATATAACGAACCTCTTGGGACCTTTTAAAATTGTTCTTTATATCCGGGGTATGTTATGTCCATAAAGCATTTTTAAGTAAAAAACATCGGATCCAGAAAATGTGTTCGTTATATCAGAATGTTTGCTATAACCGGAGTCGTTATATACAAAGTTTACTGTAATCCTTAGACATAAATTATTTGTTACAATACAATGCACCATTTCAACTTACTTTGCTTTAAAGATCCAAAGAATACGGAGTAAATCAATAATTCCATTCGTTAATTGAATCTATTTAATTTGCATCTTCTTGCACATCATGTAATGTTCACACTTTTTACAGTGCGTATCATCTGGAGTAACAAATAGAACAGAAATTTTTCCTCAAACTAAACTGAACAACAAGCTATGCGCTGTTTCATCAAAGAAAACCGATACTAAATGAAACGAGTGCAGAGAGCAAAGACTTGATCTTGGCTTTTACTGGAAAGTATTTGATACAAGTAAGTTGTGTTATTGCTCAAAATCGCAATACTGTATTTTAGACAAGATAAGTAATTTGAAACATGTAACAATTTACCAGGGAAGGCTATCAATCAATTGTTTTAAGAAGTGAAACTAAATCTTACAAAAATAAGTGAGTTATCAATTTTTGATAAGGATAGTAAAAAAAAAGATTTTCATATTGTATTCCCTAGAAATATTACTAGTTTACAAAATATCAATTTAAGTTACAGTAAACTCCGGATAAAACGAACCCCTTCGGACCATTTAAATGTGTTCTTTATATCCAGTTTGTTTTATCAAAACAGCATTTTGATATTAAATAAAGAAATAAAAGAAACATCGGGCCGAGAAGATTTGTTCGTTATATCCAGAATTTCGCTATATCCGGAGTCGTAATATACGAAGTTTTCTGTATAATTGTGGTAATACTCATTTTACTTATATAACAACTCAGAGTTAATAGTTATATTAATACTTAAAAAGTATAGTACAATGTATTCTCATTTTATTGAATGACTTTCTCTTGTGGTTCATTAGGATCGGCATATCGTCAGCCACATGCTTTTGTCTATCCGTAAATACACAAGGTGGATATATAATATTTGAAAACAAAAGCATTATCAGTCCCCCAAATGTCTGCAAGAGGTACATGAATATCCAAATACAATTATCAGTCAGTGTTTGGATCAGAATTATAGATTTCATTTAATTTTCATCTGATCACTCGCCGCTTTTAAGCTGTCTCATAGCATAGCCATTTTGTATGCCATCACAAAATAGAAAAGTAACTGTTTGTTGCATTTTACACCCTTCAAGTTATATAGCGGTTGTTGTACGAGGTTTTACAGTTTATAGTTTATACTAATTTGCCCGATTGTAAAGAAAGCTTGAAGCTTATAGAGTCACTCTCGAGTCCCCTTCTTGGAAAACTCGGAACTAGTGTGATATGAGGAGGTAAAGGCGTGACCCCACTGGGTCTCGAACCCGACACTACCAGGATGAGCGTGCAAGGTTTTAAAGGCGAATAGTTACATGCTTACAGGAAACTAAACTTCATTCAGAATGATTATGCTCAATTGGCCTAACATATGGTATTTATCAAGTTTTATAATGGGATGAATGAATGACACTGCGTTTTTCAGAACGGATTTTTACCTTGGTCTTGAACTAATGGTTTCTTAAATAGTACTATTGTTCAACTGCATTCATTCAGCGTTTAATATTACCTGTTGTAACAAATAATGTCGATCTGCAACAAACAATCTTATCTTCTTTTTTTTGGGAAAAAAAAGGAGTTAAGTATACCAACTTCTGTAACGAACAAGATCTCGACTTGGCGTAAACGCAAGTCACGTCAGAAACATGCACAGTGACACTGTTTCGGATCGCACTTTTAGCAGGAACATTTAGTATCTTTCGAAAGTTTACTTTGGCGTAAACCTTAAAACAGACCAAAACGAGTGACATGTATGAATTGCGGTTTTCTTTTGTTGATTACTTTTGTTATTTCCTTTTTTAGGAAGTTTTAAACACATAGGTTAATGATTCAGTAGCAAATAAGCATGCTCCTTTGAGGTCTTCAGGTACATAGAACTAAAACCAGAAGATAGTGTCATGGCCGTATCAAACTATTTAAGGATTCAATGTATACGTAAACTGATTTCCGCATAAAAGATGTCCAATTAATTACTATTCCAAGCCTAATGATAGTTTAAACATACGGCAGAAAAAGTGTCAAGCGTATATATCAGCAGGCAATCGATAAGTTTTGGGGATTAGGAGTTTACGGAAACATCTACGGTTCGGTAATATCCGTAATAACGGTCAGGGTCATAAATCATTGATTATCGATTGTACTGGAATATTGCCTAAGGGAGATATTGAACTTGACGCGTAACTTTTGTGAAAATCTTATGTTTTAATTTTTATCATTTCTACCAGAAAATGAAGAAAATTCAGCATTATCATTCACATTACCTGCAATTAATAATAATAATAATAGTAATGTTTTAACTAGTGAGCACTATTTCATTACAGTCACATCATCAGTCATAAAAATAGTCACAGAATAATCCAAAAGCTACAAAATTCGTGAATTTTGACATAATAATGAGAATGAATCTAGTGTGCACTTGATTTTTCATAATCGGCTAATCCCTTTACACGTGCGTAACGTTTGCTCGTGAGAATTGTTTAAACTTTTAGACCTGTTATTTTCAAGTACAGACGCACACGGCAAGTCTGTTGCAAAAGTATGGTGTGCTTTAGAAACGTAAATAGATGGACCTACATGTCCCCGGTAGATAGTACGTCAACTTGTTTTATTTTGCGATCTTAAATTCCTAATCA
Source organism: Saxidomus purpurata (assembly GCA_022818135.1). Classification (NCBI taxonomy): domain Eukaryota; kingdom Metazoa; phylum Mollusca; class Bivalvia; order Venerida; family Veneridae; genus Saxidomus; species Saxidomus purpurata. The sequence goes on along the minus strand of JAFMSR010000002.1, from coordinate 5,671,079 downwards.
GTGTTATTCCTGATCTGATAAAGACTGACATTTGATTTCGGTAGGCTTTTTTAATTTGAGAAATAGAACAGGTTCCTTTCAGAATATCAAATAGATTTTACATACTCTAGTAAACGCTTGATGTTGAATACCTTAAAAAGTATGTGATTTTTCATCACATAGCTTGAAAATATAATTAACATTTTAGAAGAAATAAGGATTTATTGTAGGAAAAAAACTTTTCCATTTCTCCTGTTACATTTTACAGATTTTGTCATTTAATACTCTGCACACAGATCAAACCTTGCGTGTTTCTTTTTTCTTCTCTTTTTGTTAATGTAATAATCAGCTTATTTCTTCGGGAAGAAATGAAAGACAAAAGATACGAGTAATAAGACTACCTGGTTTTGACTTGTGTATTATGAAAACTAGCTTTGGTTTGGAAGAAACTCTATGTTGACACCTATAAAATGAAACCAATTTCAGCGGAGCGAATTCTTGCCTTTCACTCGAGACAAAGAGAAATGTAAAACAAAATATAAAGTACCCGTGCAAGTGTTTCGAAATAAAAATGCATGCATAGTGAATCTTTTATGTGTTGCAAATTAACATCAAAAGCATAATAATATTATTGATAATTATACTGAAAATTTCATGGATCCTCGCTATAAAGACGATATCATGTATATCCGGTTTCAATGAAGGAAGTGTCTCCACGTCCGGTCCCGGACGAGGAGACACAGAGTCTCCACGTCCGGTTCAACCGGACGTGGAGACAATTAGGGGGGATTTGTCTCCACGTCCGGCTCTCTTCTTTTATCAATGTTTACCGACGACCTATACTGTAAAATTATTGGCTATATAAGTAAGTAACTCTTGTAAGTAACGTATCTTCGGGTCGTACCGACTATACCTCGAACGGGGTTGGTGGACCTAATAAGCACAATTACAAACAAACAAGTAACGTATCAATAAACTTAATTACTTTTGAAACATTTGCTGGCCGGAGCGAGAGGAAACAAAACGGTTAGTGGTAAGTGTAATTATGACTTGTTTACTTTGATTTTCTTCGCCTTGTTTTTACTTTATACATGAATCACGTACAAACCATTTTTGTATTCAATTGCGCACTTCCATCTTATGTTGCAATGGTAATTAAATGCAAACCACCATAGGTGTTAAGTTATTATTCCATAAAGCTTTACTAATTTTCACATCTCGTTCAGTTAATATCCTCCCAGCCTATATTTTCATATAAATTACGTTATTTGAAGTTCTTCAGACTGAAAATAGTAAATAATGAATATTTTTCATCTAAGAAATAGTAGGTAATATTTTCATAACTGTAGCGCTAAAAAGTGATAACAAATAGAGCCGGACGGGGAGACAAAACCCCCCATTTGTCTCTACGTCCGGCTGAACCGGACGTTGAGACTCTGGGTCTCCCTGTCCGGTACCGGACGAGGAGACACATCCTTCAATGAAAGGTTTTGCCTTTTTATGAACAAAAAAACTGAAGAGTCTAACCCAGTTTGCATTTTAATGTAAAAACAAAACCCAATATACAACGTTTTAAAGATCATGGTAAATGTTACGTAATGTCCGGCCATAAAACTTATCGATGGCCTGAAGCAGTTAGATCAATCATTCGGAAGTGTTCGGCCAGCATTACGGAAGCAACCGAGCTCCGATCGTAAAAATGAAATTATATACCTGTTAAACAAAACCTTAAAAAAAGACCATTCTCTTCTTTCTTTATTTTTATATAAAATATATCACTTAAATGGAGAATGATTGTTTTATTCAATCCCGTTTGTGATTCTAAAATAAGTGTTATAGTTTTTGAACAAATTGAAGATAAGCTGCAAAATTTTCACTTAAAATTGTGACATTTTGGGCGTTTTACTATATATTATATAGTAAAACGACGGGTAGAGATTTTAAGTTAAAAAAGACCAAACAAATAAAGTCTCAGAAAAATAAAAAAATATTCATTAAAAAGGGGAAATGTTATATTTTATCATCCCGTTTGTGATTTTAAAATAACTTTATTAATTAAAATGTTATCGCGAGTTAATGACAGCGCTCCTATACAAACCTATAGTAAATTTGTGGCGTGTATTGGCCCTGGCTGTAACACTTTTTCTGCCACATGAAGAGCAAAAGTTGACTTCATGCAATGTCTATCAAAGTTGTACGTGCAAATAATGACAATTAATTACTAGGACACGAAGTGTATTCCATCGGGAAATTTAAGAAATTTGAATATAAATTATAGGCAATAACAAGAAATGTCGGCAGGGATATTTATTCCAATTTTGTCCCCACCGAAGATGCCCGAGAGAAATATTTAGTTATCTTCTTAGCAAACCTTTTATGCTACAGAATACAAACGTGACGAGAGGCAGACAAATTTGAAATCATATTCATGTCTAGCAAACTTATTTTATTGCCGTTTGGTGATTTAGAATTTATACATGCAGTACATAAGAAAGCTTTATTTGAGGCATCTCCTCAAATTTTAAGCCATATTCGTGTAGACTAGCCTAAAATTGTTCCCTATCTCAATCATTTCATATTGGTAGTAAAGTTGGGGATTTGATAAAAAAAATCAAGGTTCTCCCAGCCCGTGTTTTATTTAAGACCCCTTTAAAAATTATATTAGAAACCAATGGTTCTGCAAGGTTGCGGCTATCGCCAAAAAAGATCCGTGTAATTCTTACACTGTTTGAAAGACTAATTGTGTAATATGTTTGGAGTCTGATAAACAATTTCAGTCTAAATAATACAAGCGTCTCAATTACATTTCTTATTTTTTGTTCTATGTGCCAGTGTCGTATAATTCGAGTCTAATGTTTGTCCTTAATAAGATTTAGTCCTGTTAATTGATTTCCAGTCAAATATATTTTTTCGCTAAGGTATGTGAGCAAGCGAATTTTTAGATAAGCCTTCCAGAATGTTTTAATACATAAAGTATATTTTATACTAAGCCAACATAAATTCTGAATATAGTTTCCAATGTTTAACTCAAGGAAAATGTAAAGTGTGGTAATTCAGTTTAGATTAATTATGCAAACTTGGTTTGACTACTGCTGGCATTTAGCAAGTGTAGGCAATGCATCTAATTCAGTTTACAAAATGTATATAAGTGTTATTCTAACGTCCCTTAGGGAATCTCGAAAAAAAATTAAGCAAATAATTAACTGACTCAGTTACCAATAACAGCCCAACGACATAGAACAAAAAATTAGGTAAAAAGTATATATAAAAGACACTAACCCATGTAAAACATGTAAAACACATAACGTACCATATGTGGCAGGCTGTCACTATAATGGTTCTTTTCCAGAATTTCAAACAGGTCCTTAGGCTTAAATAATTGTGACATTGGTCTTATTTTATGTTCATACTATTAAGCTGTAGCTAGATCACTAACATTAAGACACTAACATTCATGATCAAATCCATCAATACTGTGAAGAAGTTCGAAAGAATTGGTAGACTTGGACGTGTCGAGCATCTTGTGTTTTTCTAAAGACATGACATAAATTATATTTCTTTCATTATTGCTTTAGAGAAAACAACTTGCGTTCAAAAGAGAAGTCTACGAAATCACAGAGGTAAAGAAACATGTCCATATTGATAGGGACAATGTCAAAATTCGTTACATGAGCCTAATCCGTGCAAGAAACGGACCATTCTCGTGGTTTTTCTGCGTTTTTCATTGAAATAGATAAATGAAAACATAAAGAACAAAATAAAAAAGCTAGAGGATTATATGAGGTGGCAATTATATCTGGCTATTAGTAATCAAAGAAAAGGCAAAATCAGCACTGTTAAAAGCGAAGATAGAGTGGCCTTATTTGACATCCGATATGAAATCAGTACAGACAGACTTTGTAAATGAAAAGCATTTACAATTCTTAAGAAGAGTGATCCCTGCATTTAATTGTCCTCAAACGTATTCAGACTCACACAAAGCTGAATTACACACAACAGGGCTAGCTCTGACAGTAACCGTGAATGCCAAGAATTAGCTACAAACAATTTAAATTGGCAGGAAAAAAATGAATTGGCTGCAAAATGTTACGAAAACTGGGCGAGTGCCAGAGATGCCACAGTTGTGTGCTAAAATGTTTTTATTGTTTATATTCTGTAAACCAAGTGACGTTTAAAAGCTGGAAAACTACATTCTTTCTACATTTAATTTGATCAAATATTTCAGATATGACAACTTACTTGAATTAATCATCTATCTACTCCATAGCATCAGTGACACTGATAATTGTTTATACAATGTATACGTGTCAAACCACAATTATACTGAAGCATTCCTAACAATTTTATTTTTCAACTCAATAGAAATTTTGTTACATGATAAGCCGAAGTAACGTCTGATCTATTATAGCATAGATAGAGCCTGTTTTTGTGTTCTATCATGGAAAAGTAAGATATGAGGATGGAAGGAAAACGGCAACGCAGCCTTACATGCATGTAAGCGCATGGTCCTACAATTACATTTGGCATGTTTTCACGAATTAATTGCTGAATTGTGGTTAGTTGGCTTTTTTGTAAATGTGTATTGGAGTGTATAAACGGTAAAATAGAACTTCTGATACTGTAGTATACACTAGGCTATTATTGTCATGAAAATTGCCGGTATTTTAATTTAGACACAAGTTACATTACGGTTGCATCTTGGGAGTTTTTCAAAATTACTTTTAAGGGACGTAGCCATGGCCTTACAATGTTTAATTGAAATGTGTGTTTACAATGTGCTTTGATGTATATAAAAAAATCAAATGTGACTATTCAAAATTGTGGACATATATTGGATAATGTATATATGTACATGTTGCATTTTAATTCCACAAACAAATGTTTATTGATTCTGACCTTCCAGACAGAACACAACAATTTTATAGCAAGATGATAACTTTACAGATACAATGTATCAGCTTTAGGACATTCATTGCAGAAATAAAGCGACTGACGGAAAATTAAACGAAATTACGTGAAAGATCAATGCCATGTTGTAAAGATGTGTTCCTGTTGCTAGTTTACATTAATAAACATCTCTCTAACATTCAATGTAAAAAATTGATGATGAAAAGCAAAACCTCAAAGGTACATTTCATCTAAAATGGCCCGGAGGTGAATAACGAGCTAAAATGTACGTGTAAGTATCAATGCTTCCTCGTGTCTGGTGGTAAATGGAGTGGTAAATAGAGTGGTACATGGAGTGGTAAATGAATTTAAGTAGACAGAAGGTGTTATCTATGTTTAGGCTTATGTAGAGTGTTTTAAATTTAGATAATGTTTCTTATTATTCATTTATTAAGCAGTTAAAATGTTGCATTGTTGATTGTGTTTCTTAAAAGATGTTAACGTAAAGAGTAATATCGGTTGACTTCATGCAATGCCTATCAAAATAAGCTTAGGCCAGTGTAAACTATCGACTGTGTTAAAGTCTTCTTCATATACGTATTTGCATAGTTCATAGAAATATTATCTATACGATAAACGAAAATAAGAAGAGCACAAGAAATTCTAATTATTCCTCTAGTCTAGGTAACATTTGACTGAGTGCTCAATTGTTCTATCAAAAACCATTGATTTCTCTTTAAGATCACCAAAACATCGTTGGTTCATTATTACGGTCGGTTTCTAGCTAATTTATCTCTCGCACGTTTGACATGGACAAATGTGAACCATTGATTAGGAAACAAATTGCGTACTTGCCTGTCCGCTTATATAACATACAGAGTAAATAGCAATAAGACTACTGCCAGACGAATACGTCCTTGGCTTAAGTCATGCGAACAATAAGTTTACAGTAAAAAACAAAATGCATGCTTACTATATAATACGTATATACTATATACATATACATTGTATCTGTTACAAGTCTTGGGTTTCCATGTTTGTTCAAAATATTTAATATGACTATTCAAAGAATACATACATTGTATAATTCACAGATTACTGAAGGCATTTTATTTGGTTTATTACACTTGTTATCTATGACAAACATACATATGAATTTGTATTTTTCGTAAGTCTTTTCTTATTATAAACAATTCATACCATTTCTATACGAAGTGCGTTTGGAAAAAGTACGTCCATGCCACCCCGAGGAAGCAAACGTGTGGAAATTCTATGCCTATAATGGATGTCACTATATTTATGTTGATTTGGATCAAGTAGGCCTATTGACATTCATTTTTAACATAGATGTTTTAATGAGTCAATGTACAAAATATGAATTTTTTCATGCTCCATAAGAAAGACCAAATTATTTTTTCAAATGTTTTTTTCAAGTATTTTAATTTCTATATAACATATCTTGTGATATCATAATATTGAGTTCAAACTTCCCAAAGTAAGTTCAACACAAATATAACGCAATCAAAGGTGATTTAATTTTCTAAGACCATAAGAGTAACACTAGTTCAAGCAGAGACGGAAAATGTTACATTATTTCGTGCTTAGATCACCTTCAAGTCAGGAAAAAAACCTAATTGCTGAAATATGTTTAAGGCAATAGTGTGTAGCATTACCACTAAACCATACATTCAAAATTTGGCATGGATAGCAGATCACCTAATGAACATGGTGGTCATATGATAGATATATTACACCTTGTCGGCTCATTTTCGGTTCTCTTATAGCTATACTGTAACCTTCATATTAATGAAAATGTTCAATATTATTGAACGAAAAGAGTAACAGATATCCATAGGTCTGGACAGCTAGAATAAATAGCATAACTCTACAATAATGTTCGTTAATTTTCTTTCAACTGTCGTTGTATTGTATTCAGAGAATTTAACAGACCGTCTAAGAATCAAAATCCAAAGACCTTCGCCAATTCCGACCGCGTAACACTCAATCGACATTTAAGAATTTATGGCTGTCTTAAAAGATGGGCAAAAAGACATTGAAATCGGGCCTTGGAAAGTGTAGATAAATATTGACAGAAACTTTGTGCATTTTAATTCTGTTCAATGTATTTTTACCCTTTCACAAAAGTTTATTTGGATTCCAGTAGTAGTTGTATTTTTAATATTATTGATCAACAAAAGTATTCTGATATACAGTACATCAAACACCCACTTTTCTGTTATACAATGCAGCTGTAAAGGGAAATGATAGAAAATATAAATGTAAGCGTTTTATGAGAAATATGACTAGTGATTAATTTTATTTCTTATTATTATTGATCAAAAGGCTTGAGCCATTACTCGTATATTTCATCTATAGTTGTTGTAAATATAAATTGTAAATATTTCACAAAAGGGACGACCTGTTTCTAAGTTGAATAGAAACTTTGCTTTGCTTATTTTGGATTGTATTCGTTTTTTTTTTTTGTTTTTGTTTTTTTTTTAATTCAGTTGTAAATATTGGCAATAAATGTGTTTAAAACTGTAAACTGACAGAAATGTTAGTTGATTTTCTTTTTTAAAAGATGTCATCATGAATTTAATATTGTTTGGATATAATTTGTCTCTATGCAAATCGAATTATCACTTGAAAGAGAGCTATTCTTCGAAATACATTGTAATCCTAAATTGAAACTTTGATTCCATCTTATCTTATATCTTACCAAGTGTACTAAATTCATGCAAATCGTTAAATAAAATAATTTATCGTGAATGACATGTACCATATATAAATACAATAATTTTCAGGGGAAATGGTTCTGCTGTAATCCATCAAGTCTAGAAATTATACGCCTAAATGAATAAGAATATTGCAGGAATTAGCCAAGCATAATATTTGCCGGTAAATCGGTTCAAGTATAATCTCTATAGCAACCGTGAAAATCTGTTTACAAAATTAAACAACAATCTCTCAAATATCAAATTCAATGACCAGTAGGTACCAACCTTTTACCATTTAGCAGAAAATGTCTTTGGTCAAAGCAGTATTTGGTCACCCAAACAATCAAAAGGCACAAAGTACATCCAATATAATGTTTAACTTTAGTGTTTCAAACAATTCAACATTACAGACAAGACGAGAAATTGATTGCATTCCAGACTCACCTAACATTGAGGATTTTATAGTCTACACATGCAATTGTATGACATCAACCAGCTGATGTCTGATTAATTGTAATAACGTGAATGATAAATGCACTGTCGCGCATTTCAATGTGTATGCCGCTACGGTGGCAATTTCCACCAAAAAAAGGTATTGAATTACTGATGGAAGATGTCCGCTTGTGAACATTGAGGTAGGGCAGTTTGATAGCCCACACTTCCATGGAAAAAATAAAGTTTGATTCATGATTAAATAGGCAGGTGAAATTATGTATATACAGAGGTTTTTATATACACGGTTATTTTATACACTGTTTATTTTCAAGTTTCGTTTAAGCAGAACTACTGTCTATACTGAGTGTACTTATCGTTCACATGATATTATGATATTCTTTAAGGAAGCCTTAAAATAATCTAAATAAGAAATCATTGGTATTGTGTCCTGTCCCAGACAAAAAACTGTTTACTTTCTATTTCATTGTCGCCGCACTTAAGTGCGGCGAACTGTCTGGAATGGGATTTTTTTTGTACGTGGAGGGGCACGTGACTTATTTTTTTTCCAAGATTATTCGATGCAAGATAATTTTACCCACTGACAATAAAGTTTTACAGAAAAAGTATTTTTAATATTTTTTTATTGTTTTATTTTATTTTATTTTTTAAATCTTTTAATTTATTCCCTAATGTGGTGACGATTTCAAATGGTCAAGGTCTATTTTGACTGATAAAATATTTGAAACCAGTCTACGGAGAGTGAATCATAATTTATTTTTAGAACTCACGTGATGTAAACAATAAAGCTATCCGTTCTGTTGTAACGCAAGGTCGCACGACTTTACAGTTTCAAACGGGGCTATTTTCCGTCTATTTTTATCGATTTTTATCGAGTAAATGTTACCGACAAAATTCCCGATATAAGGTCAGGTTTAACAACTGATTAAAGGTTTGTGGTGAAATAAAATGTATCAAATTGCATATAATAAGAAAGCTTAGATCGTAAGCTTTTCAATGATGCATATATTGTGACAATATCACAAGAAACCATGTAAGACGGACATATTACAAATAGCTTATTTTCTATTGATTATAAGCGTAATTCAGTCAGTGTACCCGAAATTCAAGGGAGATAACTCTTAACTTCACTCGATACGCTTCCGGGTCGTACCGACTATACCTCGAACGAGGTTAGTGGACCTAATAAGCACAATTACAAACAATCGATACGCTTCGGATATCAAGGCTGTACAGTCTCAAAGTATTAACTTGGAGCACTCTTCTGAAACTGTTATTCGAAAAGTCTTCTTACAACGGTCCGATCTGTGTATGTTATACTCGCGATGTTTTCACAAAACTTTGATTCAGCTGGGTCATTTTCAAGAAAACAGAAACAGAAAATATACAAGGAAGGAAAAGGAAGAAAAAGAAAAAAAGAAAACCAGGCCGGTGGCCATCGTGGGATGGCAGGCACCTGCCCTAAAAAAAAATCTTCTTGAAGTTTTTTAACTCATACCTACTTTATATACTTATATTGAAATTGTCAGATTAATAACTCTGCCGTCCTCCACTTGGAACTATCGAAAAAGTAAACAATAAATGAATGAATGCTTAAATGAATAGTTTGATTTTCTTTCAACTTTTTCTTACAACTAACTTTTTTAAGGCAACTTTATCGATTTTTTTGTTGAAAATTTTGTCAATCTGCGCACCTGCGTATCAAACGGAAAATGGCACGGGCGGAAGTGATGGGAACATACTAGAAGCTTATTTGGAGGCCACCTGTATATAGCTGATAAAACAACCTCCGTAGGAGTGAGCCCTTAAACAAGGCACGCGTGGTGACGCTTGAGCGACAAACCCGTTTTTCTTTATTTTGTTTTTAGCGGCTCTGAGACCCTTTGTAGGAAGCTTATTTAAACCTACATTTTCTTTGTATGTGTAATAAAATGGTTTTAAATCCGTTGACACAATGTAATAAACTAAAAGTTAGAGAAGAAAAAATCGAGAGTTTCACTTTGAGAATCTGGCCGTGGGCTAAAAAAGAAAAAAACTACCTATTTGTGGAAAAGATTAAACATATGAAAGCAAAAGTGAATAAGGCAAGTATGCATCTGATGGTTGAACAATTAATACTTTTATATAGGTTCAACATAATATGTTATCAAAATTTGCTCCCTTTTATACACCCCTGTAATAAAACCTTCAAACGCCTTCTAAGGCAACAAACTAAGCTATTTTAGTTGTCGGTGTAATACTTATGGATATATATTTCTTTTAAATATTACGCAACTGTATTTTACGAAAATTGAAATGAATCACGTCTTGAAGTGGTCATATTTTGATGGGTGAACTTTTTTATTATATATTCTTTATCACAATCTATGTAACATGTTAATGCTCAAGTAGATCTATTATTATTTTTGTATTCCTGTTACAAATAAAAAAATATTACAATTCCTTTGCTCTTGTTCAATTCTTTAGCGGCGACCTTTGATGTTTTGCATCAATGGTTTTCTTGTATAACGTTGTCTTCGAAACAGATCAATGTCTACATAAAAACCTTTTTTCATTTTTTTATTTTTGATATTCATGTACACAAAAACATCTAATATCGAGATATCAAAATATATACATGTAGTTGTATATATTTCATTTTTTGTGCGTTGAAATACATGAAACTTTTTTTATATTATAAAGTCAAGTGATGTTTTTGTCAAAAAGGCCACACATACTAATGTGGTGCAAAAGTAGCAAAGAAGTTTTAAGAGTGAATGAGAATAGATCAGAACGTTTCCATATGTTTATATTCATGAAAAGAGATAGAAAAAAACTTTTCTGAAGAGGATGTATAAAACTTCTATTTTATTAGCATCTGTAAAAGTTCCAATGGTTGTTGTAGGGCACTTATGATACATTGTGTGCAGCTCTAAGGAAGATTGATTATTACATAACAATCATCTTCCAACAATGAAACTAATGAAAATAATTTTACCATTGGCAAATACGCTGCTTTCCTTGATCCTTATGTCCAGAAAGTTTATAGTTATGTTCATAACCATCGAGATAAGGTTGGGATGTCGGCCAGAACTCATGAATCTCTAAGACATTAAACATGGGCAAATGTGATCTATTGATTGCTTAACCCATGTCAATCTCTTCCCGGAGTGCTTATTTAAAGTACAAAGTTATTAGAAATAAGACTTTTGTCAGACAAAATATTTGTGTTACTTTTTTGTATGGCGTATGCATACTGTACATGAAAAGGGTAAATGTAATTGCTTAACTGTTCTGAACTTTAGATCGCCGAATGTTGCCCATCATTCAGTCGTGATGGAATTCCTTGCTTGAGCCTATTCCTGTCGTTAAGACAGCCATTTTTTCTGAATCGAATACTTTTGCTTATTAAAGATAAATTATGCCTGTAGAACAGAAACGTTATAGATTTATTTTCAAGTTCACGCTACCCTACTTCGAACAGAGAATGCTAAACAATTCCAGGAAATTCTTTTATATGCTGTATTGCATCTCGGCAAAATAAAGTAACGTACTCTGAAGTTATAGCAATTGTTCAAATATCGCATACTGTAGTTAGTGCATTTTATAAATTAAAATATTGTCTGATGTTCTCGGCAGCCATTATCCGTTTACAGGTTAGCGAGTCAAAATAGGGAGTGAACTGTCAAATTGGTCCTGTAGTTGAAGAGGCTGATTTCTAGGGGCTTATACGAGCTACCTGAAATATTTACAATCTACCAATTGTATCCTTTTTTGCAATAAAGTTTCTTCATGTAGATTAGTTTCGTGATAAATATAATCCGATTGAAATATAAGAATTATAAGGGATAGGCAATCTAAAAGTTTGCATGCTCAGTAAAATTCAGAGAAATGTTGTTACTGAGAAAAAGCAATAAAATCTAGAATTATCCCCACATTTTACGACAGAAATATTCAAATTTCTTGAGAATCCGCAGACTTTCGTCTAAGTTAATTCTTTCTATTGAATTTATATCGAGCATCACGAACAGATCTTATATAATAGAAACTAAATTACAATCTAAGTATGCAAAGTTTTGATAAACTAAGACCTTTCAGAAAAAGTACACAGGCACTATGACTTATGGTATATTTCTTTGTATTTTAAATTAAGGAAAGACGAACCATGATCTTCCCCGGTAAAACTATTTAGTGATGGAACAAAAGATGGGACACAATAACAAAACAAGAAAACCATTGATGCAAAGTATCAAAGGTCGCCGGTAACAAGTTGCTATAAGTCTGACGGACAGATAGATTGAATTCTTCCATTCTTCTCTCAACAGTTCTCTTACTAACATCAAGCAACTCTCAAATTTATCTAACCTTAAGTTCCGAATCAATAAGACACTGTAGAGTTTCAACAGGAATATCATATTTTTTTCCTTGTCTTGACAGTATTTCTATTTCTGAAATGCTGTGCTCAGAATGTAAATTATCCGGTATCTCAAGTGCTTCATTAACAAATCCTATACAACTATCAATACAAACAAATCTTGATAACTGTAATAAAAAAGTTAGAACATCTTGTAGTTCTGTGGTAATGTTTAGAGTGCGTCCATTCTCTATACTCTGAACAACATACTGTATCTTCTTGCCGCAGAGGTCTTTTATACATGACAGCTGTTCTTCAGAGCTGAAAATATAAATGGATGCTAGTGTTCAATCCCAAAGATTTTATACAAACAAAACATATGTGAAGTCAAACTATTATTTTTGCTATATGCTGCAGGAGTGTGAAGCTAATTTATTTACAGACTGTAAGTAGTGATGTCAAATGCAACCATTTCTTAAAATTATGCCTGTTGAATTACAGGAAATGTTGGAAATGTAACCACAGTGGTCAATAAGGTACAATTTATTTTCAAATGTGACTACTGCTAGATGTTGATACTACAGTACTAGCTGTCGGATGAGATATTCATGCATACCAGATCGAGATATCTGCAGTTTTTACCAGTGCTGGAAAATCTCATCTTACACCCCCTGGTATAAGATGACTTGATGATGTCAGAAAGAACTACTTTTATGAATGAATGTGTAAATTTATACATTACTACAAGAAAATAGACCGTAAATATAAGTCATTACTTTTATTTTATTTCTGCTACTATTAATCGAATATGGTATGCAAGAAAAAGAATCTATCACTGGCTGCACTTACAGATGAGAATATCCGGCTCTCGGGTAACTGCACTTACACTATATATAATACATATCCTATATGTAAAATATATACATTATCATTGGTCAAAAATAAATAATATTATAGTACTGGTGTATTGTGACCTATTAAACAGGCCTGTTAAACTGTTAAATTAACCAGACCCTAGTGGCGTGTTTACTATTTAATTTATAAAACTTGACCTGTGAATTACAAAAATGGGTCTTTCGTGTCAATATTAAATATTAAACTCAAAGGTTCCATTTAATTTTTTCCAGTGCATTGACACGTGAGTGAAGTATCCGAACCAACGATAATCCAAAATTACTGCTAAATCTAACAAACCAAGCTGAAATCGATATTTATTTTGGCTATGGAAATATTAACTTATGCATACCTACTTCGTTTCTCTTTGTATAAGATATTGTAAACACCGGTCTGGGCAGCGTCATTTTTTATTTTTCACATTTTAAACAGTTATTTTAATTAAAAGGGCCAATTTTAGCGCGAACTTCAACTGCCTTCGCGATTTTTAAAATAGTTTTTTGTTTTGTTTCAAACAATCAATGTAAGATGTCAGAACAAAATTGTAACAAGTTCATACATTTTAATAACTTCTCCTACCGGCTGAAGAATCCTAAAGCGTATCGAATATAGTCGCCGGTTTCCACTGGCGACTAATGAAAGGATTGTTTGATTCAGTTGTGTTACCATTTAACAGAGGTCGCTTTAGTACATTTCTAGAAACCTAGCTAGTAGAAAGGATACAAGATATGTATATTTTAATGCATTTCAAAGTTGCAGAAACAAGCTGCATAAAAAAGACATGCTTGGTGTTTTCTAACGATCAGATTAGTACTTTTCTTATTTTATATGAACACTGAAATGATATATTTTTCGCGATTGATTCGAAATAACTAGGCCAGACTGTTGAGCTTTTGACCCGGACAAAATTCATACAGAAATGATTTTTTGCATGGTGATTGGAAATTGCTTGCTTTAAAGTGACATTATGTGCATTTTTTTCAAGCTAAAATCCAGCTGTAAATGGTGTGTGTACAAAAGTGTAGAGGAAATAATAACTTTTAACCCAATACACCAAACCCTTCCCGCTACCAGTATGAAAAAATAACTTTCTAAATATTGATTTTCTTATTTGACTGGGAGAGTCAATTTAAGAAAAGAACAACTGCATGCAGGAGTTGCTTCCCTTCCACTGCCGAAATCTCTACCAACATCAACAACGACACATTCAACTATCATTTTATCAGTCCGATTTTTTTTATATCTAAAGCACCAACTTCAAATACTAATGCGGCATAATCATTAATTTAACACATTTAAATGCACAGCAACCAAAAATTGCTTTTATAAAACTGTCACCAAAAATACACTTTGTGCAGTAATATGCGCATAATGTCACTTTAACACGAATCATAAAGTTCCCAAAGATTTCAGGCTGGGAAAGGTTTTTTGGGGCATTTTCTGCCTTTTTTGATAATTTCATTGAGAATTTCTGGAATACTCACGTAACTCTGTAACCATTGAATCGATTTTCAAATTATTTTACACATATGTCCATCATTGTTAGATGAAATAATTCGCACAAGAGTCTGGTCTTTAATCCCAAGGTCAAGGTCAAATTTAGAGGTCAAAGGTCAAAAACAAGAAATTTTTTCCGTTAGCGGTCATACACAAAAAAGAGTCAGATGGATTCCCATATAACTGTACGTAAATGTCTGCCATTACAATGTTATGCGATTCATGTATAACTCAGGTCCCTAGATTTAGGGTCAAGGTCACACTTAAAGGTCAAAGGGGATAAATAGGAGGAATCCAAATCAAAGACCGTACCTTTAAGTTAACATTTTGATATAAAAGTGTTGTATTTACACAGAAAAAAATTGACGACATCCATTAAAAGAATAATGTTATTAATTACCACTGTATTTCACAAAACCATTTGTCATCCTTTTTAGTACTATCAAATATTAATTGATTAATTAACCAACATTAAATTAATCAAATAAGTGTATATAATAATACATCAACTCAATATTAAATAGTGACATGGAAAATATTATCCTTTAGGCATTTTTTTTAGAAATAAACAGCTCAGTTTTTATTGAAAATGCTCAGTAATTACATTTGATTGGTTGGTTGGGAGGTAACCATTTCTGCCTTTTATAGCCACAGTATCTTCTCTGGTACTTGCCTTAACGCGTGTAGTTTCTTAAAGGTCCATTACAAAGACCAAATCAAATTTTCGTTTAAATATGGAATTGTTACAGGGATATACAGTTTGAAACTGGCTTTTAAAACTTTACAATAGCCGTGGAGTATTTCCCTGTTTGAAATACTGCTGCAGAAAACAAGGTTTCTTTTTTGTATTACCTTATGTTGACCTGGGTGGTCTTTTTGTCCTACTTTCACTTTATTGCATGTTGTAAACAGTCAGAGATATACATTGCACATAATTGTAAGTGAAGTTCTTTCAACTATACTTCAAAAAGGGGCATGTTTTTTCATGTACATCCTATTTACAGCCTCTTTCTGGGAGACTTTTGGAAAATTACAAAGATATTTGAAAACTAGAAAACCTACTTTCGTTTTTGAAAAGGCAAAATATAATTTCTTAATTATTTAGTTACACTTGTAACAAATTTTCAACACAATATGGTCACATTCGATGCAGTATGTTATTTTTCCTTATGGGAAGATGCGTCCATTACAATTCCAGATTAAGAAGAAAATTCGATTTGGTCTAGCAATGTCTCACAGGTAGTTAAATGATGAAGAATACATATTAGAGCTTGTGTAAAGTTCACTGCTTATTCTTTCTCCGTATTCTTTCCATGGGACATCTGCACCAGAAGTCAGCAGGAACCTTTCAATAATTTCTGACTGCCTAAAGCTACACATAGCCAACATCCTTTCTCTATCATTTGTATGTTGACTCATTTGGAGAAGACAGTGTTCTGCATTTTCCAGTTCTCTACAATCACAGCAAGGGTCCTCACCTATATCAACTTTGTGTAAATGCTGTGACAACTTTGTACTTAGAGAATTACACGTTGGTTCTCACGGTTGTTGAAATCTGTTCTTTTGTTATGACTTTCTGGTTTTGAACTAAAAACATATATATATTATCTTGTCTGTGCTGATCTAATTTCCATGAAAATATAAATATGAGCACAGCACTTCAAGCAAAACATTGCAATGGCTGTCTGACTGTCTGAGAGTAATTTTTTTTATAGTTTTCAGTAGTCTCTGTTTTAGTTCTTACAATTAAATTGGAGGAAGAACTTAAACACAGACCCTTGAAAACTCTCAGACAGTGTAGTCTGGTTAGTCATTTAAATGCAGGAACGCTTTGCGCATGGGTCTGGATTTGTATGTACATGAACCATCAAGCAGTGTAGATATTCCAGTTGTAGAATCTGAATGACATTTGTTGCTTCTTCCTCCTGCTGTTTTGGCTTTTGATTTGGATGATCCTAAGTTGTTCCAGTATGTTGGTTTACTTCTGGTGGGTTGAAGACTTTCCAAATACGAGAAATCTTGCATGGTGCATTTGGTTTCTACATATGTGAGAAGTTCCACATTCCAATATCATTAACTTGTTACAGCATCTTTAAATTGGTGTTGCTTTGATGCTGATGTTTTCATTTCTGCATTTCATGAGTGACTCTTTAATAAATGACGATTCATCTTTTTGCATGAATTTTATGCATGCTCTTATTGCAATCTCATCTCTGCATAGACGTTAGGGAAGGATGTTGACGTGACTTCAAGACCAATGTAGTTGGCAATACCAGGCAGAGATTCAACCGTTTACTTTTAATTTTTCAAGACTGTGTACAATATTGCTGGTCTAACATACTGGTGTTGCATATTCTAAATATGGCAGCACGACACTAATTATGTTATCTAGACATCTCTTCTCTGATTTGGCTTAACGCACATCAACAGACCTAAAGCATTTAAAGCCATGCTTCTATGTATTGGAGGTATTGACGGAAACAGAGCTTTTAATCCGGCACTACATCTTATTCTTTTATCAAAAACTTTCGCTTCTTGTTTATGCAAAGTTCAGTTTTGTCTATATTCAGCGACATAATCTATGTCTTCCTGTAATTTCGTCTCCAAATTTGGGTTATATTCCGTTCTCCAGATTGTACCTATATCAACAACATTTACTTTCTGGCTTGTGACCTTTAGGAATATGCTACTCAGGTAAATATTGTAGACCTGAGTGGGATATATGTAACACTGATCCCTATAGCAATCCCATATATGTCTTAAAAGGGTCATCTTAGTAGCTTCTTAAACAACAAACAGCTTCTCTCTCTGATAGAATCCAAATTTGACCTTTGATACCCAGGTTGTGTAGTTTAACTAGAAATCCATCTCTCTGTACAATGTCGAATGTCCTTTCCATATAAATAAAGACTGCAGCAGTAATACAGTTATTGTTCAAACCAGATGATATGTACTGATGTCCTGAACTAGTTGCTGCAAGGTTTGTGTGGTACCTCTGCTCTCTGTAAAATCATCCTGAGCTGTGTCAAGAAGATTGTGGTGTTCAGCGAATGAGAACAATATATAATTTACCATTGTTCCATGCATTTACCTAGGGCACTGGCAGATTAATTGTTCGTCTATATAAGCCTGCCTTATAATATGTCTCCTTGTCTGGCTTCCGTAGAATTTTACGTATGCAATTTTCCAGGAATTGGTGAAGTGGTGATAGCATCTAACAAAGCTGAAATGATTTTTCAGATCAGATATGTCTATAATATATATAGATATCGTCTTGGCCAACTTCTGTTTCATTTTCAAGTTTCTGCAGTGATGCTTCAACTTTTTGTTCTGTTTACGAACTTTTCTTTTTCTTTCTGTGTGCGTGCCTTTATTTTCCCTATATTATGCTCAATATCTACCATGAATTTATTATTAAATCTTTCATTTGCTATGTGCTCCCCTGTGTCTTTGTCACTCAAAGTCTTTAAAATATTCCACATTTTCCTTGTCAATCAAGTACTTGACTGCCATGTTTGTTTAGTACTGGTTATACATTTTCACAATCTGACTGACTATATGATATAAGCTTGTGAAATGTTAACCACTCTTTAGTCTTTGCACTTATCTAAAGGGTTGCACGATATATCAACCAAGTCGGATTTATCCGTTTCAAAGACATTCTCATAATGTAATTTCTGCAGCAAGTCTGGTGTTTTTCGTAACTAACAATGCGTTTTTGCACTATTTAGTTCTGTTTTAGCCTCTTTTACATCTTCATTTACCCATGGTGATTTTTTTTCATTTGTTTACATTCACTCATATAATGGCAAATTTGAAACAAAGAGCAGTCACTCTTTCAATAATTCAGTTTCAAATCTAAAACTTATGAACATTCCAATGTAAACTAAAAGCAAGCAAACTATTTTAATCACATCTATGCAGTGAATCTTACACTAAATATTTTTTTGAAGATGATCATACACCTGATGTCATAGAGAATCACTCTGGTTATACACGTTGCCCAAGACAGTCTATGTATTGACATAAGAAATTTCCTAATTCATATATATTCAGTAAATCATAATTCAGTAATTCAGTATGAATAATACCCACATTTAGAGAGAATATGATCAAAAGTTGTATGTTAGAATTTGAAACATTTGAATTATTGAACTAACTGTTACCTTTCCCCACCCACCTTGCATGACATATCATTTTGTACACGCATGTAACTGTTGTTTAAATTGCTTCAAAACTGTCCCAAACATGCCAAAATTTACACAAATACAATTACTTTATTATATTAAATCTTTTATTATGCATATTTGCTATATGTATTTTAAAGAACGGAAACAGAAAATAAGTATTTTGCAAAAAAGTAAAAACATTGGTCTTTTTCTACCAAAATATTCTGTCATAATATATTATCAAAATGAAAACTATATCATAACAAGACATATGCCCATAAATTGTGATATAGAAGTGATAGTTAGTAACATTTAAATACATTAAAAAATCAAAAATGCAATACTTGTTAGCACTTGTATGTGACAGTCAATTTTTCAAAAGTATGGCGGCCATCTTGGCGGCCATCTTGGATTGTAGAGTTTCCCAAGTGGGAACTTTTGGGAACTTTGTGTTTATGGATACTACAGACATAGAACTTTCAGAAAATATGTTTCATTTCTGTATGAATTTTGTCCGGGTTCAGTCTATTTTGAGGCTCAACAGCCTGGACTAAACGTGGCACAACGTCAGAACAGAATATATAATCTCGTCATATTTCGACAAACTTCTGCTGAAGGAAATGCATTTAATTTGGGAAGTGAAGTAACATTTTACGACTTCTGTTCAACTATAATGTTTCTATTCAATTGTGAAACATTGACAAATGTTTCAATATCGTTCACGTAATCAAATAATTACCAGTACTTAATAGGTAATGAGTCTCAAGATACTGAAGTAATCATGAACAGTGTGTGAATGCTATGATACTTGAAATAAAGCTTTAATGTATATAAAGTATGAATTTTAAGACTGCTTTAAAAGGTTGATGATATAGCAAATATGTTTCATCTGTTCATCAGCAAAACTCCGACGGTATTTTTATTGAATTAATAAAACTCACTTAAAAGATCTATATACGGAATATGTAAAGCCAACACAAATTGCATCGAGGTAAAATCAACAGCACGTAAACTTGTCACAAATGTTATTTCGATTCTGCAATGTAAAATGTACATACTAGCGTACGGACACGTATAGTGGGCACCCTGTTGGTGTGTTTATGTCTTCTATATCGAGATACAGTATGGCGACATGTCGATATATAACGTGGCAATGTATTATGAGTTAAGACAACAAGGCTGCATACTACATATCTTGTCGTCAAAAGATAAGTATACTTGCAGTATTATTAACTCGACTTTATACGACTTAAATCAAAGTGACAAGACTCACACAATACAAAAGCCGACTTGCACTTATACGAAACATCTCTATCTATCTTGTCATACTGCCCCATAGCTCTCAAGAGTATTATGGGCAGGGTGCACGCCGGGTGTTAATAAAAGATAAAACAACTGCAAGATAGTTCTTACAGTTAAGAGAATCAAGATTGTCAAATCCGTTAAAATAGTAAAAGAATAAAAGGTTTAAAAACAACTATTGTATGATTAATAATTGAGTTGTGCCACTACCTGCTTGAATGATTCAAGATCAGGCAGGATCGCATTATGCGAGGGGGCGCCCCCCCCCCCCCCCCCCCCCCCCCCGGGGGGGGGGGGGGGGGGGGGGGGGGGGCCCCCCCGGGGGGGGGGGGGGGGGGGGGGGGGGGGGGGCGGCGGCCCCCCCCCCCCCCCCCCCGCCCCCCGGGGGGCGGGGGGGCCCCCCCCCCCCCGGGGGGGGGGGGGGGGGGGGGGGGGGGGGGGGGGCCCCCCCCCCCCCCCCCCCCTCCGCCGGGGGCGGGGGGGGGGGGGGGGGGGGGCCCCGCCCGCCTTTTCTCCCCCCCCCCCCCCCCCCCCCCCCGCCCCCGGGGGGGGGGGGGGGGCCCCCCCCCCCCCTTTTTTTTTTTTTTTGGGGGGTTTTTTTTTTTTGCGCCTTCTTTTTTTTTTTTTTTTTTTTCCTCCCCGCCTTTTTTTTTTTTTTTTTTTTTTTTTTGTCGCTGGGGGCCCCCTTTTTTTTTTTTTTTTTTTTTTTTTTTTTTTTTCTTTTTTTTTTTTTTTTTTTTTTTTTTTTTTTTTTTTTTTTTTTTTTTTTTTTTTTTTTTTTTTTTTTTTTTTTTTTTTTTTTTTTTTTTTTTTTTTTTTGTTGGGTTTGGGGGGGGTAATCTATTCCACAGGACTGTGGTATGGAGGGGGGCATACTTAAAGACCGGGTTTGCATGGGTTTGGCGGTGACTAAGGGGATGCATATGTCTTGTTAACCTGTTTCGGACTTCTAGGTAACTGGGCAGAGAGATTGCTACAAGATTATAGTATATTTTGTAAAACATAACCAATTTGGAGGCTTGACGCCTGTTGCTCCAGCCGAGGGTGTGCTGCAGGTGTGTCACACTGGTATCTGTGGAATAATCATTTTAACTCATCTGATTGTGCGTCGCTGGACCATCTCCAGCTGGTGAATATTTACCTGGGTGTGTGGCGACCATACAGATAATGCATACTCTAATTGTGGTCTGACTAATGTTTTGTAAGAGACTGATTTGATATTTTCATGTTTTGTTTTGATGTTACGTTTGAAAAAACCTAGTGTTCTGTTTGCGATGTTGTTATTCTTGACATGTGTGTATTCCAGCTGAGATCTTGGCTGATGTCTACATCAAGGTATTTTGCATCCTATACTGGAGAGAGTGTTTGACCATGAAGCTTAAAAGGGAACTGGATGGGTTTTCTGCTACGTGTAATACTGAGAACCTGGCATTTACTAGGGTTAAATTCCATGTCCCACAATTTTTCCAGCTTTTTTTCTAGCTTAAAGAGATCATTTTGTAACCTTTGACAATCAGAAAGGGAAGTAACTGCAAGGTAAACGGCAGTATGATCAGCAAATAGCCGCACCTGGGAGGTAACCGTGTCAAGAAGATCATTTATGTAGAGTAGGAACAGCAGAAGTCCTATGACAAAGCCCTTGGGAACCCCAGATGTAACTGGGACTTGATCAGAAGTGCAACCATTAACCATTACTGACTGAGATCTACCTATTAAAAAGGACCGGATCTAAGACACAGTTTGACTGGAAATACCATGTTCTTGGAGTTTAAATACTAATTTGACGTGGTTGACTTTGTTGATGCCTTTACTAAAATCTAGTAGGACAATGTCGGTCTGTTTACCTGGGGAAAGGTAAACAGGTGACCTTGACCTTTGAGGTAGGGACATGGGTGTTGCACGCGACACGCTGTCTTGATGTGCCTAACATTTGCGCCAAGTTGATCTAAAATCCTTCAATGCATGACAAAATTATAGCCCGGACACGAAATAATGTAAGGGCGGACGCACGGACGTACTCACCGGACGGACTTTTTGATGTTATCCCTTTGATCTTTCTTTGATCTTTTTTAACCCCACAATACAATTATTTAACCCCACAATACCATTTTTAACCCCTTAATGACGGAATGAACCGAAACAACTTCATAATGCTAAGTTGTACTCAAACCCTAACCCCCTAATGTCTACTGGGCATGTACGGACAGACAGATGGACGCACGGACGGTGCAAGTTTAATATTCCATCCTTCGGGGGCATAATTACCTTACTGCAAAGCAATTCAAACAACTAATGCTAAAATTCAAATTGGTATGTTTTATCCTGTGAAGGCAAATAGCTGTGAGGAGTCTGTGCTCAACTATTTATCGTGGCACTGAGTTGGCTAGGATACGTACAGAAAGGACGAAAAGGAAACAAAATCATTGAGATGTGTTCTAATTGGACGTTTATCACATTTAGTGCAGCGCTTCTTCCCACGTTGTCTGTTTGTCAGAATCACATCAGAATGATGTCTTAAAATCGAGAATTAAATAGGCATGCCGGAACGCATCCTCATACTTCAGCGGTTTACCAAGCTTTCAGACAAACGGTATGAGAAGCCTAAATCGGTGAAAACCGGAAGCAGGTTATTTTGTGTAGGGAACTTGCGGACCTACACTATGTGTTTGATTGCTGATTGGCTGAAACTAAGTGGATGCATACAAAAAAAATAATTTTTAATTAATTGCTGGATGATAGATCACAAATGAAATATGAAAAGAAAAATCTGGATATGAATTATATTCAAAATATTTGGTATTTGAAAATACTGACATATTGGGTCGGTGACGACTAAAACTGCCACATAAATGGGGGTGGTGTCATTCAGCTCCAAATTACTGGAAGTCAAATACTGGCAAAAGTATTGGATCACATGTATAAATTTTGTTATTTTTATGTGGGACTAGGATGATTCAACAAAATAAAGTTCATTTCAGCAGTCGCTGAGATTTTGGGTAGTCGCACCGGAAGAAAACCTTATAATGTAAGTCTATGGAAATTTATTTAGGCGTCCCATACCTAAATATAGCACAGAGAACGATGCTTCTGCGTGTCCCCGAGATCATTTTAGACCTTGTTTTGTATTCAAAATAGCTAATTTGGTAACAGTTACATTGTTTGGAGGTCTGGAAGGAATCAAAACAGCTTTTCTGATATTTTTTTTATCAAAATAAAGGTTCAAAATGTACCCCTCAGTTAGATTTAGGGGATTATAACTGTTTGATTTCGTTGTGCACATATGGATACGGAGTGTAGAGATGTCAGCGCAAATCTGAATTTGTTACTGGATGATGTTTTTAGTCTAGAGTGCATGTATGGTTACAAAGTTTCAATATACGGGACCAGCAGTGTAGAAAATGCTGAAAAGAAATGTGCAAGGGCAGATAACATGTTGTAAATAGAAGCGTGAAATGTGGTATATAATTCATAAATTATAATTTATAAAGTATATTCCCGAGCTGTTTATGCTCGGATTTTAGTACATACTGTCATTTTATTGGTGAAATTGTGTTATTTAGACCTGTAACTGAATCTCAAAATAACTAGACGGATAAATATCACCTAAATGGCTACTGTTTTAGTAAATGATTTTCGTCACTATATGATTCTAGAGCTGTAAACATACCAAAGAAGTATACTGTTGTAATTAAAATGTGTTTCATAGATCTAGTCGCCATGAAATTGGGTCAAAGCAGTGTTAGCATTGGAACTTAACAAAATTCAACGTAATTTTTATCACTAAATGTGACAAAATATCCCGGAACGCATAGGGAAGGGCAATATAGATTTTGAATTACCTCCTTTTAATTACAAAAATGCCTGAAACCCCATTTTTTGAGAAAATCTGCTCAGTTTTTGTAGCTCATCTGTTGTTTTTCATACGAATTTTGTTAAATATGCATCATTTCTTGCCGCTTTTAAAATTTCGGTCACAGAAATACGAATATTACTCTAAAATTGTATAAAAAAAAATATGCTTTTTGGCCTCGGAGGGATGCATCGCGTCAGTTATCCTCTATTTGAATTGAAATTTCATGCATAGTCGTAGCAATTCATAAAATTCATGAAAAAGTTGCACCTTTGAAACATTCGGCTCTTTTCAGTTCATGTTACATCTGTTAGAAATTCAAATACTACGCATATTACTCTAAATTTTGGGCACCCTCAACGTCCATCTAGATGTTTATTTTTTTGTTTTTACTTAGCAAGCCTGTTTATACGGTATGCGTATGTACAGCCTTAATTCCATTGTACTTTTTTATGTAATTTTTTATTATATCCTGCTTATTAGAACATTATTTTGTGATAAAATAGGCAAAATTTCTTCAAAATTTCATATTTTTGGAAGGGGGTGGGGTAACATAACATGCCATTACAGGAAGAGTATATGATGCATCAACCAAATAAACACATATATTTTTAATAGACACTCTGCTCCTTGTCCACTCACATTTTCGACTCTGCAAAGAAAAGTATACAGATATGACAACTGATATTGAAGCAATTTGACAAAATATTTCAAAGCTCAGCAGCAGCAGCACACGAAATCGTCTCGACCTGGTCATCAATATGGAGGTATATTTTGCATCGCGATGCTATACAGATTAAATAAAAGCTATAGTTTGGTTCAGGAATGGTTATTTTATTATTCGAAAGAGTTCTAAATGCGTACAAAAGCAATCGTTTCAGTCATAAAATGAAATCATGTAATAATTGCTCTGGATGACGAGAATGGCTGGAACGTGAGTGGATGGAATTTCACTAGCATTGCTAAAATACGATAGCTTTAATTTTGAAAATACATGTATTTTAATTTTTAGTTTGGACAGATCGTTTAATTGTTTCAATTCCTCTTTATCTGTTTTTATTAACGATTAATTTACGATTTTGATTTGATTTGAATTGAATTTTATAAAGGTCCGTCCATGAGAAAAAATGTATATTAGCTTTTTATTCGTGGATGAGACCCATTTTTCATTTACGATACATTATTATGACGTTTATATAGCATTTAGAACTAATACTGATGACGCTGATGTGCCGTGCGCTAATCAATACCGTGTAAAGATCAGGTTATTAAACTATCGATTATACCGCCGATCAACGTGTTCAACCATGTTTTATCAGGGTATTAAGCTAGGACTTTATGTTGATAAAGTCACGTACTATTTTTAGTTCTTCTTTTGTATGTACGTATTGGAATTTTAACACAGCGTTAACCATTAAAAAGTAAATAAATAAAACTTTTACACGCAAGTGTATTTCAAAATGTTCAGGGTGAAAGTTAAACTCGGAATAAAAATGGCCATTAGATAATAACAGGTAATTGTACATATCTATGTTATCTATTTATTACCTTGTATAAATCAAGGATATCATTAATTATTGTGTTTAATTGATAATGGAGTGTGTATATATACGAAGCAAAATAGCAACAGTATGTTTAACCGACTTATGTCTGTTTTTGGTCAAATTTAAAATGTAATAATTAAACAAGTACTAGTACTGTAAATGTAATACCAATGTAGAACGTCGCTGTTGTTGATTTACTTGGCGGAATAGCTAACAACAGTCCTTGTCTATGCATTCCCAGTGCATGTTGAAGTATTGACTGCATAAGATTTAATATATTAAGCATTCGTTTGAGGGAATCAACGATGTTTCAGTAAGCTAATTTAAGAATGACAGTGTTAAATTAACTGTTAATTGTAGTAATTTAAATTTACTTCGGTCATTTAAGACATGGTCACTTCAATAGCTTACACGTACTGTATGTGCGCAACTGAATCTACAGTAGCAGGAATTTGTTTTCCCCGAACTATAAGCACTATTTGCGTTGCTAGTGTGTTTTGTTCGATTATACCTTTATAAGTGGGTGTAATATGACAGTTCGTTTGCTTTCTGTGATACCTTCTGGTGAAGATACACGTCGATTATTCTCTCGTGTTACAGAACAGTCGCACCATCGATTATCCACATTGCTATTACAGTATGGTGACGGACAGGTCCAGTGAGTTACCCAGAAAACGGTTCGCGCTTGTGGATAAAATTGTTAATAAGTTAATCATACAACTTCATTATAGATGTTTCACAGTTCAGTAATTTTAATACATTATTAACATTTTGTTCCAGAGAAAGATTACCCACTATGAATTGTGTGAGACTGATGGGATTCAATAACACCGAAGGAACACCAACATGTCGCAAAATAAATCAGCACAGGAAAAAGTCAAGTTTTCCGAAAAGAAAAATGTTCGTGTCTTCTCACCTACCTCTTACGTAACAAATCCGGACAAAGCCTGGAACATAATTTGTTTGCCGCTATTGGGATTCTCCGTGGCTGCATTCGGATTGACTCTAATCATCGTGGGAGGTGTAGAAGATATCGAAGACTTGGTGATATTAGGTTGTATTTTTAGCGTAGGCAGTATAGTATTCTTTGTGATGATGTATACAACAGTGTGTAGACCTATGTGTAAACGTAACGTGGTGGAAACGTACAATATGGTGGAGAGAGACGTCAGACCAAGTAGTCACAAATCTACTGCAATCAGTGACACCGAATATTATAACACTGCATTTGATCCTGATGATGATTTGAAGAGAGCAAAATCCCGTCCACAGCCGTCTGAAAATGATCTATATGGAGAAAAAATGCGATCGTTTCTAGCAACTCCCGCCACTACAGCAGACGTTGATTTTTATACTGAAATCCCTGGTACCCCGCCACCACCGCGTCTTGCGTTGCCGAGTGAACCAGGTGACAAAAAGAACGCTGTGTTTACCATGGACGTTACCAAGGAAATGAGTAAAAAGACGCAAGAGATTTCTCAGCTTGAATTACTTTAGACAAAAGTTGTTTAATCCTTTACAATATTGACTTTTTTATAGTTGATCTATCAACAAATGTTAAGTACAAGAATTTACTGGTGACCATAATTATGGTGAGCCGTTTTACTATTGATACGGTGGCTACAGGAAAAAATATTTCGTAGTGATATCTCCGTAATAAGAAAGACGTACCTTTATTTTGAGAAATAGCTGTGGCTTATAGCTCTTTTTCTGGAGACATATCTTTTGTTTGCAATAGGGATAGATTTATTTTGTAATGCATTGATGTTATCACTTCCAACAGGAAAAGACAGCTATCATTTAAATGTATAGAGGTGTCGCTTTGCCTTGTAGTGTTATCCACTGGTGTTCAGGATAGAGTTCTATTTGATAGTGCTATCTCTTTTCAACAGACGGGGGAAATAGTAGCCTCTCCCTAACTTGCCCGATTATTTCTGATACGTAGTAAATTTCTTGAATGTTTCTAATCGGTCAAAATTCGAGGGTGATTCCAACTGCTATCTCTGTTTTGAATGCCTTTAACAACAATATTGATAGAACTGTCTCTAGCATACATAGCTAGCTTTAAAGACTGATAGCTCTATTAAGTTAAATTTTCAACACAAGAGCTAGCTCTTTTTTCAATCAGTACTATTTTTCAAACATAAAGTGAAATCACTTTTACATATGCAAATATCTTCCAAACGAACTTGAACAGAAAGCTGTTTTAATAGCAACACTGTCTGTTTAAGATATGAAGCTTTCTTTAACGTAAGAAATGGTAACTTTAAAACAAACAGCGATATCTCTATAAAATAAATAATTCCTACATTGTATTAGTAAAACGGCTCGCCACAGCAGCGATGCTACTGGAACTGTTGTGTTAGTCGTCTTTTGTAATCACTGAAGAATCCATAGAAAATGACTAATAGAATGGTATCTTCTCTGCTTTTACTTGTAAATTAGTTTAATGTGCCAAATATGTTGTTTTCGTCGGTGTGTATATAATTCTTTATTTATTGTCAAAGGGATTTTATTTCAATATCACATAAATCGTCACAGTCAAAATGTTTTTGTGAATAATTTATTCTTGTGTTTTGTTCAAAACTCTCGTGTGCCATCGTTGATTATTGAAGAAGTTCCATTTCTTGTAGTTCAACGGTATATTTTCAAAGGAATTTAGCACTTACATTACAAAGATGTCCTACATTTACTATTCTTTATTTTTTGTGGAGACATGCATTGCTTTTTAAATAAAAAAAACATGTGATAGAGCAGTTTTTATGAAAGTAAACTGACAGAATAAATATACTCTCTTACGACACTTTTTGTGACGAAATGGCACGAGCACGAATGAAAGACATACTATAACATTGTCAGCTT
This sequence comes from Saxidomus purpurata, assembly GCA_022818135.1. Classification (NCBI taxonomy): domain Eukaryota; kingdom Metazoa; phylum Mollusca; class Bivalvia; order Venerida; family Veneridae; genus Saxidomus; species Saxidomus purpurata. Next base: position 5,642,592 of record JAFMSR010000002.1, on the reverse strand, counting down.
AGAGTAAGTAGAGCATAGTTCTGTAGCCATTAGAATTCAAGGAGATCATGGAGCTTTAAATGTATCACATTAAATTTTAGATTTGTAAGAGGATACAGTCTGTGATATTGTTATAACATGTAATTATTTATAAGATAGTAAGCTACTGTCGCAATATACTTCATGTTTCTTTTTACTTGTAAATGAAGTGTTTCGTGTTGTTTTTACAGCTGTAAATTGTCGTTCTGCTCATAAATTTTAGTACACATATCATTGATAAATATCAGGGAAACATTATTCTAGTTATGTGATACACATCAGGGATATTATCAGATTTGTTCTTTGTTACAGAATTGATACATTTAAAAACCAACCGAGAAGAAACTTGCGAAATTGTAACAGGGACAATCACTTCTGTCCATTCGCGGACTGTCTATCTTTGATTGTACCTTTTTAAGTACTAATGTCATCATAAAGTGATATGTTATGGTGTGAACTCATATGACTCATTTTTTAGCCTACTGGCGACAAATGATTTCTTCTTTGCGACTAGTGATAGATCATCCGTGTTGTCAGATCATGATCTGCACTGTTTCTTGTTCAAAGTATTGGTGGTCATCCCTTTGAAGAAGTAATTGCACCGACTAAATTCAAGGAAAATTCATTTTAGAAATTAGTCATGTTAAGGTTCAAGCAAAACTTGCACCAATTTAGAATTTGTCTTTTCTTGAAAATCTTCGGAATAAATCAATTTGAATCTTGTTTAAAGTAGTTGTTATTCCACAGTGTAGGATAAAATCCTAACCTTATATGTGATAGTATTGAAGTTTGTTACATTGGATGAATTTATTATATGTAAAATTAGGTATTTTCAAAGGTGGTGTCGTACTTTTGTTTCAGTGAAAGTTGAATGTCAACAGTCCATGCCCAAGCTAACAAATATTTCCCATTTCGTCTTTGCTCAAGTTCTTTCCTCAGTAAATTACAAATGAATAATTTTGGAAATTGCATTGTATCTATCAAAGATATGACTGTAATAATCATTTGTGTTTTCTTTTTTTTTGTGATATTTCTATAGTATTGTTCTTGATTGATCATTATTACCGTATGTAACAGTATATTGTACATGTCCTGACTATTTTTAGAACAAGAGCTGTCTGTACCATTATCTTTGTAATACTCATTGTGATATTGTCTTTTATTTTATTCTGTATATTCAAGACTTGATAGCACGTGCCCTTATATTCAAATTTATTATGAAATAAAAGAAAAACAATGAATAGATCGTCTTTTACATTCTGTTATTTTTTCATCACTGTTAAATGAAATCGAAGAACGGTTATTCTTGAATTTTTTGTTACAGTTGGGTCAGGATTTGAATGTATGTTACCGATCTGTATAGCTAGTCAAGTTTCAAAACGACAAAGATATTCTACTTTATGAGAACCTGCTGCAATAAAAAAAACTAGGATGACCATGATTTAAACCCAGAAACAAAATCAAAACAGCATTAATTTTAGTCTCCACCTTTCAGCTTCTATGCGTCCAGTTCTTCAACTACGTTCACCGATAAGTCATCCTTAAAACACAAGAACGAGACAAGAAACATATCTAAACGCGTTGAAATAATCTTTTATGGATTAATGGTGATTAACGATATAATAATCATAATACATTCTTATCCCATGGTGTGTGCGCAATAAGAACCCAAAACATTCAAAAATGTAGATGGCAGTATATAAGTTCACACTACAAACATAATGATATACATTTATTTTGAATTAAAGAATCTAAAAAGCGATGAAAGAATATCATTAAAACATACAGTCTTGGATTAACAACATGTCTGTATTGTGCTTGTATTTACAGTGAAAACTAAATTCTCTTGATAATTCAATGTATTAGGATTTTTCTTCACACATGCAGTTGCTAAGATTGTTAACTTTTGTCATTGCTAGTAGTTCCTCTCACTGAAACGTACAAACGGACACACTTTGATATTGTTTTAAATTAAAGGCAAAAAAATGCCTCCTAAAATAAAGGCTGAAATATCAGTAGAACGTCAAAAACGTGAAAAAAATATCCTTATCGAACAAAGAAATACAAGTTTTACGGCAACTGTTTGTGTCGGAATCATTGTGTTCCTCTTCACTATCGGCACAGGAACTGGGCTTATAATTATTGGTGCCATTAACATGAACAAGGACTTCCTGATTGTCGGAGGTATATTCGGATTCGGTGGAATAATGTTTCTGCTGATGTTCACTGTTGGACGCTGTAGATCGTTCTTTAAAGGCAGGCAGATACGCTCTGAATATATTGGCGCAGATAAGTATTGAGACTGAGCAGCCCGCCTGCTAGATTCTTTCTGGTATCAGAAAAGCTACAAGATCAACATGATGACAGTCTTCTTTTTGAGAACCAGCTTATACCCGATTTTACACGACAAAAAACAACATTTGGAACTGATTATAACTTTATAAGGGATGTGTCTTAACTAACTGTATGCCAGCGATATAGTGAGCATTAAATTTGGAAACATATATTCGCTTAAAAATTTGAGTCATTTAAATAAGAAACTTAGAGACATTGGGATTTAAGTTCAGGTAACAATCAAGTAGATAAACTTTCATTTGTAATACAAGAGGGAACAAAATGAAAAAATTAACATTTTTTATCTTATGGAAAAGACAAATTCCTGTAAAACTTTTGATTTAACACGCGTAAGCGGCGAAAGGTTTGAAAAGCTGAACTTGAAAGCATTATAGTATAACACAACGCAATAATGTGTCTAAATAGTTTTACTCTTTTCAAATAACAGTAAACTAAAATCTGCATTGTCCTAACAAAAATGTTAACCTTATATTTGTCATTCGATATTATGATACGTTTTAACAGATATAAATTGCTATACGAAATAGCATTGGACTCATCGATTTTGTACATAATTTACTGTGTATATATATAGAGTTCATATGCATATAATTGTTTTCATGAAATATTTATAAAAAACTAGAAACATGTTGTTTGTCTTAACGAAACTCGCTATAGTTTCGTTCATTTCCAGTTGTTAATTGATTGATCTTTGTTTGAAACAAGAAGATATAGTAAACTGAAAAGTGTAAAAGTTAGAAAGAACTATAAGTGTCTTTACAAGTAATTATGATATTAAATTACAGGATATTGTTAAAAAAAAATTCTAGCGGACTTTTTATGGAGTTTAAGGCGTGAGTTGAAATAAGCAAACTGTTTGGATAGAGCAGAAGGAACCTGAATACTACTTGTACATAGGCTTAGCAACAACTCACAATGCCGACTGAAGGCCAAGCGACGTCAAATGCATCGAAAGAACGTAAAGTTCAGCTAGCTATGTTACTGGAGCAAAATAAGACAAGTTTTTCAACTATATGCATAGGATTGGGCGTGTCTTTGTTCTCCCTGGGTGTAGGATCTGCGCTGATTATACTTGGTATAATCTACTCTAACACAGACTGTCTGATTCTTGGAAGCATATTTGCCTTCGGCGGACTTGTGATTTGTATACTTTTCATAATCGGACAGTGTAAACCGTATCTACAAAACAGACAGATTCATGCTGAATATACACGAGAATTGAATGCGATGGAAGATGCTAAGAAACCTATCCGGGTGGGTTATGATAATACAACAAATCAAGAGCCAGGTCGCGTTGTAGCATTCTACTAGTTTAAGTATATTAGTACATATGTTAAACTTAAACTTTGTTGAATCCTTTAATTGAACAACGACATAATTACTGTCATAACACAAGCTCTCTCTCTCTCTCTGTCTCTCTCTCTGTGTCTCTCTCTCTGTCTCTCTCTCTGTCTCTCTCTCTCTCTTTCTCTCTCTCTCTGTCTCTCTCTGTCTCTCTCTCTCTCTCTCTCAATTCACGTTGTACAGAGTACACCATCATTTATTCATGACAATGTTCTGCTCTGCTCGACAAGAAACGAAATCGTCTGCTGTTGATCCGTTTCGGATACTAATCATGGAGTCGGTGTTACAATCGAAAAGCTATGAAAAGACATGGAATGAGTAGCATAAAACCGTACTTAATTACAAAACAGTGGTACATCTTAGATGATCAATGAATGCTTGCTGATAAGATATAGTGAACACTTTTGTTTTTACATAATTATGTAGCTTAAACCAAGAAAAATACAGAGAATTAATGAGGTATATAATTGGAATGAGATATATAATTGGAATTTGGCAATGTAACAGATTTGTTTGAAACTTTAACATCTGATCATTTACACTCATTTATATTCACTTAGCGCTTAATTCTAGTAAGATTTTCACTGGAAATAGTTTTAAAATTTGATTTCCCTATCCTGGTTGCCCAACCAAGATAGAGTTATTTTATCATAAGTAAAAATTTGATACACATATTTTGCCTACAGAAAGATATAAATATAAGACCTATTATATTATATTTCTGAAATATTTCCATTAAATATTATATTTTTAGATGGAATTCATTAGAAATTCAAGTTTGAAAAGATATTATTACCTCCCTTTACCTATCTTGGGTGCGCACCCAAGATAGATTGGAAATAAATCAATTCAGAAGCTACACGTAGGTTTAAAACTTGCATTTTGGTTCAGAATGTTAAGATATTTGTATATCTATCCAATTCAAATGTAAAAGTAGAAATTATATTGAAATAAAAAAGAAATACTCAACGTTTTGAATACTTTCATATTAAAGGGGAGTAATAACAAAATGTAATAAAAGTTAATAATATGTAAATTTCTGATAGGGTTCTAACTCTATGTAATGGGTCTTTTTGTTCATTAAATAAATCTGTAACTGAATATACAAAAAGTAAAAATTGTCTTAAAATGTTGCTTAAAGTAATTGACCACCTTTAAAGTGTAATATCTTATTTCCCAATTACACGTGTTCAAAACACGTTTTTTTGCGTACCGTACACATACTGTACAGTCATCAGCTTGCTAAGGTCATAACTATTTTAAAAGTCAGTTTACGGCGTTAGGTGAATAAGCTTGATTTTGACCTACCTTTTATACCCGAATAAAAAGCTACAAGTGAAAGCGCAGTGACTGAAATGCAGTATTTTGATTGTAGGTTTAATTCAATTCATTCTTTGGAAGACATATCGTCTATATTATCGTCTCTATCATTGAAGCTTTTTTTCAAAACGGTTTCAGACGACCTTTTTCGATGTAGGAAGACCAATTATCCCCTCTACTGGATATTTGGAAACGCAGAAAACAGTATATTCAATACAGATTTGAATAACAGTAGTGAATATCAATTAAAAACTTTCTGCAACACATACTTCTAGAATTCACACATGAAATCGCACATGATTTATCAGGCTCTTTCGACTGGCATTTCCGTTCATTGACACTAATGTGATCGTGCAGATTGCTCTAATCTAGGACTTTCACAGCCTTAAAACCCAGTTACACAATAAATTCGTTCGTGTTCTCCAACAACCCATTCGAAAACGGTCTTACACACGTGCTCTCTCATGCTGCCGATCTAAAAATTGACAGCAATTAACGATTTGGATAGCCTCGGGTAGTTCATTATATGTTATTTGGTTTTTTAAGTGGTATATGGGGATATATTACAAATAACACTTTTATTACCCTTCCCTTGCTTAAATATTGAAAGATTCCATTTATGTTTTATTCATATAACGGCTGAACGTAAGCAGAACTTCAAATCCCCTTATGATACCTCAATGTCACTTCGTGACGTCACAAATCAGCACGGATGTATACATTGACGTACTGTACGCGGCGAGCAAGCTCACGTTTAGCATGGGGTCCAGTCACGGGTAATGTCAAGTGTGTATTACCGGCTTGCCCGTAAATATCAATATCTATTTACGGAGCGTTGACCAATCAGAAGACCGCAAATTTTATGGAAGGGTAGTAAACCTTACCACAAGAATCTTGCGCTTGGTACATAACATATATATACAAGACAAATTTTGATGCAAAGCATCAAAGGCGCTGCGCATGTTTTTGAAACATGATTTAAAGGAATCAGAGTCATTTTAGAATATCAGTAAACAACCTATCAACGGGAAAAAACAAATACATTATGTTATATGTAAATGTTATCATAATAAGTAAAAAACCACATTTACTACAGTTTAACCAAAAAATGAACGAATCATAAAACAACCTTCCGTATAATGGTACGATGACGCCCATTAAACAAGGCTACAGCTCGTGGTCAGTAGACGCTTTTGACGCAGACGAAACCCCGTGATTAATTTTGTCTTTACTATTGGTCAGTTGTTAGCGATGCTTTACATAACTTTCATTGAGACCCCATGTATCGCATAGTTAGGTGAACGGTCTTATTTATAAGCCTACATTTTACTTTAGTATGTAGTAATTAAAATGGGTTTTCATTAATTATTCACGTTGACAACACATGTATTTAAACTTCAAAATGTTTAGAGATAGCAAAACAACTATCGAGACGTTTTTTCTGAACTTTGACGAATCTGGCCGTAGGGTCCGTAAACAAAAGCAATAAAAAAACCGTAACCTTCAAGTTTGTGGAAAAGTTATTAAATATCCTATGAATATGTCAAACGTTTTGAATTAACGGTCGAAGACGTATGCATCTGGTATAGTATTGTTTGTAATCAGTTAATACTATTTATTTATTCATTATAGGGAGTTTGTTCAAACATAATACATAGTTTTTAATTACAATAATAATGTTGGCTGCTCCCTATTCGATTATGCAACCCCATGGTACAAAATTAAAACCTATTCAATACTGACGCTGTGCTTCCGCACAGCGCCAATAAACATCCAATGATTTATGCCGCATTGGTAGCATGCACGGACGTATAAGCTTACTTGAGAATCAAATATTCTTTTCTATTTGATCACTGTTGATTGGAATGGCTAGATGCTGTGAGAATGATTATTCTTACATAAAATGAAGATTAAAGCTAAACATACTATAACAGGACCTTTAACCTTCAGCCAAACGCACAGATAGAAATACTCATAAATAGACGTACAGAGGGTTGGTCACAACAGCACAGATTTAACATACAGTTGTTCGGGCTGTGGGCTGAGGTCATTCTGATCAATTCCATATTGACACTATCAAAGCACCATGCACTGGAAAGAATACCTTTTATATATCCAAATTGAACTGAACTGGGTTTATAAGGTCTTGACTTTAGTCCTTAAGGGCCAGAGCATTTCTCCCATAATACTGTTAGACTTAAAATTTGTTGTCTGAAAGGAGAATTTTCGCAGATGAAAAATAATTTATGACAAAGCACTTAAACTGCTAATCTGCATACAATATATTATATATACGTAAGTTATCAAAAATAAAATGTAGCAAACACATATTGACTTGTATAGAACAGTATGAAATAAAGCTTCTATAAAATGCCAAGTATAAACCACATAAATGAGGTTGAGAATGAAAACTAGTATTGCACAACGTGGGTTAAGCCTACTCGATGTAGCCTATAACTTATGGCCAAGTTCTTAAAATAGATAGAAGCTTTGATAGATATTAAGCGCTTGGAGGATAAGCTTTGATGCTTGACTATGTGCATACAAGAAACTGGCCAATATACTGGGTGATGACCCCTAAAATAATGACAGTCTATCTTTTAGGGACCAGCTAATACAACGTAAAAGGTTTAATGCCGAATACATTGACCTGCGCACGATGTACACATAACTGAATTGAAACTTTAAAAATTGATTTATTTCTAAATTATTTGCCGGCTATTTTGTAGAGTATTTGAAAGTCCTGAATCAAGCGCAGTCATGGATTAGGCATACAGGTATTTTGCTTCAGCTTTTAAGCAATGAGAATATGTGTAAAATGCCACACTTTTTTTTCTTTCGTGAAAAATATATTGATATCTAAGGCAATGTTTAGATTGTGTGCGATTTAGTGTGTTTGTGTGTGTGTGCGGGGGGGGTTGAAATTCCTGAAGTATAACCCTAACCTGAAATGTGTATTTTAAACAGTGATCCAATAGCTTTAAATACAATGTAACAGTTATCTATCATAATCATTCAACAGATATAAATTACAGTACTAAATAGCATTGTATTCATTGATTTTGTACATAATGAACATATAATTGTTTTCATGAAATCTTTATAATAAACTGTGTCGGATTAATGAAACTCGCCGTTACCGTTTATTTTCAGCTGTTTATTTTTTAAACTGATCTATGTTTGAAATAAGATGATAAACTAAAAAGTGTTAAATACATGACTGTATGTAATTTTGTAGTTATGATATTTAATTACAGTATATTGTTAAACATGATTCTGATCAAATGATACAACGCTTTTGCAATGTTTTAAGGATCTAATGAGTTTAAGGCGGGGATTGATATAATCAAACTGTTTGAAAAAAGTCGAAGGAGCGTACATCTATACTACTTGTACATTGGCTAAGCAACAACTTATAAATAAATGATATAATCACAATGCCGACACAAACTCAAGCGACGTCAAAACCAAAGTCAGAGATTGCATCGAAAGAACATAAAGTTCAGCTAGCTATGTTACTAGAGGAAAATAAATCAAGGCTTTCAACTATATGTGTAGGAACGTGTATATCAGTGTTTTCTCTGGGTGTAGGGTCTGTGCTGATTATACTTGGTATAATATACACTAACACGGACTGCCTGATTCTCGGAAGTATATTTGCCTTCGGCGGACTTGTGATTTCTTTACTCTTTATCATCGGACAGTGTAAACCGTATCTACAAAACAGACGGATTCATGCTGAATATACACGAGAATCAAATGTGATGGAAGACTCCAAGAAACCTATTCGGCTGGATAATTATAATACTTCATTTCGGAAGACCAAGGGCAAGCTCACATTCAACTAGTTTTAGTAAATAAGTATATATATATACTGTGTTATTGTTTATTTCAGTCTCATCATTCAGTCTCATCATTGTACAATATCACACTGCATATAAAATATATACGCAAGACTATATGTATGCAATACACAAGCTTTGTTGAATCTTTTATATCTAAATAACAACAAACTGTGACAAGATTCTATTATTCTTTGCAAATACAATGTACACGAAATTCACCACGAATATTTAAGATTTCCCAACATAACTCGCTTGTAAAGCAAGTAACCCCTCGTGCGGGGTCAATTTTGGTACCTCAGAGGCATGATTTGAACAAAATTGAGAGAACCACCAGACAATGGTATATATAGCAAATATCAAAGTCCAGGTTTTTTTTTTTAATTTCCCTATTCAACTTTATGTAAATCAGTTATCAGTAAATTTCTTGAAAGAATTATACGCAAACACGTTTTCATTTTTTTTTATTGCAAACAACACTATTACATCTCTCCATGCGGCTTTGTCCCCAATGATTCCACTACAAATCAGCTCATATCCATATATACTACATTCTGTCAGGCCCTAGCTGAAGGAATGGAGGGCCGTCTTTTGCGACATTTCCAGGGCGTTTGACCGCGTTTTGCATCGCGGTCTTATTCATTGCAGGAAACTGGTATGGAGGACAATTACTTAACTGGTTCTGTGACTATCTCTCAGGGAGAACGAAAAGAGTGGTTCTTTCTGGGGTCTCTTCTAACATCCTACCTGTAAATACCCACAAGGCTCAATTCTTGGTCCTCTTCTATTCCTTGTATATATTAATGACATTGTCTATGACATCAACTCTACTATTCGCCTCTTTGCAGACGATACCAGTCTATACATCATCGTTGACAATCCATATATCTCTGCAATCACACTTAACTCTCACCTTAATAAACTATCCAATTGGACGAGTACCTGGCTTGTGGATTTCAAACCCATCTAAAACGGAATCTCTATTACTCTCTCGCAAAGCTAACAAACCTGTTCGTCCCCCACTTATTATGAATGGCGTTCAAATCCATGAGGGTGAATCTCATAAACACATTGGTGTCCATTTTGTCAATGATGGATCCTGGCATGAGCATATTGAAAACATCAAGAAGAATTAACATCATGAGGAGCTTTAAATTTGTTCTGGATAGAAAATCAATGGAAACAATCTATACTGCTTTCATTAGACCCCTTCTCGAGTACTCAAACGCTGTCTGGGACATTACTAGCCAGGAGGATTTCGAACTAGAAAAGATCCAACTGGAAGCCCTCCGAATCATATCAGGGACCACAAAACTAGTCTCCATCCACAATCTGTACAAAGAGACCCGCTTACAACCACTTAAAGAACGAAGGAAGAAACAAAAGCTTACTCTTTTCTATAAAATGTCGAACAATCTCACTCCATCTTATCTGACGTCATTAGTACCTAATCTCGTTGGAAACACTACTGCTAGTGCTTATATATATTAACTTAAGACATGCTCAAGACTTCCGACCTATACAGTGTAACACACAACTCTACTCAAATTCATTTCTGCCTCAAACAATATCTGATTGGAATCAACTACCCATTGAACACAGAGATGTTCCAAGTCTCAATAGTTTTAAAGGTACGCTGAACGCGGATGTCAAAAAGGTACCATGTTATTACTACTTTGGTGATCGAAAGTCTCACATTCTCCATACTACACTAAGAAAACACTGTAGCTCATTAAATGAGCATCTCTATTCAAAAAACATTATTAACAGCCCTCTTTGTCTATGTGGGGAGATTGAAACGACAAACCATTATTTTTTCAGGTGTCCTCGATATCTGAGGCAGCGAACACAGTTACTAGATAAACTTAGCCCTATCACAAACATTACATTACCACTCCTCCTATTTGGCGATGCAAATAGTCCTCAAATCAATATATCTGTTTTCTCTACGTTCAGGAATACATACATCAAACCAGGAGATTCATCTAACAAACTTGCTAACACCAGTCCTTGCTATTCCACAGTAAACCCCATCCAAAAAAGCAACCAACTCTCTTTTTCTCTATCTCCCCCCCCCCTCGCCGTCCCCCTCTCTCTCTCTCTCTCCAATACACATACTCTCGTTCTCCGCCTCTCCTACAATACCAGTTATGTTCATTTAACTTAAAGTTCATAGGCTATTTCCTTATAGTCCAAAACGTAAAAGATATCACCATTCTATTTTATGTCCACATTTTTTCTAGTAAACAGTCAATTTCAATTCAGAACTTTTAAAACTATTCAAACCTGAACGTTTATAAAAAAAATGACTGAAAACATGCACTAATTTCACAATTAATTGTTGTCATTGTAATCTAGTATGTACCAACTTTCGGAAAAGAGTTTTCAAAAAAGCTTATTAGCTTACTACTCGATCCCTTGTCTTTGTAATATATATTGTACTTGCATATCTAATGAATAAAATATTGTTTAAACTAATTATAGCCTGTATCCTATAGCCTATATCACATTTCAAGTCCTTAAAATGTACACGGTCTGTCTTCTCTACTTTGCTAAATGCTGAATACGGGTATCATGCTGTGTAGGTGTTTTAATTTTACTAGTTCCCACCAGAACGTTATATAAGGCCAAAACGCATACTAACCGGAGGAAAAAAAATCACATGCGCTGTCACATGGAACAGAGATGTCATTCGATATGCCTAACAATCCGTTTGATTAAAGCGGATGTGTTACATTTTGTTGCAATGACGGCGTCGCTGCATACCGGTACTGTTTTGTACTGAGTTTTCTTATACAAATCAAACTAGTCTATTAACACACCTACAATAGATACTAAAATGCTTTAAAATGACGTCGCACACTATGTATATTTCGCGTTAAAAAAGAGTTTTTCTTCAATTTTAAGCTAATGATGTAATTTTATTTTAGTCTATTCGCACAAACAAGTGTCAAAATGTATATAATAAAAGGGTCATTAGTATAGGAACGTGATCTATAAGTCTGATTGACTCTCGTCGAGGTCGGATCATACTCGTGCTACGCACTCGTATGATCCGACGCACGACTCGAGCAAATCCGGCATGCTGGATCACGTTACTATACTAACAACCCTATTATATAGCTTTATACAATGCAATAGGCACAAAAATGTTTAGAGGCCGTTAAAAAAATATAGCCAGATGACGAGAGAATATACATTTAAGGGCCGTGGTAACCACAGAAAAAGATGATTAAAGTTACTATCTATATCACACGAGATGAACCTTCTTTTTCTTTACTTTTTAGATGTTTCACGGTTTTTAAAGTTTGAACTGATCCAAAGTAAAGCAGTCAGGATATCAACAAAAACTATATTCATTATTGGACAGTTATGTGGTAAACTATTTCGACAGTATGTAGAGTTCACATGTGACAAGAGAACTTTGTAATTCACTCGATACACCCTCTTATATCATTGTTATGTAATAAAAGTAATTCAAGATCCTACCTTGCATGAGCGAACGCAAATAATTGATACAAAATAAAAAGTCCGGACGCAAGGGACATCTTCCATGATATTATATAGATGACAAAGTTGCAACACAGACACAGAGTAATCACTCAAAGTACTGCAATCAACTGTATGTTCAATGTTTTGACAAATATGCCTGATCTGGTCGTTATTTTATGATGTAAATATAAAGCAGAACATTTAATTGTTGGAAATATTTACTGATACGGTTTGAAGTGAATACTAGGACTATGGTTTTTTTTACAGCCTTAGCCTTATCCGAAAGCAAGACAGAGCAGTTGAAAAGTGGTAAAAAATCGTGAGAGACCTTAGTGTAAATAAAAAAACTAACGTTCATTGTATTATTATGTACTTTATATTCCACATTCAATTTTTTTTTTAAATCACGATATATACATATAATACTACACCCTGTTTGAGTATCATTTATAACACATTATGAGCCATTGTATTTTTAACAAGTAATTGCAATGCCAAAATCTGGACAAAAGAAAGCCCGTGTCCACAGATATCTGCCTTGCATGGTCAGACTTCTTATGACTATAGGTATCGGTATATTAAAACTAATTTGTCAGTATAATATTCACTTAATGAAATGTTTCCGCTTGAGTTCTTTTTTATTTTACCTTGTGACCAAATGTCTAACCCCGTTTAGTATACTTTTGAAAATGACCTAAACTTTCTTACCAATTTTTAACATGATTTGGCCTCGTGTTCAAAAAATTTGTCTATGTGGAAGAATTTTCCGTCATCTTCCAGTTCAAACTGTTGAAAAACATGAAGAAAAGTATCTTGAAATTTTCACAAATGAACAGCTCCATATAGTTTTCAATTCGAATGTTTATATGGTTATTTTTAATTGTGGCATGATGCATAAATGTATTTGTACATGTAGTTGCCTAAACTTTAAATGAAAACACAACTATTCTGAATATCATGGTAATTCATTTTATTATATATCTATAATTATTTTGCCAAAAATACAGCCTATATTCAACCATCAAATACGGCCTGACAGAAAAAAATTCCGTATTGTATGTACGTGGAATACAAAAAGCGCGGCAAAATTTGTAAGAGTGCATTCAATTGGCTCTAAAATGCACATGACGTTAATAACGTCGCTTTTGACTGGGTCGTTACTATTTGTTTATACGATTACGTCAATAAAATGACGTCGAACTATATGTATATTTCGCGCTAAAAAGTTTTTCTTTAATTTTAAGCTTAAAATTTCATTTTAATTCAGTTTATTCGCGCAGACAAGTGTCAATAGGTATATAATAAAAGGGTTATTAGTATAGTAATGTGATCCATAAGCCGGATTAGCTCTCGTCGAGGTCGGATCAAACTCGTGCTACGCACTCGTATGATCCGACGCACGACTCGAGCAAATCCGGCATGCTGGATCACGCTACTATACTAATAACCCTATTATATTACTTGATATCTACAATGTATATTCATTTGTGTATATGTCACTCTTCTTTCAATTGTGTATGTTTAAATGACTTTGATCTTGTTTATGTTTGTATATATGTTTGTAAAGAGCATATAAAGCATCTAATCATAATGGCTATGTACACAATTTTGCAGCTTGAGTGTACCCAATATTATTCTATGACTAGACCGATTAACTTATTACCAAGGTGATCTGATCATCTTTCATGTATATCAGTTCGAAAATATAGAAGTGTCTTTCTATAACTTGACATAGTTTTTAGACCAAAGATGACCCAATTTCAACCTTATACTAGATCTAAGGACGCATATTTAAAAAATAAATGATCATGTTTCATATCGATCAGGTAGAAAATGATGCATCTAGACTATAAAGATATTTCTAAGGTGTAAGATGTAAATGACCAAGTATCAAAATCTTGCTTGCCTATATTTAGGTAAACATTCTTAAATTTCTTAAATTTTGGCCTTCAAAATACTAACAAGCGCAATAGTGGCAACGGACGGACTACTACACACACTAACAAACATTTGTGCTCAGATGATCTATAAACTTAATAAACATTCTATAAAAGGTAGAAAAACATATTTAAAACAGAAGTATCTTTAATGAAAGACTACAATACGAGTAATACAGATTTTCAAACATTTAACCGTCACCTGTCACTAAAAATTGTTACATCTTATATTTAGGTTCAATACACTAACATACATTTATAGATTATAAATAACAAAAATAACACTTATTTTGTGACTGCGAGCGGCAACTGATTTAGCATAAACAGCAGTTACTATTCTTTCAAATATCCAGTATTCTACATTACTGAACTACTGTATACTATGTAATACGTGTTATATTGTGTAATGAAGCGAGAGTTTATTAATATTTATCACACGTATTTGAACGGGGGTAGTATTAAGATTCGCGTTGGTTTTAATGTGACAATACATAAAATTATGTAGATCTATGTTTCAACACTATATTATCATTTTAGCTGACACTAGTATAGGTAATGTATTTGACCAAAATATCCAATTTACGAACATTTAATACCTGTCCTGACACAGGTAGAAATCGAAAACTTACATGTATTACACAACAATCAAACACAAATAAAATGCATATATCACAGTGAATGAGCATGAAAAGCTGTATATAAACGGTAGCGATAAAAAAAGAAAGTAGAATATACACTATTTTATAGTGCGAAGTTAAAAAAAAAACTAAAAACTAATCGAAAATTATGACCAGGGAATACTTAATCCAAACAGAGTGACTACATTTAAGAAATACGTCATTGCTATATTTGCTTTTAACAAAAATTGCCTTTAAACGACTAATTTAGTGTGTGTGAACTTGGCTATTTCCATTCCACCGATATTCAGAGTTCAATCTTTGAAAATCGAGTGTCAGGCTGTAATTCAATGAAAATAAATCTCATGGTTTTCCTTTCGCAATTAGCTGTGGTCGTTGTCGCGGGCCAAAGAACAGCAGCTAAAGTCTTAGCACTCTTCTTTATAACTGTGTTGATCACTCTTGTATTATGTAAACTGGTCATTAATTTTTGGAAAATAATGACGTAGTCAGATGCCCGTCCGTATGGGCTTTGATAAAAAAAGAGTAAATTATGCTACAAGTTAAAATCAAAATTAACACTAAATTTTGAATCGCTCTATTCTACTGCCATCAACAAATGTATGCGAGAAACTGATAGCTTACGTTTCCGTAAAACGCAATTAAGTTAATTCATTCTAAAACTCTGATACCAACCCATCTGCGTGACCGGAAAAAATCCACCACGAAAAAAAGCACCGAAAGTGGCAAATCATATTCTAGTTTTATAGAGCACAGAGTAGTCCGTGTCTTCAAGCTGTTCACTTGTCTGACATCGTACAACTATAAATGCAATTGTAAAGATAATGCCACCTAACGAAAAGATGCCACCAATAATATATAAGTCTTCCATATCCAGCATAAAGGCAAGAAACATTAAACTTCCTCCAATGCCTAAAATAATCAATATAATGACTATACCACACATTATTTTTCCTGTCTCGGATCTATGTTTCTTTAGTAATTTCATAGCAAGCTTTTGGCGTTGAAGCACCGCGGACGGAACTGCTCTTTTGCTAGCCGCATTTCCGGCACCACTAGTGGAAGCATTGTATGTCGGTGTATTTAGCTTTAGTACACTTGTATTCAACTCACTCGCACTGCCGTTTACACTTCCGTCAAATCTATCTGTGAGTTTCCCATATTTCTGCTTTAAATACACTTTAACACCTGCATCCGTTTCTCTGCCTTCTGCCAAGTTTTCACCGGCATCGGCACCATCTTTTTCAAGTGCGTTCAGTAACAGTTGTATGCAGTCATCTTCTACATCCTCATGTGGTGAACTTTTTTCAGAATCATTCAGTAATTTTTCGCAACTCCCATCATCCGAAAGATCCTCAGTGGCCATTTTCAAACCTCCCGAGTTTGAATTTTCTTTAAGAGTGATAACATCACAAAAATATATTTTTTCTCGCCCTCATGCGCTGCATTACTACTTTGTAATGTTCTTAATATATCCTCCAGCATTTTCAAGCAAACACCATGTCAAAATTTTATACAGATTGCTAACGAGTCGTTTTTTATCTGAAAATAAAAAGCATGAAAAAGACTTTAAATGTTACTTCGTTTGTATGATTAAACTATTTTGTACACTATATTGAACCTATTAGTCATTTGCTAAATACATGTAATTCTTTGCTTCTTGGCTAATTTGTTTATCTGTTAATTTCAGAACAGCGTTAACACGGCAACAATGCGCGTGTACGAAGCTGTGCATCTATGCATGCATATGTGTCCAGTATTCATAACCAATAAATTATTAAGCGAAGCTTTAACTGAAGATGTTATTCAATGATGTAAACACAAAACCAGGTCAAATCTCATGTATTGAACAAGATTCGCATTTCTACTGTCAAATCGAGTATGAAAACGTACTGTGTATGACTTCGTTACGTCCGTACAAGAGTAAAATTGACCCCCCCCCCAAAAAAACTCATTTTGTAAATAACTGCCGGAGCTCTTACCAAATTCGTCAACTGAACGTTATAACTGTATATTTTGAAATAAACTGCGATTGATATTGATTTGATATACGTGCAAGTTATACATGTTCAGAATTTTGAAATATACGTACCTTATACATGTATAAAGTTTTATGTCCTTGTAAAATCCTCTGAAAAACTACAAACACATGTAGTCTATATATCAATTGAATACAAAGATTTAAGTAGTCTTTGTATACACCTTATTTACAAAAAGAAGGGCGATTATAAACATGGCCTATATTTGTATACCTGCTATGCATAGCTTGTGTTATTGAAATTACAAATATCCGCGTTCGTACGACACAACCATCAAGGCCAACGATTTAGTTTTACATGTCGTTATCTAAACTACCTCGGCGCGCTGCTTCAAGTATGGAAATATGACAATAAAAATATTTAAAAAATCCAGTTCGATTTTGCGATAGAATGTGCTATAATGGACAGAAGCAATGTATTAGATAATTAAAACAAGTGAAATGTAAATTTGAATGATACGTAGCAAAAGTCACGTGAAACTGCAAAAAATCAACGGAAAATTGTGCAGAAGACCGACTGTATTCTGCCTTGCCACGGTTAATTTTCGTTACGCACACGACCCTAGCATTGCATTACTGTATTATTTATAATAATCGTTTAGTGGAATTAAACTGATACAAAGAGGCATATAGTTCGTTCAACTTACAAGACTTGCAGATTTTTGTTGTACCGGCAGACACGGCATTTGTGATATTCAAATAAATGACTTCAAAGAAAAAATATTTTGAATTCAACAGATTTTTGAAAACATTAATGATCAATTCAGCACTTTTCTGAATAACGAGCAGATTTCTTAAAGGCACTGTCCACAATCACGTCTCACTAAAGAGCCGACGAATTTTGGATTTTTCCAACTTGATTTTTCTGAAGAACTACAATACTGGATTAAACTTAAAATTGGGAAAGTCAAAGCGATATGACAACAAAATCAGTCTACATATTGCAGAATTTAAATTTAAGAAAACTTCACGCAAACAGTCCCTATAATTCAGTGTGAGGAATCAGTGGAACTCCAAGAGTTGGGGAGCGGACAGCAACTATTCTTAATAGTTTCATGGCTGTTTCTCAAGATTTTCAGTTATGTGCGTGTGCAATGAAAGCCAAAACAAACATCTCTACGTACACACTATATGTACATGTATCATTACAATGTAATGTTACAAAGATACGTTTTCATTTTACAGTAAAACATATGGAATGAAATACTTTTAGATATAAAATACAAACTTAAACATATTTGAATATTGCGTGACTTTATTTTTAATGTTTAACTGAATAAATACAAGAGGCAATTTTGAAATATTTGTGTTCTTTGGGACTTTGTATTTTTGTTTATCTTAGTATGAAGTATATGATGATTAATGTAATTGATTTTGGATCATCATCACTATATACATGTTTACATTTTAACTACTGCATGATTGACGAATACTTGTATTGTGTTGCAGCATTACTATGATATTTAAATGTATTTTGAAGGTTTTAATAAGTGGTTAAATTATTTATATTTATATGTCAACAGTGACTGTAAAATTACTGTTTTATTAAGTATCATATACTTTTGTTTTGCTCGTTTGTTTTTTCATTATGCATGCAAGTGGTGCGTTTGCGTGATTGAGATGTGTGCGTGTGTGTGTGCGTGCGTGAGAGAGATTTTAAATTCTTTTTTTGAAGGTTTTGATTTACCTTGCAATTCTGTATGTCTTATATGTTACCTTCACAAAATAATGTTATTATTATTATAAAAAAATCGATTGGACGGCCTATTAAAAAGTGCTAAAATGTATTATACATTTGTAGATCGATTAATTACAATGCATCACTAATAGCTAGTGTTCGTTATACAAACTGGGCTTAAATGGCCCTGAATTCGGTGCGTTTCGAGCTTCTGGTCCATCTTCCGAGGCCCGCAGTCAAATATTCACCAGATTGCCCAAAATTTAAAACGATCAACATCCACTTGATAAAACTTATGAAAAAATGTTTAAAAGGCGAATTTCATACATCTGTAAACCTTTCTTGTGCTTAAATCGCTCAAACACATTTTAAATAGGCCGGCAAAATAAACATGTCCAAATCAAAGGGCATCAACTCATTGAAGAACATCCGAACGCAACATGCCAACAACATTCACAACTAGGTTTGGTACTAATCAATGGCAAGCATTCATTTAATTCCGGATACTACGACGGACGAGCATGAATCCAATATCAGCTGCCATTTGCTCGTGTCTGGGGATATACTAGTAATGGGGTGAGAAATATGTCATTATAGGTAATCATAACTACTGACAAACACACAAAACACAGAAGAACGAATTAATTTTTTTTATTATAACATGCACAACTGCGTTAGTACAAATATAGACAAACATGCCTGTGTATTACTTAGTAACTTCAAAGAAAGTGCTGTCATGTTATCTTAAAGTTATATATCTATACCACAAAACGACAGCGATTTCATGCATAACTGAGTGCCCACAAAACAAGAACTGCAACGTCATGTTTAATTGAGTAACAATAAAAAAAGAAATGCCATGCCATATGTATAAGTGGGTAAACTGCCATGCCATGTATAACGCAGTAATTACAAAACAAAGACTGTCATAATATGTATACAGAGCTTCAAAGAAAGGACTGCCATGTCATGTGTAACTGAATTTTACAACCATGCTATGTATAAGAGAGTGACTACTAAACAAGGACGGGCATGCCATGTATAACCAACTACAGAGCAATGCCTGCTATACCATGTTTAATGTAGTAACTACAAAGTAAGGAAAGCCATACCATATATTACAGAGCAACTTCAAAGTTCCATGCTAGGTATAACTAAGTAACGACAAAATAAGGACTGCCATGCAATGTATAGCCATGTACTAACAACAAAACTACTGTCATACATGTATAACAGTGCAACTACAAAATATAAGGATGCAATGCCTTTTTAAACTGAAGGACTGTCATAATATGTATACTGTAGTAACTACAAAGCAAGAACTGCCATGACAACCATAGTAAGCAGGCTCCAGAATGTCTTTTCTAATCCTGTACCTGTGAAACAGTAACAAACCAAGGTTAATACATGTTGTGTATATCATACAAATATAATGCAGTTATATACATAAATAACTTTAGTCTGCCAATGTTTGAGAAAATAAAAAGATCTACAGCAAATAGAAACAAGAGGGCCAAGATGGCCCTATATCGCTCACCTTGGTACAAGTCCACTTGCCTGGTGGAAGATCACTAGACAATGTTATATACCAAATAGGTTTTATTATATACATCCCCCCCCGCCAAGGCCAATTTTGACCCAAGGGGCATAATTTGAACAAACTTTGAAGAGGTCTACTAGGCAATGCTACATGCCAAATATTTAAGCTCTAGGCCTTGTGGTTTTAGAAAAGAAGATTTTTAAAGTTTTTCCTATATTATATAAGCCTATGTAAAACTAAGTGACCCCCCGGGCAAGGTCAATTTTGCTCCCAGGGGCATAATTTGAACAATCTTGGTAGAGGTCCACTAGACAATGCTACATGCTAAATATCTAAGCTCTAGGCCATGTGGTTTCAGAGAAGATTTTTTAAGTTTTTCCTATATAAGCCTATGCAAAACTAAGTGACCGCCCGTGCGGAATCAATTTTGACCCGGGGGTCATAATTTGAACAATCTTGGTAGAGGTCCACTAGCCAATGCTACATGCCAAATATCTAAGCTCTAGGCCTTGTGGTTTCAGAGAAGAAGTTTTTAAAGTTTTTCCTATTTGTTGCCATAGCAACCAGAGTTCTGCATAGAATGGAGTTCTTTGAACAATTTTGGTAGAGCTTCATGCAAAGAACATCCGTGCATTGTTTCATCAACATTGGCCTAGTTTATTAAGAGGAGATGTCATTTGATATCAAAATATTGACAGACGACAGACAATCATCCATCAGAAAAGCTCACCCTGGCGAAGCCAGGTGAGCTAATAACATGGATTCAAAAAAACAAGATATCATCTCTCTTAACATGCTCCTATGACCTTGGCCTCTAATGAGGTAACCCAAAGGCAAAATGTACACAACAAGAGTTTATACTGATGCTTTCTGTTAAAGTTTTATTAAAGCTGGATTATACGTATTCTTTCAATCAACTTGAGTATTTTTGGCGTATACACATTCAATTTTCAAGTAACTGTGGAAACAGTAAATTGTTAAAATTATTGGCCACTTTGGGCTAATTATTCTGCCATATCAAGTAATTCTGCACTAAACATTGCAAAAAGGCAAAATAATGTTAGTATATCATATTTATCAATCACAAATTACAAGCTAAACTCCGCTGACTGTGCATACCTGAATTTGCATAACCATAACCTATTGCAGCTTCAGTAGGCACATCACCCAGAATCACTCTCTGCTCTATTGTCATAACTTCTTTCTGAGCATCTGTAACTGATCTAGCCTGGATATCTGTAAAAGCCTTCAACTGGGCTGTACTCATCTCCTTAATTTCAAAAGAAACAATACAACATCATTTCAGTAAGGCAAATTTGTTGTTGTTGTTTTGTTGTTTTTTTTCACACAGAGACTGCTTCTGCAAGTATGAGTAACTGTATAGCTATTATAAACTGTATATGAAACAAATCCATGACATCAATTTTTCATTTGAAACATAGATCGCCTCTTCACATTTTACAATGAGCCAAAGTGAGGCACGTACTAATGTCAGCTCAAAACCATTCCCAGGGCACAGGGATAAAGGAATGTTCCAAAGAACAAAGAGACAAACAGGTAAAATTAATGTTTTCTTCTGATCAAATCAGTACATAAAATTGCCTAATAAAAAGTTTCTCTGCTAGTAAGTGACAACTTTTATCACTCCAAATACTCACAAAGTACAGAGCAGAGAACAGAGCAGTGGAAATAATGGCTGCACCCATGAATTACTTATACTTACTATGCACCTTTCTAAACTAACAAGAGTGAAAAATCAATACAGGAAGATAACTCAAAACCATGGTAAGTTTTAGTTATGGTTCTTAGACACTGCACTATATCTTAATGTCCTCTACGACTGTTACAAAAGGTAATAAAGGGAGATAATTAAAAAATAGGACAAGCTAGAGTTAAGAACCTTGTACAAATGTACACTGCACTTCCTGAATATCCTTTGCATGTATGTAAAGTTAAAACAAATCCCCTTGGAACACTTTCAGAGTTATGTTCTGGGCAAATGTGTTATATGAAAAATCAATAAAGGGGCTAACTCAAACAAGAGGGCCATGATGGCCCTGTATCGCTCACCTGTCTACCATTGGCAAAAATAAAAGGTTATTAATAGCAGAAAGGATCAATTTTCACCTTTGGCTCATGATATCCTCTTAATAAGCCTATGTAAAATCAAAAGAGCCCCCCCCCCCAGGCAGGGTTAATTTTGACCCTGAGGTCATGATTTGAACAATCTTGGTAGAGAGTCAATTATTGCCACATGCTGAATATCTAAGCTCTAGGCCTCATTATTTTGCTGTCTGATCATGATCGCACTGTTGGCTATTCATTTTTTTGCTGTCTGATCATGATCTGCACTGTAAGCTATTCATTGTATGTAGGGTGGTCATGATCTGCACTGTCAGCTTTTATTTTTTGCTGTCTGATCATGATCTGCACTGTTTGCTATGCATTATTTAGCTGTCTGGTCATGATCTGCCCTTTCATTGTTTAGCTGTCGATCTGATCGCACTTTCATTATTTTGCTGTCTGATCATGATCTGCATTGTAAGCTATTCATTATTTTGCTGTCTGACCATGATCTGCACTGTAAGCAATTCAGTACGTTGTTGTCTGATCATGATCTGCACTGTAAGCTATTCATTATTTGCAAATATTGATTTAATTTTATATATGAACTTTCTTGTGATGTGAATGTAAAAATTACTACCAAAATCTTTAACATGGAAGTTCAACTAGGGGTCAAGAACATGTATTGCATCATCGCTATTTAAAACTTTATATAAGTGCCAATTTTAGGCCAGAGTTTTTATATTGCTTGGTTTATGGGAAGTTTTCTTAAATATTGAGTTGAAGGACTTTTCCTACTGTATTGAACAGAGCACATATTGAACATCAGTCTACTGCACCTGTCAATAATTGTCATTTTCGAACAAAATAAACACTTTAAAATAATTACTGTCAATTATATATCCCTACTGTTCTGACACTTCATTAACTAGTATATGGAGTCGGAACAGTGGAAATAATAAAAATAAAATGTCAGTTCATAATGTCATTGTTATTCTACCTTTTCAAAAAATAGTACAAGCAGTCGCATAAACCAAGAGATATAAAAACTCTGGCCTTACCATAGAGAGATCCAAGATGTGTACTGATTACAAGACAAATGTCATTTATCAAATGTTTTGGTGTTAAAATACTGCAATAAAATTAGCAAATGAGGTGTTCAATAAACAACACATTATTAAAACCAGAAACCATCAAAACAACCTTACAAATTCCAATGGCTGAAAATGTAACATTTAGAGTGTAAACAAGGTTTTTCCATATTTGGGCTCTGTGACCTAGTTTTTGACCCCAGATGACCCATATTTGAACTTGAGCTAGAAATCATCTTAACAACCTTTCTGACAAATTTCCAGGATATTTGGGCTGAAAATGTTACCTCTAGAGTGTTAACAAGGTTTTTCCATATTTGGGCTGTGTGACCTAGTTTTTGACCCCAGGTGACCCATATTAAAACTTAAGCTAGAAATCAACCAAACAACCTTTCTGACAAATTGCCAGGATATTTGGACTGAAACAGTAGCCTCTAGAGCCTTAACAAGATTTTTCTATTTTTGGGTCATGTGACCTAGTTTTTCATCCGAGATGACCCATATTCGAACTCGTCCGAGTAATTACTGGGGCAAACATCCTGACCAAGTTTCGTGACAATTGAGGAAAAGATGTGACCACTAGAGTGTTAACGAACTAAATGTGGACGGACGACGGACATTCATCGATCCTAATAGCTCACCCTGAGCCAGCTCAGGTGAGCTAAAAAACTAGAGCTATCACTAAATGTGATTAATACCCCCGAAATACTGCTTTATAAACTGAGGAAGTAACTAGTAACAGAATACTTTGCAAACAAACTAAAGAGATATTGTTCTTGGCAATAACTCTGTAATTTGTCAAGATAGAGTTATGGTTCTTGTACACTGCACTTCCGCTCATTGTGCTTGACCATTGTATGAAGTTGTATTGAATTCCAACCAGTAGTTTTCAAATTATGCTCTGGAGAAGGAAAAGTAACAAAGGGCAATTACTCGGTAATTAGTCAAGATGGAGTTACTGTTCTTTTGCACTGCACTTCCTCTCAGTGTGCTTGACAATTGTATGAAGTTTAATTGAATTCTAACCAGTAGTTTTCGAATTATGCTCCGGATAAGGAAAAGTAACAAAGGGCAATAACTCTGTACTGAGTCAAAATAGAGTTGTGGTTCCTATGCACTGCACTTCCTCTCAATGTACTTGATCATTGCATGAAGTTGTATTGAATTCCAACCAGTAGATTAAAGTTATGCTCCAGACAAGGAAAACTAACAAAAGGCAATAACTCTGTAATTACATAAGATAGAGTTATGGCTCTTGTACACTGCACTTTCTATAATTGTGCTTGACCATTGTATGAAACTGTATTGAATTCCAACAAGTATTTTTCTAGTTATACTCCGGACAACGAAAAGTAACAAAGGGCAATAACTCTGTAATTACTCAAGATAGAGTTATGGTTCTTGTACACTGCACTTCCTCTTATTGTGTTTGACTATTGTATGAAATTGTATTAAATTCCAACCAGTAGTTTTCAAGTTATGCTCCAGACAAGGAAAATTAACAAAGGGAAATAACTCTGTAATTAGTCAAGATGGAGTTATAGTTCTTGTGCACTGCACTTTCTCTCAATGTGCTTGACCATTGTATGAAGTTGTATTGAATTGCAACTTGTAGTTTTCCAGTTATGCTCCAGACAAGTAAAATGCAACAGACCGCCCACCCGACCAACCACCGGGTGACTCCTATATACCCCCCTAAACTTCATTTTAGGGGTATAAAAATAGAGTAAGGTACAGTTTTGATACTTGGACACTGCTCTGCATCTTAATATCCTCTGCAAGTGTATTCAATTTGATGCAATTCAGTTCAGTACTCAAGTAGTTATGGCCAGTACAGGAAAATTCAGTAAAGGTAGATAATAAAAAATAAGACAACCTACAGTTCAGGTCCTTGTTCACTGCTCTTTCTCTCAATGTCCTGTGTTTGTGTGCAAATATTAAACACATTCCCTTGAACACTTTCAGACAAAAGAGTTATATTAAAAAATCTATTTTTGAGAACAGTAAGGTACGGTTATGGTTCTTGGACACCGCACTGCATCTTTAAAAAAAAATAATTTTTTAGTCACAGTGACCTTGACCCTAGTTACCCCGAATGCAATCCAAAGCTTCCTCTCCACTTAAGCTACCTTCATACAGTTTCATTACAATTGGTCACTCCTAACTTGAGTTATTCAGTAGAAACCATTTCTCTATTTTTAGTAACAGTGCCCTTGACCCTAGTGACCCCGAATGCAATCCCAAGCTTTCTCTCCACTCATGCTACCTACACACCAAGTTTCAATGCAACTGGTCACTCCTAACTTGAGTTATTGAGCGGAAACCGTTTTTCTATTTTAAGGAACAGTGACCATGTTCATACAGAAGTTCCAAGATAAAATTCAAGTACTTTTCAAGTACTTTTTTCAAATTTTCAAGGACTAAAATTTGTCATGAAGAATGACTGTATTGACTCATTGGAACGTTTATCTGTCAGATTTTGTTTATGCTTTTCTCCTAGTTGATGACTCTTCAATGCACTTTCGCCCATATGTGCTATGTCTATAAGTTTATCGCACACAATGCAAATACACTCATGTTAGTCTCCCTTAAAATCCTTTATCCATGCTTTATAACTATCATTCGTGAGCCATGTCGATGAGAAAATGTACTTATTTCGGCTCATTTTCAGAAAATTTTCCGTGACCTTCACTTTTGGTAAAGGGAAATCACTCCAGAAGCAACGTGTCTAAATTCTGGAATCCAGTACATTGTTGATACATCACACGTCAGCAGATTCAATGGACTGATACATATACAGACTATTTTCTCGTCATTCTAAGGGGTGGACGTTTTTTTTACGCGGAACAAACCAATTCAATGGCTTTTTAATAAAATTCACTAGTTTTATTGTCAAAATTCAAAATTCAAGTACTTTTCAAAGACTTTTTCCCAGCACAGAATTCAAGTACTTTTTAAGTACTTGGCATCAAATTCAAGGACTTTTCAAGGCCTGTGCGAACCTTGGTGACCTTGACCCTAGTGACCCAAAATGCAATTTCAAGCTTTGTCTCCATGCAAGCTGCCTACACAGCAAGTTTCATTGCAATTGATCACTCCTAACTAAGTTATTTAGAGGAAACCAATGTCTGATGCCTGCCCGTCCCCTGACATAACCATTCTAATAAGTAGGTTTTTTTCCCAAAAACCTGCTTAATAAGTACATGACATATATCTTATACCTTAAGAACATCTTCAGGTATCTCCGGTATAACCTCATCATCTAATCCTTCTATTGCATCCAGGGAGAGCTGCTGTATTTCAGTACCAGACAGTCCAGCTGCAGAGTTAAAAGTTGAAATACAAACAGTAGTACTAATTCTAAATCATCTGTCCTATTATAATGATAATAATAATAATCATCATCATCATAACAATTATAACAGCTAAGATGAAATTTTGTTTCCTTACTCATTACCAAAGGTACTCTAAAACAGACCAGATTTTGCTGCTGCATGTTATACTCTTAGCATGTTACTCTTACCATATATACTAACTACGTGAAATGAAAACAACATGTAGGTTAACAAGTAGAGCAGAAGTGAAACCTAAAGCAATGTTGTCTTAAACAGGAAAGAAACAGTGCCTATTACCAACAATATGCTTCAATTCATTCAAATCTGCAGCATCCCATGTGTGCACTGGTCCATAGACATTTCCATAAACTGCCAGTTTTACGAAGGCTCTCTTCCTATCAACACCACATTCTCTCAAACTTCCAATATCTTTTCCACTTTTTCTGTAATGTACTTTATACTGATGACAGTTTCAAAATGATGGAATCTTCCTTAATTAATGAAGTATTACATGCCTTTTATTTACAGTGGAACTTCCGAAAACCGAACACCTAAGGGACCTGCAGAATAGTTCGGTTTTTGGACGTTTCCGGTATTTGGAAGTCTGGGGTGATTTGGACTGAAATGGGGAGAGATACTCAAAGGTCCTTCTTGGTCTAAATTACACACACCTTAAGAGTTGGTTTTGGAACCAGTTCAGACTCACGAATTATTTTGATCCTGTCCTTTAGCGACAGTTCAATTCTACAACGTCGGAGTTGTCTCGGGCATTTTTATTATCAAAATGATACAATTTCATAACATGTCATCATTTTATTGAGATTCTCGTCAAAATTAATTTGTTCCATTTTCACTGACCTATTTCAGAATTTGAAGTCACTACAGTTTGTGGTATGTTACGAAACAAAACAATTGTTCTGTCTTATTTTACAAATCAATCATACTTTTAATAATAACTAAATTAAAATTAATTGGTGTTTGAAGATGTTTATGTAAACATCAAACATTAATCCACTGATCCTTTCTTCAATTCGATATCATTACCTGATACTTACAGTCTTATGTTAATCTTTAATCCTTTGATTGAAAGGTTGTGATTCTAACGCGTGCCAAATAAACGATAACCGTTAATTGCCCAAACAATGGCAATCACCTTGCCAGAGGCATTCAAATGATCCGAGTGTTTGTAGTGTCTGGTTTTTGGAAGACAATTTGTACTGAGACAAGTTGAAATTTACAAAAATCGTCCAATATTCGGAATTGTAAGTTCTGGTATTCGGAAGTACGTTTTACATAGAAAATAGAGGAGGAAATTTCTGGACTTAATAAATCATCTGATTTTCGGAAGTTTTCGGTATTTGGAAGGTCCGGTTTTCGGAAGTTCCACTGTACTTACATTTTGCTGAACATTCCCCCATTCAAAATGTTTAAAGCTTCTACAATGCAAAATAGTTGTATCCATGTATATGAAGAAAGTAAACACTATACCCCATTTCAACTGATGATAAGGTAGCAATCCATTCAGGTGTAAATCCACACAGGATTGATCCCAACATGGTGATGTCTGAAGCGGTCATCCAAAATAATGTAGTTAAGTTATTGGCACTCACATATATCATAGCAAGGATCCTCAACTGTAAAACAGAACAACAGGCAAATTCCATTAAATATCTGTACATATGACTTGGTTTTAATTCTAGATGTTCTTACTGGTTGTTCTAGGTAATTTGACAGAAGACAAAAACCTGTTAGCTATGATCAGCTATCATAGTAGAACATAATGACCATAGGAAACCAGGGTTTTCAATATTTGACCAGACAAGCTATAAATATGGTTTTGTGAAACTCCACATACTCTAAATGTACTCTACGCTTGTTTGAAATAATAAACTTAATCCCTTGAAGAAATATGTCATAAGAAGATATAAATATACTCAAACTAAAGTCATTTATCTTGTTCAGGGATCTCCTTGGAATTGGAAGTCAATCCTTTTTTTATAGTAAGATGCTCCAGACAAGCAATTCAAATTAATGGAGATGATTAGAATAATGGAGCAAGTTGAAGTTACGCTTCTTGGTCAAAAAGTAACAGTTCAATGGCCATAATTCTGGAGTGACAATACCAATCATGCTCCAATTAGGCTAATAGTGTGCCTGTATAATGAAGAGTCTGGTGACACTTGAACGACAGATGCTCAAGTTGCAGAATGGACACTGATAATTTGGTCAATATTTGAAAATAACAGGCCAGGCAAAGCCAATCAGGTTTGATTATTGAATTTGAGATATTTTGCCCAGATACATTATGAACAAGTTTGATGACAATAGGAAAATTGATGCATGCTCAAGTTAGTGATCGACAAGAAATTATGACTTACAAACATTGACTCTCTCTATTGGAAATGCTGGTTAAAAATGGTTCAAGATTAGGGAACATAAAGACCTATCATGCCTAAAAGATTATTGCTGACAGTAGATAAATGAAAGATGGATAAAGACTCAATTTCTTTACAAAGCACTAACTTTAAATGATATCTCTCGCAAGCAGGGCTGAGTACTTCCAATACTCAAAAGAATGCGAGATTAAAAGCTATATTTGATCAAAAATGCATTTCAAGCCAAAGAATCTACAAATGATGCTCAAAAATGACCAAATTTCAAATGACATTTTCTGCTACTCACCTGTTCTGGGGACCATCCAGCCACACTACCAAGTGATGTTACTAGACTGGTTTCATTCACTGGGAGACAAGTGATCTCCCTACTAGATAAAGCAAGTGAAATGACTCCTAGATTTGCAAGATAACTTACATCCATTTTACAGACATTACTATTTCCTACTGCCTGAAGGAAAAGAAAAGAACAGTTTGTACAACAGTCTGTGTACTTGAGCATGAACAGTGTAAGGCAATGTAAAGCATACTTATCATCATGACACAGTAGTAGGTATGTGTAAAGAAAGTATTTATCTACGCACCATTATTTATACAAAACTGGACTCATCACTAAATGAGATAAATACCTACTAAAGACTGCTTTGTCAACTTAAGTTATTAAAGAACAGAAAACGTTTTTAAACTAGAATTGTGTCCAAAGGACACGGATGCCCCCACTGTGCAGATGTGCTCATAAACAAGAGCAAGCATATCTGTATGTAAGATTTTATGTGGAACTTTTTCATTCCACTGTTTCATTTCTGTACATATACCTAAAATGATCTACAGGTAACCTTATGTACATGTTAAATTAAATTACAAAGTAAAATTTATAGTTCAATTATTTATATGGTATATAGTGAAAAAAATCAACAAAGGGCCATAATTCGTTAAATTTGGTCGCAACAAATTTATATGGTATATAGTGAAAAAATCAACAAAGGGCCATAATTCTGTTAAATTTGGTGCAACAAAAATTTCTTCCTTTACTACCATCTACACATTAAAGCTGTTCATCCCTGGAAGTTTAAGCAAAATCTGCCATCCGGTTTAAGAGGAGTTGCGTTCACAATATTTCTATATGGTATATAGTGAAAAACTTAACAAAGGGCCATAATTCTGTTAAATTTGGTGCAACAAAAATTCCTTCCTTTACTACCATCTACACATTAAGGTTGTTCATCCCTGGAAGTTTAAGCAAAATCTGCCAACAAGTTTAAGAGGAGTTGCGTTCACAAAATTTCTATATGGTATATAGTGAAAAATCAACAAAGGGCCATAATTCTGTTAAATTTGGCCGCAGCAAAAATCCTTCCTTTACTGCCATCTACACTTAAGGTTGTTCATCCCTGGAAGTTTAAGCAAAATCTGCCATCCGGTTTAAGAGGAGTTGCGTTCACAAAATTTCTACATAGTATATAGTGAAAAAAATCAACAAAGGGCCATAATTCTGTTAAATTTGGTCGCAGCAAAAATTCCTTTCTTTACTACCATCTACACATTAAGGTTGTTCATCCCTGGAAGTTTAAGCAAAATCTGCCATCCGGTTTAAGAGGAGTTGCGTTCACAAGATATATAGTGAAAAAATCAACAAAGGGCCATAATTCGTTAAATTTGGTCGCCGCGAAAATTCCTTCCTTTACTCCATCTACACATTAAGGTTGTTCATCCCTGGAAGTTTAAGCAAAATCGCCATCCGGTTTAAGAGGAGTTGCGTTCACAAGATTTCGGCGGCGTTGGGGGGGCGGACGGACGGACTGACGGACGCGGACAAGTGCAACGCTATATGCACCCCACTTTGTGGGGGGCATAAAAACTAATACAGAAATATGGTTTTTGTACTCAGCACTTCCTCTCATTGTGCTTGACCATTGTATGAAGTTGTACTGAATTCCAACCAGTAGTTTTTAAGTTATCTTCCAGACAAGGAAAAGTAACAATGGGCAAAAACTCTGTAATTAGTCAAGATAGAGTTATGGTTATTGTACACTTTACTTTCTCTCAATGTGCTTGACCATTGTATGAAGTAGTATTGAATTCCAACAGGTGGTTTTCAAATTATGCTCTCGACAAGAAAAATGCAACCGATTGACCACCCAAAACACTTACCACAGGGTGACTCCTATACCCCTCCCCCAAACTTCATTTGGGTGGGAAATAAAGATGTGTGTTTATTCCATTTCTTTGAAAAGTGTGTAATATTGACCATTTACTCAAGTGACCATACAATCAATTTACAGTTTTGTCATGATCAATTTCTTTGCTCTCAAGTTTCAGTAATTATATGAAATAACTTTACTGCAAATTTCAAAATACCACGCCGTTTCAGTGTTTGCTTTACACACAGGTAGTTAATGACATCGATGTCACCTTCTGTTGTTAGATCGGCCAAAATAGATACCTTTATCTATTGTACACGCTGACTACTATCCTGACAGTACACATCTTAAAGCTACAATTGCGACATTATTTGACTTTTTTTATGAATCTAGTGCTGGATATTCAATTTTTACGAACTGCGTGTTCTATAATCAACACGAAACAAAGATTTTATACTTTTATGTAATATAGTCCATATAATAAGACTTTGATGGAGGAAG
This sequence comes from Saxidomus purpurata, assembly GCA_022818135.1. Classification (NCBI taxonomy): domain Eukaryota; kingdom Metazoa; phylum Mollusca; class Bivalvia; order Venerida; family Veneridae; genus Saxidomus; species Saxidomus purpurata. Next base: position 5,610,865 of record JAFMSR010000002.1, on the reverse strand, counting down.
TGTCCTCGGCTAAGTCTCTGAAACGTTAACAGTGCTAAGAAGATACGGTTGTATAGAATCTGACTTATATGACGTACGTTTTTTACAAACATGATTCCAAGAACATTTATTGCAGGATGTTTAGAATTAACTGTTTTAAGGCATTTTATATTTAAGAAATAATCTATGGCTTGGAGTGCTTTATTGAAATTGAAGCATTCTCCGGAGGCAATTCAAGATATCATACCGTTAATTTGATCTGTACAACGTTTAAACGTGGAGTAATGACGTAAGTGTGATGACGTAAACGTTTTCATTCATTGTTTTGTCTCCCTGAATCAAAACATTGTATGACTGTTAAGGCTGAATTTCTTGGCCTTTTTAAAGGAAAGCAAGGTGAAGGTATTCTAAAGCTTACTTGACGTAATCAAATAATATTTAGGTTCTTAAACAAAACATTTTCATGCGCCTGATGCATTTATACTGATATTATTTCTATTTCTATATCTTATTTAGTGCGCAGGAGTAAACTAGAAAAGTCGGAAGGAGCTACTTCCATGTCCGAGACTCCGCCTACTTTTCCGAGTGCTTTATTCATATTAAAACACTCGAATTGACTATAGATATATACCATAGGCATATTAGAATCGTGAATCACTGTTGAACCTGCAGAGAATATAGCACCCCTAATCATCTTTCCTGTATATTTTTTCAGGTTATACAGGAACTCATTTCTAATGCGTGATAAGAAATGTATAATATATATAGTTGTTGTTTTGTTGCATCATGGTCGATTGTATTTCACGAGAAAACCGAAATTCACCTTTGTAAAATCTATAAAAGAATGTCTGGATTATTGAGTGACCACACTTCAAATTTAGGTAAACTATATACGTTGTTCATGCACTCTGCATGTAAATATTTGTACACAGTATAGCAAACGTCCGTGTACCATCTCAGATTCAGGTAAACATATCGCTGTGCAAACTTAGGAAAAGTCAAATCGTATGTTGATAAAACAAACACAAATTGAAAACATCAAAACTTGGCTCGACTACATGTAATCGTCACCAATGAAGTGAACGAAAGTACTTATAAAACAAAGTAAATTTCATTTCTACTGGCGATATGTCTACTTGTCTACCAGTATAGGTGCAGACAAGGTATCGGTAGCCCTAGAAATAAGACCTTGCATTTATTACTTTCAGTTATCACTTTTTTTTGTCACTAAAAAAAACCAAAAACACTCACTTTTATGATATTTTACTTTTTATATTCAAGGAGGAAAGTCATGCTAAAAACCCGGTGCCCAAATGCCCCACGGCCTCCCAGCCAAAATCAAATTAAACCTCCTAGACAAAACGCAACAATCCATTCTTAAACACAAGGCCTTGCCTTTGGTAGACTTGTCTTGCACAACATCCCCCTTCATATTTAAAACCTTCAAAGCATAATAAAGTAGCCGGACACAATTGCAATATACAGGACCTTACCATAAACCTAATTGACCTTGCCTTTGTGGTAGGGTGTGGGTCTGCACGACACGCCTTGCTGGCATTTGTGCCAATTATTTTAAAATCCTTCAAGGCATGACAAAGTACAGCCGGACGAATGGCATATGAGGACCTCCTCAAACCTAAGTTACCTTGACCTTGCTAGGGCTTGCCACCCTTTGTGCTAGACATTTTCCAATTATTTTAAAACCTCAAGATGACAAAGTTACAGTCCGGACACGGTTCATATGCTTTGGAGAATCCATTACCTTCAAACTCTAATGACCTGACCTTTACTACGTGGCTTGCACACCTCTTATTCTAGACATTTCCTATTTTTTAAAATCCTTCAATGCGACAAAGATACAGTCCGGACACGAATTTGCATTATAGAGGATTCCTAACCTTCACCCAGGCCTTCACCTTGAGAGGTAGGGATGTGGGTCTCGCACGCGACACGTCGTCTTGGTGCTAGACATGTGTGCCAAGTTTTTTTAAAATCCTCAAGCTGACAAAGTTACAGTCTGGACACGTTTGTTGGGACGCACGGACGGACGGACAGACGGACGGACGGACAGACGGTGGGATTTTAATATGCCACCCTTCGGGGGCATAAAAAGATGTAAAAAATAAACACCAAAAATTAAACTAGAACCATCACTAAAGTTGATGAATTGTACTTATCATTTCTGTGAAGTATCATGAAATTCTGACCGGGGGTTTTCGAGATTTAGCGTCCACAAGATTTTACTATGTTGAGCTCCTTTGACCTAGTGACCCGAAACATCGACCATGCACAACTAGGCATTGTACTTATCACTTCTGTGAAGTATCATTAAAAGTGGATAATGAGATTTTGGCCATGTAACAGATTTGTTTAAAACTTTAACATCTGATCATTAACACTCATTTATGTTCACTTAGCGCTTAATTCAAGTAAAATTTTCACTGGAGGTATTTTTAAAATTTGATTTCCCTATCCTTGTTGCCCAACCAAGATAGTTATTTTATCATAAGTACAAATTTGATACACATACTTTGCCTAAGGAAAGCTATAAATATAAGACCTATTGTATTATATTTGTAAAATATTTGCATTAACAATTATATATTTAGATGGAATTCATGAGGAATGCAAGTTTGAACAAGGGCTGTCCGAAGTGACGAATGCCCCCTGAAAGAGGTGATTCACAGTCTGTGTCCTCTCCATGTGCTCAAAACATGGGCTATGTAAAATCCTTCCATGCATGACAGAGTTACCATGCATACAGTATTCCATTACTTTTAAACACTAAGTGTATCCTTGACCTTTGATGTAGGGACATGGGTCTTGCACGCGACACATTAGCTTGATGTGAACATTTGTGCCAAGTTATTTTTAAATCAATCAATGCATGACAAAGTTATAGCCAGGACACAAATGTATGCATATAAAGAGGATTCCATTACCTTCAAACTCTAAGTGTGACCTTGACCTTTGAGGTAGGGACGTGGGTCTTGCACGCGACACGTCGTCTTGATGTGCTAGACATTTGTGCCAAGTTATTTTAAAATCCTTCAATGCATGACAAAGTTACAGCCTGGACATGAATTTTAAGTGGGGAGGCACAGACAGACAGACGGACGGTGCGATTTTAATATGCCACCCTTCGGGGGCATAAAAATTATTATTACCTCTCTTTACCTATCTAATAGTTGCGCAACCAAGATAATATTGGAAATAAATGAATTCAGAAGCTCAACTTTGTTTTAAAACTTGCCTTTTGGTTCAGAATGTTAAAATATTTGTATATCTATCCATTGCAAATGTAAAAGTATAAATTATATTGAAATAAAAAAGTAATACTCAAATTTTAAATACTTTCATATTAAAGGGGAGTAATAACAAAATTTTACAACAGTTAATAAAATGTAAATTTCTAATAGGGATATAACTCTATGTAATGAGTCTTTTTGTTCCTTAAATAAATCTCTAACAGAATATACAAAAAGTAAAAATTGTCATCAAATGTTGCTTAAATGTGATGACAACCTTTAAATTCTGACCAGGGGTTTTGGAGATTTAGCGTTCACAAGATTTTACTATCACGAGCCCCTGTGATCTTGACCTTTGACCTAGTGACCCGAAACAAAGACCATGCACATCTAGGCATTGCACTTAACACTTCTGTGAAATTTCATTAAATTCTGACCACGGGTTTTGGAGATTTAGTGTCCACAAGATTTTACTATCATGAGCCCCTGTGATCTTGACCTTTGACCTAGTGACCCGAAACAAAGACCATGCACATCTAGGCATTGCACTTAACACTTCTGTGAAATATCATTAAACTCTGACCAGGGGTTTTGGAGATTTAGCGTCCACAAGATTTTACTATCCCAAGCACCTGTGACCTTGAGCCCCTAAACATGGACCATGCACAACTAAGCATTGCACTTATCACTTCTGTGAAGTATCATTAACTTCTGATCAGGGGTTTTGGAGATCTAGCGTCCACAAGATTTGAATATCCCGAGCCCCTGTGACCTTGACCTTGAGACCCTAAACATGGACCATGCACAACTAGGCATTGTACTTATCACTTATGTGAGGTATCATTTAATTCTGACCAGGGGTATTGGAGATTTAGTGTCCACAAGATTCTGTCCACAGATGGACAGACAAGCTGAATCCCTTACACTTTGTGTTGAGGAGGGGTATAAAATTTAGAAATAAGAAACAAGCATTATGTCTAAGTAGTTGAACTACCGGTATAGGTAAACGCTCTACTTTTTTTTCGAAAGCTGCATTTATTACTGGTTTCTCCAGTTATACGCAATAACTCTGATGACATGTGCGCTAGATATCTTCAGCAGGGATTGTAGAAATAATCTAACAGTCAAAAGTGTACATAGTAGATATAAATCCTGTCTTCAGATAAATAAACAAAATTTAACAGTCTTTGTTACATTTCTTGCTACACAGATTATCATTTTATACATTTCAGAGCATCATTAGAAACATTTCAGCACTTTTGTATGTCAAATACAGCATGTGCAAAAGCATGCATGTTTGTAACAAGATATCAGTACAGTCGTATTTTATAATGCATAATGCGAGTATTGCAATCGGATCATTTATAGACAAACTATTACGAAAGAGCGAAATCTAATGTATATTTACAATATTTTTTATTCATTCTACTTCTGCGACAGATACATACACTAAATTTATGTAAGTGAAATGACACATGTACTGGATTTACATGCACATGTTGTATGAGTATATCCCTTTCTTTGATGGGACTCTAGCAAACAAGCTACATGCACATAAACACAAACCTATTTATATTTTTTTCTCAGTTGTGTCTTGGACCTATGTCCATGCAATATTCTAAACACAGACACATAGCTTATCTGATTGCTCTCCGTACTGTGTAAAATGTAGCTCCTACAGACGCTTTAGTCATTCATTACCTGTATTCAATTGATACGCAACAAACACTGAAATGGCGCGGTATTATGAAATCTGCAGTAATTAGGTAAGTTTCCTTGACATTGACTTTTGACTTTAGATCAGAAAGGACCACCCCATTGTCTTGATCAAGCTCCTTCATGTATTAAGGAATAAATATCCATAATGTATACTTTATCACTGTTTTAGACTTTACACATAACAGCCTTTTCTTCCAATATCAGGACAAACAGAAAACAGCTTGCGCTAATTACATTGAAGTAGTAAATTTTGTAAGAAGTCATCCTGAGTAGTCTGTACAATAGTACATATTGCTTCTAAATGACTAAAGAAAAAAATTTGAACCAACTTGTTTTAAAAATTGTTGAAGAAGGCCTCATTGTAAATAAGATTTATCACCTAATGATGTATTTTAATAATATTATATGTGTTGTCTTAATAAGCCACGTTCTGAAAATAAAGAGAAATTTATAAAGAGATAATATTTACTTTTTTAACTTTTTCTAACAATAATGTTCTCTGCCATTCCTTAAAGCCAGTGACACTTCCTATAATTTGCAAACAATCCAAAAATTCCTTTTCATCCATAGCATCTATCTCTTCAGATGAAGCTGTTGAAAACAGTAATGGGAGAGGCCGTATTTGGCGACAAGTCCATGTGACTGAAAAATATAACATAGATACATTCAATATCTGATCCAAATGTTGCTGCAAGTTTAGTAATTTTAAAAGAAACTAATGCACTTGTTTTTTTCCCAATTCTTTTACCAACTTTGGTAGGTTTGTCAAATGTATTTCCAAAAATAGAAATGACTGTTTTTCACATAATGGCAATACAAAGTCAACTTCTCAAACACATTTGATGGATATGAAGCAGTCTTGGAAAAATTTAGTCCCAACACAAAAGGTATGTTTACTTCAGGGGCCCTAACTGGGACATACATGATCTAATCTGATTAAAGATGATCGCTACATTTTCATCATTTTTTTCAAGCAATGAGAATTTTATGAAATTTCGTTTGTTGTTAGGGTAATACCTAAGTCAGAAAATAAAACAAGAGGGCCATGATGGCCCTATATTGCTCACCTGACTACCATTTGTTATAATAAAAGGGGTCATGATTCTAACATAATTCGTAGAGGTCCACTACACAATGCTAAGTAACATTTCAAATATCTATCATCTGCCTGTCGGCCTTGTGTGTTTTTTTTATAAAGTTTTCGCTATATAAGCCTATGTGAAATCAAGTGCCTTCCCCCCCAGTTTGGTTTCAGAGGAGATGTTGTTTGAAGGAAATGGTGGACAGACGGACGGAGAGCGATCCTAATAGCTCACTCTGGCACTTTGTGCCAGTTGAGCTAAGTAGATGCCAACATGCAACATGTCGAGCCCGCCAGCTGTCAAAAGGACTAACTCCTTATTCAGTAGAGATAGGTCAAAATACACCTAAATATTGGATGTAACATGCAAGTTGTACCACAGAAAAGTGGTCTCGATTTTACTCTACGGCAAATAATAAAAAAGTTACAATATAAGCTATTTATAGTAACAACAAAGGGAAGTAATTCTAAACAAGGGTAGCCCATGGTGGTGAACATTTGTACAAAGTAACATCAAAATCCCTCCATGCATGAAGAAGAAATGCTCCGGACAAAGATATTCTTGACTTTGAACTTTAACCTCTAAGTGTGACCTTGACCTTAGACCTAGGGACCTGGTTCTTGTGCATGACACTCTGTCTTATGGTAATGAACATTTGTGCCAAGTAACATCAAAATCCCTCCATGCATGAAAAAGATATGCTCCGGACAAAGTCATTCTTGAATTTGACCTTTAACCTCCAAGTGTGACCTTGACCTTAGACCTAGGGACCTGGTTCTTGCGCATGACACTCCGTCTCATAATGGTTCTTGCACATGACACTCCGTCTCATAATGGTGAACATTTGTGCCAAGTAACATCAAAATCCCTCCATGCATGAAAAAGATATGGTCCGGACAAAATCAGACCGCACGCACGCACATACACCGAACCGCCAAAAGTGACAACTATGTTGAGCTTACCGCAAGTGGGCTCAACAATAAAAACAGTAGGTCACCAGCCTTATTTATAAGTAATGGACACTTTTTGTAGTATACCCCCGACAGCAGTGAAAATGACCCTTATCTCGTGTTTATCAATAATAAAACTCTGAATTTGGCAACTCACCATTGTTTTTTATTAAAAATGTTAAGCAATTGATCCTATTTTATGAAACTACATGAATTGAGATTACAAAATGTATTCACACTGAAAATATACCACCAAGAGCAACTAGTTTCTGTAAAAAGATATGTAAAATTTGTAGCCATTTGTCAAAGTTTTTTTCTTAATGTTCAAGCAATGAGAATTTCTTAACTTTTTGCAGAAGAATTGTTCAAACATCACTTTCTTGAAAACTAATCTAAAAATGATAGGTCACCAGCCTTGTTATTGAGAAAAATGAGCTGTTGTCTTGGGTGGGAGGGTGGTGTCGGAGGGTAGACCATGTGTATATGGCAACTGACGTAATACAGATAGCTAAATGAAACTTTAACTGGATATATTGTGCCTTGTAAATCACATACATACAATATGTAACAAAAATGTATCTTTCTGAAAGCATTTAACATAGTTTAAAAGTCAACCTTTGCTAAACACTGACTTTTTGGATGCTTTTAAAGGGAGGTAATAAATTTTCTTGATTTACTGATTTTTTTGCTATAGTTATATGTATTAAATATGCTATACAGTAAACTCCGCTTATAACGAACTCCTCGGGACCTATCAAATTTGTTCCTTATATCCGGAGTTCCTTATATCCGTATATCGAACAAGTTCCATATATACAATGTATATATATATCGAACTTAAATATATATCGAACAAGTATTTTTATAGTCAAATGTAATAAAATCGAAACCATCAACTTTTTATTTTCCTACATCCTTTTGAAGAGTTATAAAGATCTAAAACTGTTATCCTATTCTATACCCGTAAATCTATGTAAAATAATTGCAAGGATTAATAAAACATAAAAAAGACGGTTCATGTTTTCATTGGCAATATTTAAACAAATACAAATTTCACTCACTTGCCATAACTTGAAATATTTACCAAGGTACATTTATTTTTGTATTTCTTCCCAACATGGGATTTCATCCGTTCTGCATGCTAGAAACACTCAGAATTATTTACGTAACATATTATCACTTGAACACCGTACTTAGCAATTACGTTTGTACTCTCATTTAACTAGTTTACCATAACGTTACACATTTGTAATGATGAATAATAAGTAATGAGTAATGAATAATAGCTACAAGTGCGCTATAAAATACAATGCAGACGGCAAAAGAAAAATGCAAAATCAACAGATGTTTTTAACACTTCGGAACATATATGCAGTTCGATATATACGATTACTTTACTGTACATTTTGCAGTGTTGGGCCAGAAAATATTGTTCCTTATATCCGAAGTTTCCTAATAACTGGAGTACGATATAACCGTATATTTTTACATTAAACAAAGAAGGGAAAAAATCGGGCCAAAAAAAACTATTCGTTATATCCGAAGTTACGTTATATCCGGAGTCGATATATACAGAGTTTACTGTAGTGATATAACTGCTCAAAATACTCCTTTTGTATGATTAAAAAACAAGAGCTTTCCCTCACAAGTGACGAATGCCCCCGAAAGAGGTGCCTCACAGTCTGTGTCCTCTCCATGTGCTCAATAAATGTGCTATGTAATTTTAAAATCCTTCCATGCATGACAGAGTAACCATGCATACAGTATTCCATTACTTTAAACACTAAGTGTGACCTTGACCTTTGAGGTAGGGACTTGGGTCTTGCACGCGACACATCCGCTTGATGTGCTAGACATTTGTGACAAGTTATTTTAAAATCCTTCAAAGCATGATAAAGTTATAGTCCGGACACAAATGTATGCATATATACAGGATTCCATTACCTATAAACTCTAAGTGTGACCTTGACCTTTGTGGTAGGGATCTGGGTCTTGCACACGACACGTCGTCTTGATGTGCTAGACATTTGTGCCAAGTTATTTTAAAATCCTTCAATGCATGACAAAGTTACAGTCCGGACACAAATGTGTGCATATATGCATATACAGTCGACTCTCGAAAACTCGAACACCCTCGGGGAAGCAAAATTTGTTCGAATTTTCGGTAGTTCGAACTTTCCGGAGTGAGCATGTCGGCCATATTGGAGATGGTACTAAAGACCGTTCTGTAAGAACGCCGTTTTGTCTAAAGTGAAGTGCACTAAAACCTGTGTAGGAACGTACTCGATTACTTACTATAACTGACTCTGTTCAAAGTCGTAGAAAATCTTAAAACTTATCATGATAGGAAGCTTAGGTTTTGAGTGGAAGTTCTTTTTGTAAATCTTTGATGCCGGTTTCTACTCGTGACGAGTTTCGGGCCCTTCACCAAGTTGCTCAGCGAATTTAATTTTCCCGATTCGCCGACCTGGCATCCCCATTACTGGGACCTTCACCAGGTTGCTCAACGTAGAACTTTGTACACTAGCTCTGACATAATTGTGTGGTTGACATTGAAAAATCTAGATTTTATATAGCTTTATTGAATATGAAACAATTAACTCATTTTATGACAGGCGAGCGATTGCCACAAACATAATCATTATTACCGTGTGGCGCCATTTACTCAATCAAGCTGGCACCTGCCAATTTTCACGAGGTGTTAAAAACATGCGACCGGCTGATTGATCAATTAACGAACGACACTGTTCGAACTTTCCGGAGTTATTCACACTATTTTATTAATGAGCGGACACTAATATCAGTTCGAAAAGTTCCGATTATCCGGGTTCCGATTAACCGTAGTAGAACATATTGAATTTAGAAGGAAAAAAATCGGGACCCGAAAATGTGTTCGAATTATCGGGGGTGTTCCAATTATCCGGGTTCGAACTTTCGAGAGTCGACTGTATAGAGGAATCCATAACCTTCAAACTCTACGTATGACCTTTACCTTTGAGCTAGGGACGTGGGCCTTACACGCAACACGTCGTCTTGATGTGCTAGACATGTGTGCCAAGTTATTTTAAAATCCTTCAATGCATGACAGAGTTACAGTCCGGACACAAATTTGTAAGTGGGGACGCACAGACGGACGGACGGACGGTGTGATTTTAATATGCCACCCTTCGGGGGCATAAAAAGCAATTGTTTGTGACATTTAAATGAAACATTAATATATTATAGCTAATAATTAAACTGCCGTGATTGTCTTTAAATGGGATCCTTTCTTGGGCAGGTCTTAGTAATATCAAATTAAAAGAAAAACATGTATGGTACCCTGCACAAAAAGAGACTGTTGATTTCTGAGCTATTCAGCTGACATAACTCTTACATGCATGACCAAATACATAGAGCCTAGATGGTAAAGTTGTAGAAACCATAGACTATTATTCTAATCTAAACTCTCTATTTTGGATACAAGAAATTACAACTAGACCATGGTAGTTAATTTCACCCAAGAAAAAATCCTAGGGTTGGCTGGGCTATAAACAATCTAATCTCTCTCTTAGAGCATGGATGGTAAATGCATCAAGTAGATCATAATACCAAAATTTGTGAGTCTAAGATATTAAAGATCAAACTTACAAATGTTGCTAGCCCTCTTTCTTCTTCTACTGGTCGTTTCTGATTGAGAAAATATAGCTTCTTTCACTGTCATCATCAAATTAAAGTTCTGTTCTTTCAGACTTTCAAGATCAGTTTCATCAAGCCATTTCTCACAACATTTCTTCAGCTTGATATCTTCTTCTGAGTTTGGTGCCAACTCTTCTATCAGAGCAGCTTGCATTTCAGCAAGTACATTCTAAAAAAAGAGCTGTTATAGTAAATGATGTGCAATAAATTTAGCATACCTAGCTGTACTAAGACCTGAAATTTATGCGCTGTTATTGAGACCTAGGTTTAAGAAACCTTAACATTAGGTCAGTACAGCAATCAATAGATTATAAGTTGATCTAAAAATCAAGATCTGTAACATGCTGCTTATATTCCCATCTCCTCTTAATAATAAAACTTCTGATGAAGTTTCATTGCATCCTAGCCAGTAATGGCTGAGGAATACAGAAATGGATGGACTGACATCCAGATAGACTTCAGTTCAGCTACATAATGTTTAGTTGACTATAAATAGGAGTCTTCACGTAAGGATAGGGTTTTATGCTGCTGGTATACATTGTACTTCTAAACATCAAAACAAACATAGGCCATTAAAGTCTTTCACAACATTGGTCTTTAAAATTAGCTGCAGCAGCTTTACTAAATATTTCAAGATACTTGACCTAGCACCATCAGAACTGAGTTCTCCTGCCCTTAAACTCTACGTTTGGTCTTAAAACCAATATAGATCCTCATCAGACTGTATTTAAACAGTCTTGCTAACATATTGCACTTGGTGATCCATTCTATATTTGCCTTGAATTCATTACCTTGTCCAGCTGTTGTTGAAGTGATCTAGGTAGAAGCTTTATTGCACTCCCTAGCTGGTACAGTGTGTCTGAAGAATATTGACCTCCTGACCTGAAAGTAGTATCTAAATGCATAGACACTATAGAGTATGGAGTCCCAACCCCATTGGCTAGCATAATCTTTTCACTACAGAACATCTAGTCATACAGTAATCATTCATACATTTTTTTCACTTAACATCCTTATAATATACAAGCTATTAATCTTTTCATCATGAAAATCAAGACTATGCCGAGGCTATCAGCCTATTATAGCCTTTGTGCAATAATTACACATATTACCAGTGACTATCTATGCAGATAGCTGGCTTATTCATGCACTCCTGCTTTTCTAAGCTATGTTCTTATCAGTCTTGGGTGTATACTCTACCTTTTGGACTGATGGCAGAGCTTCAATTTTGTGAAATATTGATGTTTCATTTCAAGCAAGGTAAACTTATACTTAGCAAGAGCTGTTTGTAAAACATGTATGCTCCCTTTGATGCAATCAGTGATGTGGAAAAAGAAATATGTGGCCTGAAAAAAAAAATTGTTTGGCCTTAAAAATGAGAGAAAAAATTCTGCGTAACAAAGAATTTTTTTTGGCCTTGGGGTCATGAATACGTACGTGAGTTATAGTATGGATACCATTTTACTATTCCAAGTTTCTGTGACCTTTACATTTGACCTACTGACCTCAAAATCAATAGGGGTCATAGGCTGGTTATGACCAACCTCCACACCAAGTTTCAAGATGCTAGGCCCACGCGATATTGAGTTATCATTCGGAAACCATTTTACAATTTCAGATCACTGTGACCTTGACCTTTAACATACTGACCTCAAAATAAATAGGGGTCATCTACTGGAAATTATTAACCTGCACACCAAGTTTGAGGATTGTATGGCCAAAGCGTTCTAAAGTTATCATCCTTAAACAGTTCTCTACCAACGAAACAATTCGCGGTCACTGTGACCTTGACCTTTGACTTACTGACCCCAAAATCAATAGTTTAATGATTGTAGGCCAAAGCTTTCTTAAATTATCGTCCGGAAACCATTCTCTTCTGACCAACGAACCGACAGACAGACAGATATGTGCAAAGCTGGCAATATGCCCCTGCCTCTTCGAAGAAGGGGACATAATTATTGAGAGTATGCTCTACTCTTATATCCCTGCAAATAAAGGTTAAACACAAACAGTTAGCTCAAAGAAATTTGATTCTTGAAGGTAGAGAAGTTGGGATTGTTTGCTAAGCTCATTACCTTATGGTCCTTTGAGTTCTAAAAGAAACCTGGTACACCTTAACAATCATACACTTCTTGACATCTTCACATATTGTCCAATACAACATTATTCATAAAAATTCTGATGACAGATTAATGCAGCAGCTACTGGAAATAGATGTAACATGTAAAGCTAACCTGCCAATTACTTCTTGTAATGCACCTGAAACAGCGGTGCGTAATGTCTTATCCATGCACATATCTTTAAATAACTCTATGCCACTATTTAACACTTGAGCTGGAACAAGGTCAAGCTGAGTTTTGGACATCTGTGATATCAGATTTGGCCCAAGTTCATCAAAATCTGTATCTGTAATAACCACTGTCCCTAGATCCTGAAAACATAAAAAAATCACTATAAACATGAAGATCAAATCAAATGGCAAACAGATATACAAACAATTTATACAGTCGCATTAGTCCAAGTGCTGATTTTTCCATTTTTTAGATGTATTTTTGAGGCAGAAATTCATCAATGTACAACTCCTGACTAATATTAACTAAAAGTCGGCCTGAAGATACACTGGACAATTCAGTTATTCTAGAAAAGATATACTTTTTTTTATACAAATGCTGAAAGCAGGCCTACAATAACTATAAGAAACAAAACTGCACACTCCAGAAACAAAGATTACATTGTCATTGAATGTTGCTTTACCTTGCATTTTAGGCAGGCTTGTAACACATTTTTCCTGCGAGTTGGATTCAAACATTTAAACGTGTCACAGTAACCAATTTTCATACACATAGCTGAACAAACATCCTTGTCCATATCTTCATATTTAGATGCACTGAAAGTAACAATGTATTTCAGATTTAATGGTGCATTACTAAGCCCCTGATGATTATCATTTTCAGCAAGTATTTTCATACTATATGTATGTCTAATAATTGACTAAAGCATGCTATATAATAACAAGATGAAACACTAATGTAGACACAAAAGACGCCAACAAAGATTTTTTCCATTTTAATAGCACTCCGTAAAGTAATTGGATAATTTTTCATACATTCATATATACATTGTAATCTACTTGAAATGAACGTGTGTTTTACAATGTTTTGAGTTGCAAACGGATCCGAGACAAAACCAAGACATCATATAAACTTCACACAACCAAACTGAATGGCAATAAATTCATTTGCAATTTCATTCACAGGGTTCCCACTTGTGTCGGTATTTAAAATTTAAGGACTTTTCCAGGACTTTTTAAGGACCTTCCAGGACTTTTCAAGGACCTTTTTACGGTGTATACTGTACAAGTTTGTAACTTTATTTTATTCTAAAACCAAGTTCTCTTTCGAACAACTGGCGCATGATGGCAGACAACATTTTCAACTGGAGGATTTTTGACGACTTCAAGCGTTTCTCAAACGAAGATTTTTGAATTTTAATTTTCTCAAAAGATATTTTACAAAACTGGAAACATAAGGAGACCTAGAAACTTATGTTATCCCGTCAAAACAATTACATTACCACAAGACAACAATGAAACATCACCAAAACATCAATGAAAACCGTAACCACAAACAATCCAAAAAAAAAATAAGATTTTCAATACCATTCTTACTTGTAATTACCCCTTTAACTAATCAAACCAAACACCTAGACGACAAGCGGGGGGGGGGGGGGGGGGGGGGGGGGTGGTTTTTTTTTTTTTTTTTTATAGAAAAAAAAAATTAAATGTAAAAATTATTTAATTTCAATGTGCTCCAATCCTTAAGTTAGAGGTAAAATTCTACTTGTGCAAAAGAAATTTGGCTGAAAACTGGCGAAGGACGGGTAACGGGGACAGTGACTTCTTTTCGGGGGGGGGGGGGGGGGGGGGGGGGGGGGGGGGGGGAGAGATAGACAAGCAACGAATGGGGAACAGGGTTACCAAAACATCAATGGGGAATTTAATCTAGGTGTTTTTTTGTCTAACAGCAAGATATTGTGGCGTCCGTGATGCTAACTGTATTTATAAATAGCGGCCATCTTGGACTTGGATTATTGAACCCATGATTTTTATAAAATCGTTAAAAATGGGATACTTATTTTTAATTGACTTGAATTTAATTTCCACGGTCGCTATCTTGAGGTTATATACAGTATTCAATGTTTGACTTTTGAGAGTTCATGCACGGGTCATATTCCAGGCTTGCACACCATAATTTTTCTGTTTCTGTTCTTCTGCTTTTCCAGGCTTAAAAATGCAAAATAACAGTTCGCATTCCCCATTTTTCACATATTTTCGCGACCTGGTATGTTCGTGAATTGATTTTAGTATACTTATATTTCTTCGATAATCGAGATTTAAACAGTTTTTGATAAAACAAAATATGTCCAAAAGTATGTCCAAGGGCTTTAAAAAATTGTTATAAATTATTAATAAATACTGAAGAACTATATGGCGCCAAATTTTACCAAAGACATAATCATTTAGAGGGAAAAAATACCTCAGAAAAATTAGCTGACGTAATCGGTACCGGCCGATCGGGGCCGATGCCATATGTCCGTGCATGACGAAGCATTTTTTTTATTTCCGACAATCTTTAATTTACAAACAGACTTGTCAAAAACATAGCATCGCTAATTCAATCATCCGTGTTACAAACAACGAAATTAATATACTCGCCGAGGTCTATAATTTTAGCTTTATGATTGATATCAATTAACACCTTTGATAACGACCAAGACAGCCACGTGTTCGTTGGCAGGTAGTGTCTAATTAGCTCCGCCTTCTTACGTTTACTAGCCAACAGAGGACGATCAATTTTAATTGACACGGCGAAATGGCCGACATTATTTTGTTTGCGGCACTAAAACTCGGCGATATGCGGGTCTATGTAAATGATTGACACAAAGTAGGCGGAACAGACGTATATTGGAAAAATCAATGACGCACAGAACCGAAAAAGTTACTAAAGCCTGGGACAACTGTGATGCACAAGCTGAAAATATCCCTGGTGATTTTGCCGTATTTTTGAAAATATCCGGGTCAAAACCTGTAGCTACGGGTCAAATGGAACAATAATACCACTAAAAGATTTCTCTGAACGGTTTCCACTGTGTTACTTCCCTTGTCATTCAGATCTTGTAATCAAATTGTTATATAAATTTGCGCACGTCGCTAAGGTAGGAGAGCTCAACATTGGCGGGATAGTCTAAATTCCAGTACTTTTTCCGTACCTTTGACGTACGTCGCCAAATTCACGGACTTTTCAAGGCCGGGAGCCCCGATTTTGAAATTTAAGGACTTTTCCCGATTTCCCGGAAGCGTGGGAACCCTGCATTCAAATCCAGAGCGTCTGTTTTGTGTTTATGAACGTATATAGTCATGATACTGTTGAGTCTAGCATGTGTCATATAGTGCTTCGTAGATATGTTTTTATTCTCCGCAACGCTGAATAATGCAACCACGGTCTATTAGTAAACCACGAAGACTGAAAACTTCTTTTCACTGAAAGTTTTTTACCAAAGGTATGCTGTGGAAAATTAAATGTCTTCGGTTGAGTTGGTACTGGGGGTATATCCATTTTAAAACAATAACACACACACAGGAGGTTTTAGATTAAGAATTACTAAAATAAAAAAGTTGTTCTTTAAATTAAACGGAATTAAAGATCAACCAGTTGCTGTGCCTTTGATACCTCGCTTGAGATAATCTTTAATAATTGGTAACTGGATTAAGTAGTTGCCGGTTTTCACACCCTCAGCCAATAATAGTTGCGCTATCGATGATTGCATTAGCGTGTCAGTACGTTGGCACTTTAGATCAGGAAGTAAAGAAGAAAATTGAGAGAGTTAAGGGGAAAATTTTATGGCCGATAGTATGCTTGGCCAAAATAGTGGTCCGGCCATGGCCGTATCGGCCGGACCCTCCGCGACGGCCTTGAGACATGTTGCATATAAAACAGCATATTGTCTATTATCCCTTTGTATACCTCACAGAAGCAGTTTTATCTACATTTATTCATAAAATTAAACTTTACATCACAATTATATATATTTCTACATTACTAAATAAGCTATTTCAAATTAAATTAAGAATCTATTAACAAAAATTAAAACATTTCCGCTGGGCTGCGAAATTTATATTTCTCTTTTTTTATAAGAACGGTAAATGATATTCTTTATCAATATAACTTATACATGTATAACTTCAGTGACCTTGACCCAAAAAATCATTTTTGCTTAAAACAATTGAAAAACTAAAATTAATTAAAATGTATTTTTAGTAACAGTGACCTTGACCCTAGTGACCCCAAGCTTCTTCCCACGCAAGCTACCTTCACACCAC
Source organism: Saxidomus purpurata (assembly GCA_022818135.1). Taxonomy (NCBI): domain Eukaryota; kingdom Metazoa; phylum Mollusca; class Bivalvia; order Venerida; family Veneridae; genus Saxidomus; species Saxidomus purpurata. Next base: position 5,593,833 of record JAFMSR010000002.1, on the reverse strand, counting down.
GTTTCATTACAATTGGTCACTCCTAACTCTAAGTTATTGAGTGGAAACCATTTTTCTATTTTTAGTAACAGTGCCCTTTGACCTTGACCCTAGTGACAGCAAATGCATTCCCAAGCTCCCCATTTACGCAAGCTACTTACACACCAAGTTTAATTGCAATTAGTCACTCCTAACTTGAGTTATTGAGCGGAAAAAAAATTTCTATTTTTAATAACAGTGACCTTGACCTTGACCATAGTGACTCTATATGCAGTCCAAAGCGTCTCCACGCATGCTGCCTACACACCAAGTTTCATTGCAATTGGTCACTCCTAACTGGAGTTATTGAGCTGAAACTGTTTTTTCTATTTTTAATAACCATGGCCTTGACCCTAGTAACCCTAAATGCAATCCCAAGCTGCAACTCCATGCAAGCTACCTACACACCAAGTTTCATTGCAATTGGTCACTCCTAACCAAAGTTATTAAACAGAAACCAATGTTTGACGCCCACCCGCCCGACTAAGGGTGCAACGATATACCGTTGGACAGTTTATTAGGTACTAGGGTCATGGTTCAATACACGATACGCTAGACCGTCTGTTACGGTACGGCTACGATACAGCATTTGTTCCCGACTCCAACGGAAGGGAGGCTACTCTTACAAACAAAACAAACATGGCTGAATTACAATCACCTCCGGCAACTTTTAAATCAAGAATTTGGGCGTGCATTTTGGCTTTAGATTTAATAATTATATAGTTGACGGGGTAAAAACAACAGTAAAAGAAGCAACCACTTGCCGCCATTGTTTTACCGATGTTTCTTATAAAACTGGTAACACGACCAATATGACAACTCACATGAAACGTCATTGTCAGCTGTCATTAGTAAATGCACTTGAAAAGTTTTACTCTATATTTTTTTCCCATCTGGTTCCTTAATAAAAGCATATCACGATACGTATTGTATCGTGACCCAAGAATCGCGATACGTATCATATCGTGAGGTAGGCGTATCGTTGCACCCTTACACCCGACATGCATTGCCATTCTAATAAGCAGTTTTTTTTCTTCAAAAAACCTGCTTAAAAACACTCGGGTCTTTTTAAATTACTATGTACCTTTGTATAATATTTTACTTTTTTTTTAAGTTTCTAGAAATTTGAGAAAATATTGCTTGCATTATGTTTTTAGGACATATTTCAAGATATGTGTTGACTTTTGAAAATGTTGATACTTCATTTTCTTTGACATTGTATCTTTAAAAACACATTTAGAAATCAGGTTTTCTCCTGATTTAGCATACATAATAATGGCAAACAGTAGACACAATGAGCAGACTGTAAAAAATGGCATGCTGATTTTACAGTGGTGAGAAAGGCCGATATACCTTAATAGCAAGCAAATTAACTATTATGGTTTAATTATGTTATAACTTACTCAAAATTCAGGAGACAATGACACCCAAGGCCTTGTACATCAACTACAGTTAAAGTGGACATAGGGTCTGTTGAATTCCTTACTTCAAGGCTGCTCTGTATAAGGTCTTTGCTTATTGCTTCAAGCTGTAATAGGAAGTATTTCTGTTTTTAAACACAATACAGTACTTCCTTCAAGTATATGTATAACTTATTTTGCTCAGGTTAACACATACCGGAAAGTGAACTTTAAACTACCTGTCTATATGAAAAACTTTCATATTAACTATAACATACAATTTTACATTCATCATTACATGTATCATAATTAGGCTTATTATCATCATTTCTATAATTATCATTACTATTATCATTGTTATTATTTACTGTTCCAAGATAGTAGGAATTCAATGTTGATTAATACCGGTAAAACACACTTTTTTAATTTCAGTATTCAGATGTAAATTTGACTACAAGTACAAAAGGGTAAATGAAACTAAATTTTGTTATCAAGCTGTTCCAAGCATATCGGGTACTTACAGACTTCCTAGGCCAGTCAGAATATGAACACATTTCTGTGGCAAGTTCCATACCAACACTATCATTAGAATGAGCCTCGCCCATCTTCTTTATATGGGATGATAGCAAACCAGTAACTAGTGATTTCATTTCTCTGCAAAGTCAAAGGTAATATGATCATGTTTATATAGATCTGATCAGGCTGACTTAAAACCTCTGTGAATCATTTAAAATATTTACACAGAGTGATTGTATAATGTATCAGATTTAGTACTTTTAATTATCCATGTTTTTATTTGAACACAGATTTAGTACTTTTAATTATCCATGTTTTTATTTGAACATTCACAGCATTGGCAACAGATTCAGGTAATGTCAATTTCTACGTATTATTTTGTCCTACCTTATATCTTCAACTGTAAAATTTTCTGGCTTCCTTTTCTTCAAAACTTTTTTCATCACCCATTTTTTCTGGAAAAGTAAATTGCATTACACTTAGAAAAAAACCTGAAAATAAAACCAGTTTTCAGAAATCCTCGTCATTTTGAGCTTCCATATGAAAAGCTTTAAGTGTGTTGAATAAGATGTGACCATCTTGCTAATATAGCAATAATATTAAATCCATTAATAACTTTGTGCAATGTAAAAACTAAGTTTACTATACACAGAGAATTTAGAACATTTCTTTATTGGTTGTAAATTCTTAACAGAATTTTGGAAATGCATCTTAAAGGTCCAATACTAAGGAAAGCGAAAATTCAAATATACTTTAAAAAGCACAGAAATAAGTTATTTTTAATAAACTAGATGCCCACGTGCAACATATCGAGCCCGCCATATGTCAAAATGGCTAACTCCTTACCAAGTAGAGATACGTCAAAATACACCTAAAGGGATGTAACATGCATGTTGTACCACAGAAAAGTGGTCTCGATTTTTCTCTACGGCCAGTAATAAAAAAGTTACAATATAAGCTATTTATAGTAACAACAAAGGGGGAATTCTAAAAACAAGGGTATCCCATGGTGGTGAACATTTGTACAAAGTAACATCAAAATCCCTCCATGCATGAAGAAGAAATGCTCCAGACAAAGATATTCTTGACTTTGAACTTTAACCTCTAAGTGTGACCTTGACCTTAGACCTAGGGACCTGGTTCTTGTGCATGACACTCCGTCTCATGATGGTGAACATTTGTGCCAAGTTAAATTAAAATCCCTCCATGCATGAAAAAGATATGCTCCAGACAAAGTCATTCTAGAATTTTACCTTTAATCTCCAAGTGTGACCTTGACCTTAGACCTAGGGACCTGGTTCTTGTGCATGACACTCCGTCTCATGATGGTGAACATTTGTGCCAAGTAACATCAAAATCCCCCATGCATGAAAAAGATATGGTCCGGACAAAATCGGACAGACGGACGTATATACGGACGGAAGCCATGACGTACAACACCGAACCGCCAAAAGTGACGACTAAGTAGAGCTCACCGCAAGCGGGCTCAACAAAAATGAAAGTTGGTATGTAGAAATTCTAAATAAATCACAGTACATGTACAATTATTTTTCTGTGCATTATGAAGAAAGTTAAAAAGACCTGGGTAGTCATTTTGTCGATTCACTGAGATTTCAACATAATACACATACTTTTCTTTGTGTTCCAAACACTTTCTGTAAATTTTAACCTGCCAATCTTCATTATTTAGTGTCTTGCATAAGGTAATGTACTTGCCATTGAAATAACTGTCACTAAATTTTCGCTTAGTAGTGGACCTTTAAACACACTGAAGCATTGTGGAATTTCCAGACCCTTAAACAAGCTAGAATTTTTAGCTCTAGGGTACAAAATTGACTTTGTTGAATATAAATACATAAACATACTAGGGCTGTAACGAATACACTAAGGGCAAAGCGATACGATCACTGAATACAGGGTGACAAAACGAATATTTATTCATGAATATGAATACTATACTAAAATCATTGAACAAGTGAACATTATATGGCTTTTGCCAACAATATATTACAGTCTGCTGACTAGATAATAGTACTTTCTTTGTACTCAAAACACTGTGAAATAATACTGTTCAAACGTAAAAAAAAACACTGAGTAAACATGTAACTTCAAGAGTTCTGGGCTCAAATGACTAGAACTGAATAGTAAAAAATGACTAGACACGACTATAGAGTAAAGAGGATCTACGATTTCAACGGTTTCCTCGATGCTAGACATGTTGTTGATGTAGACGGTTTTTGGATGTCGTAAAATGGGAATTCCTACTTGTTGAAATCAAATTTTAATTGAATGTGAAATTTAAATGAATTCAATCAGTTTAAATCCCAGAAAGTTATGAAAATCATTTATTCAATTGTAAACCAACATCAAGTACGGCCCGCGCACTTATTAAATAAATGTCGTGGAAAATATCTGTCAACTGTTGTGGGTGGGGTATTACGACTGCGCTATGAAACGGAAGCGTTTTCAGTAGATTTCATCTGTTTTAGGTAAATTCAAATGATTTTAGTTTAAATCATGCAATTTTTATCTATATTCGTAAATATTCGGTTTGGCACATGGCGAATAACCAATACAATTCGGACAAAACTGTATTCGACTAAATCGAATATTCGAATGTATCGTTACAGCCCTAAAACATACTGCTCGCATACATTGGTTTTTCAATATATAAAGATTACCTTTGCAGTGAAAGAAGATCAAAGCCATGTAATACTCTTAGTTTATTAATAGATGAGGTACATTTCTTAATTACATATTACGAAAAACACAGAATCCCATGCAAGTTTCTTGAGAAATTCGTAAAAAATCTGAAATGAATTTTGTGTATTTAATATAAAAAAACAACATTTATTTGTTATAACTATATAGTATGTGGTTTTGTTAATTAAACTTTTTCTTTTCTTTTATTTGACTGTGATACTGTTTGTATTTGTTGTTTAACTAAAGAATAAATGGGCTGGCATTTGTCAGTTCCAAAAAGAGAAAAAAGTTTACTATACAGCTTGATTCCACTGATATTAATGTTTATCTTAACATACTAGAGTTATCACAAAGGAATGATCTACTGTGTTAAAGTGATTAGCATTAAAGTAGAATAAATGCACCAAGGCAGCATTCATCACCTTCTGTGATAGCTCTTGTTTATTCAGTTAAACATACAGTCAAACTTGTATTAAGAGACTGCCAAAGAGAAAGGCCTAAACAGGTCACTTAATCAAATGGTCTCTTAATACAAATCATCACTGGGGACGACAACAATCATACTAATGTCACATGGTAATTTTCCAAAAATAGCAAATTAGTTTGTAAATGAAAGTACCGAAAGTCAGTAAAAACCCAATAAATAACATATGTGGACAAAAAGATGGACGATAATCCTTATCGGATTTGACACCTCCGTGCCTAATTGGGACGTTAGACAAAAGACGCTTAATGCAATAGCAGAACAGTGTAAAAGCGCTTTGGAAGACTCAAAAGCAGTCGCTTAAGACAAACATTGCTTAATACACATGGTCGCATTGGCAAGTTCTACTGTACAATACAAGAGGAATCAAGCTGTATCTATTTTCTTTTCATTGTATTATACAAATTTCCGGGGTGGCGTGGAGGGCTTGCCCCCAGGCCCCCCTAGATGTCTTCTTTTTCAAAAAATTTAATGACAACCCTGTGTAAAATCACTTACTTTTTATATTGCACATAGTTGATTTACTACTGTCTGAAAGAGCATTCCAATCTTTAATTACGTTGCAGAAGAAAGTTTGTTCAATTGCAGAGTTACACTGTGGCATAACTGAATTAAATGCACTTGGTAAAGTAATATGCTCAGAAATTGTCTCAATGACATGAACATTGGTCTCAAAACCTTTGACCTTAAGTTGTTAAATGACCCTGAGGTAGTGCAGTTGTTACATGGGCTCTATCTTCATGTTGTGTCAATAACTTAAAGGTATACAGTGGACCTAATTCAATGGAAAATCCTTCAAGGAAATTAGGAGAAATAGAGCAGACATAAAATGTTGTACAGGTTCATAAGTAACAAATGCCCCTAAGGATGTGTCACACAGTTTGTGTCCTCGACAGTCAAGGTGTGGAACTGGTACTTGCGCATAACATGCTGTCTCCATGTGCTGAACATTTGTTCCAATTCATTTTAAAAATCTTTCAATGAATAACAGAGTTGCAATCTGGACATGAACATATACAGGATTCTAAACTGTTTGACCTCCAAGTGTGACCTTGACCTTTAAGATAAGGACCCAGGACTTGCATGTGACATGTCATTTCCATGTGCTCAAAAACTGTGCCGTGTATTTTAAAATCCTTAAATGCATGACAGAGTTGATGTATACATAATTCCATTACAATTAAACTATAACTGTGACCTTGACCTTTGAAGTAGGGTCAAGGGTGTTGTACTTTACACATCGTCTTGATCTGCTAAACATTTGTGCTAAGTTATTTTAAAATCCAGCGATGCATGACAAAATTACAGTCCGGACACCAACGTGTCTATATAAACAGGATTCCAATACCTTTAAACTCCAAGTGTGACCTTGACCATTGAGGTAGGGACATGGGTCTTGCATGTGACATGTCATCTATATGTGATAACATCTGTGCCAAGTGATTTAAAAACATTTCAATGCATGCCAAAGTTACAGCCCAGACACCAATGTGTTCATACATACTTTAAGTGTGACCTTGACCTTTGAGGTAGGGACCTGGGGACTGCAGGTGACATGTCATCTTGATGTGCTAAACATCTGTGCCAAGTGATTTAAAAAATCTTTTGACAAATTTATTGATATCAAAGGGAATCAACTATTAGCTATTGTCACCATAGCCACTTAACCCCCAATTTTTGGGCTTGGAAAGATGGACGGACAGTGTGATTTTAATATGCCCACCTTTGGGGACATAAAAACATCACATTTGACATAAAGAATATTTCCTGTATTATTTATCCTAAAAAAATTTTTGGGAAAATTTGAAATGAAACAAGATTGCTAAACAATCTGAAAATACATCATCATGTGTGTTGTTAATCAAACACACTAATTATCAAAGCACCTGATCAATCAAGTTGTAGCATTTAAGCATGCATAGACCCATTTTTAGACTGACTGATACAATCTGGTCATTTTGTTTAATATACCCATAAACCAATGGCAAAACTGGTAAATACCGGATAATATGAAGATTATAATCAAAATTCTATATATTCAAACTTCATATTTTCAGAGTGTATGGATCCATGATCTGGCTGGTAATAAAATTTTGGCTAAGATATACTCATAAACATTGGACCAAGTTTCCTGATGACAGGATAAAGTTTGTTAGAACATTAAAGGACATTGCTCGCATAACCAGCAGTGAGGCCTCAAGTAATACTACAAGTCTCTTAGAGTTAGGCATATAAAAATGAGATTTAAAAGGAAAGTTTGCAAAGAAAATCTTTTTTCTAGGTTTTGACCCAAACACCAACCTGTGAATCTGTCATTCCTAAACTTCCATTCAAATTGTTGATGCCAAGGTCCCTAATCACATCATCAGATTCGGCTAATGATGCCTTTAAGTCCCTCAGTGACACTTCATTCATTATGTCACTTGAATCAATAAGAGCAGCAACATTTCCATCATCAATTAGCTGAAAACAACTATTTCTTATTACTTATAACTTTTGGATATCTGTATTTTCAAAGTGCAAACAAGAGCCATAAGTAGAAAGATATTACGTTAAGAGTTATCTAACTTAGTTGTTTGATATCCCTTAAGGGCCTTAGCACTCCGGCAAAATTTTAAATAAATGCTTCAAGTGGTTAATGATATAATTATGTGCATGACAGTGCCAGTTGCACACAAGTACAATAACAAGAGCTGTCCCTCCCAAGTGACGAATGCCCCCGAAAGAGGTGCCTCACAGTCTGTGTCCTCTCCATGTGCTCAATAAATGTGCTATGTAATTTTAAAATCCTTCCATGCATGACAGAGTGATCATGCATACAGTATTCCATTACTTTAAACACTAAGTGTGACCTTGACCTTTGAGGTAGGGACTTGGGTCTTGCACGCGACACATCCGCTTGATGTGCTAGACATTTGTGCACAGTTATTTTAAAATCCTTCAAAGCATAATAAAGTTATAGTCCGGACACAAATGTATGCATATATACAGGATTCCATTACCTATAAACTCTAAGTGTGACCTTGACCTTTGTGGTAGGGATGTGGGTCATGCACGCGACACGTCGTCTTGATGTGCTAGACATTTGTGCCAAATTATTTTAAAATCCTTCAAGGCATGACAAAGTTACAGTCCGGACACGAATGTGTGCATATATGCTTATATAGAGGAATCCATTACCTTCAAACTCTAAGTATGACCTTGACCTTTGAGCTAGGGACGTGGGTCTTGCACGCGACACGTCGTCTTGATGTGCTAGACATTTGTGCCAAGTTATTTTAAAATCCTTCAATGCATGACAAAGTTACAGTCCGGACACGAATGTGTGCATATATGTTTATATGGAGGAATCCATTACCTTCAAACTCTAAGTATGACCTTGACCTTTGAGCTAGGGACGTGGGTCTTGCACGCGACACGTCGTCTTGATGTGCTAGACATGTGTGCCTAGTTATTTTAAAATCCTTCAATGCATGACAAAGTTACAGTCCGGACACGAATGTGTGCATATATAGAGGATTCCATAACCTTCATACTCCAAGTGTGACCTTCACCTTTGAGGTAGGGATGTGGGTCTTGCACGCGACACGTCATCTTGATGTGCTAGACATGTGTGCCAAGTTATTTTAAAATCCTTCAATGCATGACAAAGTTACAGTCCGGACACGAATTTGTAAGTGGGGACGCACGGACGGACGGACAGACGGACGGACGGACGGACGGACAGACGGACAGACGGTCAGACGGACAGACGGTGCGATTTTAATATGCCACCCTTCGGGGGCATAAAAACATATTTGACAAAATTATCTACTCTTGCTTACAGATAGGTGTCATAATGGAACAAAGGTATTTTAACTTTCGAAGTAATATTTCAAATCATTAAGTCAATAAGTGGACTGGTACGAAAAACTTAACAAGATATCTAAGTAAACAAGAGCTGTCCCTCACAAGTGACGAATGCCCCCGAAAGAGGTGCCTCACAGTCTGTGTCCTCTCCATGTGCTCAATAAATGTGCTATGTAATTTTAAAATCCTTCCATGCATGACAGAGTAATCATGCATACAGTATTCCATTACTTTAAACACTAAGTGTGACCTTGACCTTTGAGGTAGGGACTTGGGTCTTGCACGCACACATTCGCTTGATGTGCTAGACATTTGTGCACAGTTATTTTAAAATCCTTCAAAGCATAATAAAGTTATAGTCCGGACACAAATGTATGCATATATACAGGATTCCATTACCTATAAACTCTAAGTGTGACCTTGACCTTTGTGGTAGGGATGTGGGTCATGCACGCGACACGTCGTCTTGATGTGCTAGACATTTGTGCCAAATTATTTTAAAATCCTTCAAGGCATGACAAAGTTACAGTCCGGACACGAATGTGTGCATATATGCATATATAGAGGAATCCATTACCTTCAAACTCTAAGTATGACCTTGACCTTTGAGCTAGGGACGTGGGTCTTGCACACGACACGTCGTCTTGATGTGCTAGACATTTGTGCCAAGTTATTTTAAAATCCTTCAATGCATGACAAAGTTACAGTCCGGACACGAATGTGTGCATATATGCTTATATGGAGGAATCCATTACCTTCAAACTCTAAGTATGACCTTGACCTTTGAGCTAGGGACGTGGGTCTTGCACGCGACACGTCGTCTTGATGTGCTAGACATGTGTGCCTAGTTATTTTAAAATCCTTCAATGCATGACAAAGTTACAGTCCGGACACGAATGTGTGCATATATAGAGGATTCCATAACCTTCATACTCCAAGTGTGACCTTCACCTTTGAGGTAGGGATGTGGGTTTTGCACGCGACACGTCGTCTTGATGTGCTAGACATGTGTGCCAAGTTATTTTAAAATCCTTCAATGCATGACAAAGTTACAGTCCGGACACGAATTTGTAAGTGGGGACGCACGGACGGACGGACAGACGGACAGACGGTCAGACGGACAGACGGTGCGATTTTAATATGCCACCCTTCGGGGGCATAAAAAGGGCCACAATTCAAAAGTAATCCTTGGCAGAGTTACCTTCTCTTGCCTACATGATCGTAAGCAAGTATGGACAAGTCAAAAAGTGGAATGGTACAAAAAAATTAACTGAGATTCTAAGTTGATAAAGGGTCATAATTTAAAAAAAATCTTGACAGGGTTTCCATCTTTTGCCTACAGATGGGGGTACAAGTACTTATCGTTTCACAGCAATATCTCATAGGGTTAAGTCGGGAAATTGATTTTATTCAGATTAATTCAAAGCATTTTTGTAAAAGGGTCATAATTCTGACAAATGCTTTCACAAGGTTATGTACTTTAGTCTGTTTATGGAGATAATGATGGTTAAGTATTGTATGTTTTAAAGCCATATCTTATATCTGTAATGGTTTTGAAAAAAGTTGGGTGATAAGGAACACTTAACCTAGTTCAATTTACTTTCTAAGTCAAAAAGGGTCATAATTCTGACAAAAACCATCACACAGGTCTGTACTCCTGTTTGTTGATAGAGTAAGTTTCAAAGTAATATCTGTATGGTTTTGAAAAAAAGGTGATACAGAAAACTTAACCAAGGGGTGACACCAACGCGAATCAGGGACATGGGTCTTGCATGCCACACATGGTCTTGATAAGCTCAATATTTGTGCAAAGTTATTTTAAAGTCCTTCAATGCATGACAAAGTAACAGCCCTGACAAAATAAAATGTATGGCCGGACACACAGAGAAACAGATGGTGTAATTTTAATGTGCCCACCTTTGAGGGGCATAAGAATACAACAATATTCAGGCAAATACTCAAACATGCTACAATTGATCACAAGAACCAAAACATGTGTGCTAGTCATCATAATTATTCTGAATGAATCTGGATCTGACTAGGAATAACAATCGTAAATTGGTGTACACGCACATATATTTGTATAGCAACTGTACCAAAAAGCTATGTACCTTTTTTGCAAGTTTCCTAAATGCAACTTTTCTCCCACGTTTTTTTTTTCTCCCACCTTCTTTAGATGATGCCTTTAAGTCTTCTTTAATCTTTTTGAGACCGGATTCCAGATCCTGAGCACTGATTTCCTCAAATTTTTCTATTGGTAGGTCCAAAAGCATGTCACCCATCTCTTTAACTTGACTGCTGGAGAGAACTGTATCCTTGTAACACTTCTTCATTATATATTTCATCTGAAAGGGAGATTACATAAAATGAAAATACATAAATCACAGTTGTCAGCATGAAACCGTTCACTACATCAGCTCTAAACTCTGAAATATTTCATTAAACTCAGGGATTATTTTGACAAAGTAATCAATACAGTTCTTTTAAAAATGATTATAACCATCAACACAAATTGGACATGGCTGCCTCTTGGCATTTTATGCTTCTTTGAAACACGGCAAGATTAACCAAATTCAAAACCATAAATTTTTCTATTCTCTGCTCTGGTGGACATATTATTTGCTGCTAAGCAGAACCTTTGAGCAGTTATAAAACTATTCAAAATTCATTTAAATACCCTGAACATTCCAGTGCATAATTTTGAGAAAAATTACTATACATTGTAAATGGTTTTAACATGATGTCTTTAAAAGATTTGACTATCTAAAGCTCCTGATGCCATTATATATGGTCCAGCAGAACTACTTGAACAATTATAAAAAGCAACATGAGCCCTGTTAGGCATGGCTATCCCCCCACAAAGTGCTCTTTCAATGACCAAGAAATTTCAGGTGAGAGGAATGGATATGGTATAGTTTATAATTTAATAAAATATGAGTATTCGGCTGGGTATAATTAGACAAGGTAGAGATATGGTTCTTGGGTATGTACTTCCCACTGCTCTATCACTGTATTACGTTTCAAGTAATTCCCTTCAGTACTTTTGGAGTTATGCTCCGGACAAGGCATATCAAGAAAATATAACAAGGGGGAGTAATTAAAAAATTAGGCAAGATAGAGTTATGGTTCTTGGGCACTGCACTTCCCCTTATTGTACTCTATCACTGTAATAAGTTTCAAGTAATTCCCTTCAGTGCTTTTGGAGTTATGCTCCAGACAAAAGTGGGAAGGACGGAAGGAGCCTCTTACTATATCCCCTCCATCAAGGCAGGAGGATAATAACCACTGAATATTCCAGTAAAAGTAACATATATAACTTCAGGTAAAAAGAAAACCCTTTGTTAATATAAAAAAAAAACTGACCATGTCTTCTGGCAAATTTTCTTTAAACAGTTCCACACAAGTAGCATCACACATTACTTGCTGGGGCAAATTTTTGAAGAAGCTTCTTTTCATTGATTGCAGGTAAGGTTTATATGTGGTATCCAAGCTTGCACATGTGACATTTTCAATATTGTCTGGTGTCTTAGCACATTTCTTGGCAGCATAGATAGTCAACTGGAAAAGAAAACAGTTTCTAAAACACGTCATATGTATTGCTTTTCAATACTGTCACAGCATTTTTTAAAAGAGCATGGATAAAGATACAATAGTGCCATGAAGGCTAATATCTCTTAATTATTGGAGTCAATTGAGAATACCTGCGATTATAAAAGTCATTTAAAACTAGAACTGATTTCTAGTAATTTCTAAGACCACCCCCAAACACCCAAAATAAATATAAATTTTTAACAGAATTATGGAGACTGTTTTCTTTGGTGTAGATATTGGACATTTTAAAAACAATTACTGAAAATTCTTACTTAACTAGATGCTCACGTGCAACATGTCGAGCCCGCCATATGTCAAAATGGCTAACTCCTTACCAAGTAGAGATACGTCAAAATACACCTAAATATTGGATGTAACATGCATGTTGTACCACAGAAAAGTGGTCTCGATTTTTCTCTACGGCCAGTAATAAAAAGTTACAATACAAGCTATTTATAGTAACAACAAAGGGAAGTAATTCTAAAAACAAGGGTATCCCATGGTGGTGAACATTTGTACAAAGTAACATCAAAATCCCTCCATGCATGAAGAAGAAATGCTCCAGACAAAGATATTCTTGACTTTGAACTTTAACCTCTAAGTGTGACCTTGACCTTAGACCTAGGGACCTGGTTCTTGCGCATGACACTCCGTCTCATGATGGTGAACATTTGTGCCAAGTTAGATTAAAATCCCTCCATACATGAAAAAGATATGCTCCAGACAAAGTCATTCTTGAATTTGACCTTTAACCTCCAAGTGTGACCTTGACCTTAGACCTAGGGACCTGGTGCTTGCGCATGACACTCCGTCTCATGATGGTGAACATTTGTGCCAAGTAACATCAAAATCCCCCATGCATGAAAAAGATATGGTCCGGGCAAAATCGGACGGACGGACACACGCATGCACGGACAGATGGACGCACATACACCAAACCGCCAAAAGTGACAACTAAGTAGAGCTCACCGCAAGCGGGCTCGACAAAAATGGGTGTTATTATGTAAAAATTCCAAAATGAGCTCAGATCTGTTTATAGTTAGTAAGAAAATACATGTACCTTGGATAGTAAGTGAGATACATTATGTACTGGGCTTATAACAACTTAAAACTCAAGCTAAAATGATTACACGTTTATCACGAATCAAAATACAGCTATGGGGATTATTTTTCCTGATGAAGATGTTAAATAGTAAATACATGTTTCAAGTTTCAAATCAATATCTTTGATAGTCACATACTTTAGATGTTGTTAACAAGGCTAACACCAGTGCGAGTAAAATGGCTTTTCATACTCCTTGAATAGTCAAGCTAAATATGCGTGTAATACAATTTTTTGCAAAAAAACATTTAAACTGACATTTTATCTCCTACCTAACTCCTTATTGGGAACCAAACAAAGATGACAGGGCTAATTAGTGTGTGTAATCAGAACAAGGCAGAGCTTATGGAAACAAGAGCTGTCTCTAATGTAAGTGACGAATGCCCCCCAAAAGAGGTATCTCAGTCTGTGTCCTCTCCATCTGCTCAACAATTGTGCCATGTAATTTTTAAGTCCTTCCATGCATGACAGAGCTACCATGCATACAGGACTCCCATTACTTTTAAACTTTAAGTGTGACCTTGACCTTTGAGGTAGGGATGTGGATCTTGCATGTCACACTTCGTCTTGATGTATAATATTATAATAATATAAAAGGATCCTATTACCTTTAAACTCCAAGTGTGACCTTGACCTTTGAGGAAGGGACGCAGGTCTTGAAGGCATAAAAGCAGCTATGAAATTCAGAGTAAAAACATACAGCAGTTATGGGAAGATTAAACAACTTCAAATGCACAGTGCTAGTGAGTGCTAAAACACATTTTTTTGTCAGCTTTACCTTTCGATTTAGAATTCCTCTTTTTGTTGCCATTGCTGCAAAGTCACAACCAATACTTTCTACTGTTTCCTTTAAAACTTTATCTTGTAAACATGCGGAAAAATCTTGCAATCTGCAACACAAAATGAAAATTTTTATAATTATCATCTATTACTTTCATAGTTCAAAATATATCACTTTTCAATGTGAATGCTCTACAAAACTGATCTTGTACTTGAAAAAACTGTAAAATAAGACCACCTGTACTCACTCTACTAATGTAAAATCCATTAGCCTCCTATCCACAATCCCAACCACATGTACATGTAAGTATAAAGATGGCAAAATGAAAACAAGCACTTACTTAGCTATAGCATCCAGTTCATTAATCTCATAAGGTGTTTTCCCTTCATTTACAAGCTTTTCTGCCAGAATTTTTCCACATGGTCGATTACTTGGGAAAAGTCTCTTTGTTTCTTTTTCCTGTTGCAACATATTCTCTTCATCAATATTTTCCTTCTCATTGTCATCTTTGACTCTTTTCAAAGTGGTTCTACATGTCCATGGTTGAAATACCACTGATTCAATATCATTCTGAATCTGCCAAGTTTAAACAAAAACCATTCTGTTGTCTGCTTTATTTGCAAGTGAAGTACAAATGGTTATGAAGCTTCAGGGTGCATTTAAGATATTGTTTCATTTATATCAAGAACTGAAATTATCCTTGGAGGCTACAGTTGCCTTTAATGGCTTGACGTCAGGGCTTTTTCACCCAAAATTGTGAAGACTCCCTAGCCTATACATTTGTGAAAAAATTAGCGCGCTGGGACCCAAAATGTGAAAAAAATATAGCGCGTTATCATTTGCCAATTGTGAAATTTAAGTTGTGTTACTATCTTACAGAATTTATGAAAGGCATTAGATTTAAATAAAACAAGAGCTGTCCCTCACAAGTGACGAATGCCCCCGAAAGAGGTGTCTCACAGTCTTTGTCCTCTCCATGTGCTCAATACTTGTGCTACGGAATTTTAAAATTCTTCCATGCATGACAGAGTTACCATGCATACAGTATTCCATTACTTTTAAACTCTTGTGACATGTCGTCTAGATGTGCTGAACATTTGTGCCAAGTTATTTTAAAATCCTTCAATGCATGACAAAGTTACAGTCCGGACACGAATGTGTGCATATATAGAGGATTCCATAACCTTCAAACTCCAAGTGTGACCTTGACCTTTGAGGTAGGGACAGGGGTCTTGCATGTGACACGTTGTCTTGATGTGCTAGACATTTGTGCCAAGTTATTTTAAAATCCTTCAATGCATGACAAAGTTACAGTCCGGACACGAATGTGTGCATATATAGAGGATTCCATAACCTTCAAACTCCAAGTGTGACCTTGACCTTTGAGGTAGGGACAGGGGTCTTGCATGTGACACGTTGTCTTGATGTGCTAGACATTTGTGCCAAGTTATATTAAAATCCTTCAATGCATGACAGAGTGACAGTCCGGACACGAATTTGTAATTGGGGACGCACAGACGACCTTAAAAATGGGCATTTGTTGGGAACTTTCCATTGCCTTCTATTATAAGAAAGTAGCCAACAAGGCACTATATACAGTATTAAACCTACCCAACATGTGCCCCTTTTTTTGTTGGCTACCTGACGGAATGAAGGATATAGTACCCAATATATGCCTATATGCGGGCCCAGACAGACGGACGGTGCGATTTTAATATGCAACCCTTCGGGGGCATAAAAAGGAATTGCTACATTGGTATAATGGTGCTCAAACACAACTGACATGTTGAAATGGTGATTGAAGAAGTCTTGTCACCATTAACAGCTAATTCTGTATATGATCATGTACCTGTACTTAACAGTTTTGCCTTTATGTCCCTTGAAGCTTGTTTTAAGTCATAAATCTACCTTGTTTCTGTCAGTTTTTGTTAAAACAGTCTCTTGTTTATTTTTTGGAATCATTCATCTAGGTGCGATTCTTGGAACATTGTTCTAACAATCAGGTACTCCCTGTCGGAGTTACTACCCTTTTAAATACCTACGTATGTGTAAGGAGAAGTAACTATAACCGGGAAATTAAATTAAAATTATTAAAGGGAAATTAAATCATGTGAACTATTTTATACGAAAACTGAAATCAAATTTCTTGCAGTGTAAACATTTCACTCAGACTTTCGTTTGTAAAATTGTGAAAATCCATGCATTTTGTGAATTTTTAGGCCTCCAATTGTGAACAAATAAAATATTTCCAATTGTGAAGTAGCCGATTATCGGCCTCTGCTAAAGAAGGCAAAAAAGCCTTGGACTTCCACAGTGGTTTTTTGATATTTCCAATCCAACTGGAAAGTCACTTATTGAGAGACTAGATGGGTGTTCAGTAGAACACTTGTGTCGTCCTCTTACACTTTGTCAGAATAACCAATATCGTAACAAAATTTAAGTACTAAAAGGTGCTTAACTCTGTCTAATATGACCTTAACCTACACAATCTGGCTGCATCACAACCCTTTTGTCATAGACAATGCAATTTGAAAGTTTGATGAAGAAATCTTAAGAAATGGCAAAGTTATAGACAAAGTTAAGTTATCATGACAAAACCTAAGTAGAAAAAGGGGCATTACTCTGTCAAATGTGACCTGACCAACAAAATTTGATGCATCACGACCCTTTTGTCATAAGCAATGCAATTTGAAAGTTTGATGAAGAAATCTTAAGAAATGGCAAAGTTATGTCACAACAAGAAGACGCGGCATTGCCGCCAAAGCAGGTTTAAACGGTGCCTGTAGAAATTGTATAATTAACAAGAGCTGTCCCTCACAAGTGACGAATGCCCCCGAAAGAGGTGTCTCACAGGCTGTGTCCTCTCCATGTGCTCCATAAATGTGCTATGTAATTTTACAATCCTTCCATGCATGACAGAGTTACCATGCATACAGTATTCCATTACTTTTAAACTCTAAGTGTGACCTTGACCTTTGAGGTAGGGACATGGTTCTTGCAGACAACACATTGTCTTGATGTGCTGAACATTTGTGCCAAATTATTTAAAATCAATTAATGCATGACAAAGTTACAATCCTGACACAAATGTATGCATATATACAGGATTCCATTACCTATAAACTCTTAAGTGTGACCTTGACCTTTGAGGTAGGGACATTGGTCTTGCACGCAATACATCTGCTTGATGTGCTGAACATTTGTGCCAGGTTATTTTAAAATCCTTCAATGCATGACAAAGTTATAGTCCGAACATGAATGTGTGCATATAAAGAGGATTCCATTACTTTCAAACTATAAGTGTGACCTTGGCCTTTGAGGTAGCGACGTGGGTCTTGCACTTGACACGTTGTCTTCATGTGCTGCACACTTGTGCCAAGTTATTTTAAAATCCTTCAATGCATGACAAAGTTATAGTCTGGACACGATTGTGTAAGTGGGGACACACAGACGGCCAGCCGGCCGGACAGTCAGACAGACAGACAAACAGACGGACGGACGGTGCAATTTTAATATGACATCCTTTGGGGGCATAAAAAAAAATTCACCTTGACTCCCCCCTCTGCAAAGGAATTTTTCTTTTTGCTTAAACAATTTAAAAATTGAAGAATTTTTTTTTAAAGTTTATTTTAAGTAACAGTGACCTTGACTCTTGTTACCTTGAATCCCGATTTTTTTTTGCTTAAAACAATTACCAAACTAAAAAAAAATATATAAACTTTTAGTAACAGTGACCTTGACCCTAGTGACCTTGACCCCCCATTTTTTTTTGCTTAAAACAATTTAAAAACTAAAAAAAACAACATAAAAATCTATATTAAGTAACAGTGACCTTGACCCCCAAATTTTTTTTTGCTTAAAACAATTTAAAAACTAAAAAAACATAAAAATCTATATAAAGTAACAGTGACCTTGACCCTAGTGACCTTGGCCCAAACAAATTTGTTTTTGCTTAGAACAATCTAAATACTAAAAAGAAAAATCTATTTTTAATAAAAGTGACCTTGACCCTAGTGACCCCAAAGCTTACTATCCATGCAAGCTACCTACACATGTTTCATTACAATTGGTCACTCCTAACGCAAGATTGAGTTATTGAGCGGAAACGATTTTCAGTAACATAGCCCTTGACCTTGACCCTAGTGACCCCAAATGCAATCCCAAGTTTCCTCTCTTCACAGGCTACCTACACACTGAGTTTCATTGCAATTAGTCACTCCCTACTTGAGTTATTGAGTGGAAACCATTTTTCTATTTTGAGTAACAGTGACCTTGACCTTGACCCTACTAACCCTAAATGCTATCATAAGCTTCGTCTCCACGCAAGCTACCTACACACTAAGTTTCACTGTTATTGGTCACTCCTAACTTGAGTTATTGAGCGGAAAACATTTTTCTATTTTGAATAACAGTGACCTTCACCTTAACCCTAGTGACCACAAATGCAGTCCCAAGCTGCGTCTCCATGCATGCTGCCTACACATTGAGTTTCATTGCAGTTAGTCACTCGTAACTTGAGTTATTGAGCGGAAATCATTTTTCTATTTTTAGTTACAGTGACCTTGACCCTAGTGACCCCAAATGCAATCCCAAGCTGCATCTCCATGCAAGCTACCTACACACCAAGTTTCATTGCAATTGGTCACTCCTAACTAAAGTTATTAAACGGAAACCAATGTTTGACGCCTACCTGCCCGCCCGCCCGACATATGACATCGCCAATCTAATAAGCAGTTTTTTCTCTCAAAAAACCTGCTTAAAAACTCAGTACAAAAAGGGGCATAACACTATCAAATATGACCTTCACCTACAAAAGATGGCAGCATCATGACCCTTTTGTCATAAGCAATGCAATTTGAACGTTTAATGAAGAAATCTTAAGAAATGGCAAAGTTATAGCCAACGTTAAGTTATCGTGACAAAAACGATGTACAAAAAGTGGCATAACTCTGTCAAATATGATACTGACCTACAAAATTTGGCAGCATTACAACCCTTTTGTCATAAGCAATACAGTTTGAAAGTTTAGTGAAAAATCTTCAGAAATGGCAAAGTTATAGCCAACTTTAAGTTTTTGTGACTGAATGACGAACCGACAGACAGACAGACAGACAAAGCGATCCCCCTATGTATAGCCTTTTCTCCCAAAGGGCGACACAAAAAATGTCATTTTTATACACGGTACATATTTAGTCACTTGAGGAACTGAGCCATAAGATAAATAAGAAAAGCAGTCACATTTGACAAAGTAAATGTAAGTAAATGTAAATGCTTTGAACATTATGTAAATAAAACAACAAAAACTAGAGCTATAACTTAATTGAATGAATACACCTAGATGCTGTCTTTACAATTCAGTTACTTGACACTTCTGTGAGGTCTCACTGAATCCCTCCCACCAAGTTGCTGAAGAACAGCTTGGGCAAAGAGTTTTAGGTATGTTACATGTATGAACAAATCAAAGTGCTGTCATTCAATGAAAATTATTCATTGACAAGCAGAACATTATGAGGATATGCACAACTATGCTTGGTACTAATATAAACACTTCTGTGAGGTTTCATTGAATTCGAACAAGTGCCTGCAGAGAAAAAGCCCAGACAAATTCTTTCTACAGTCATACTGACAGTCAAACAAAATGTGATTCCAATATAGCGGCCATATACTTAGTAACTAGGGGTATAACAAAGTACGCAACAGAATTTTGGGGTATGCATAAATGGGCACCCAAGTATAAATCCAGAAGAGGAGCCATACCAACTGTCTCACTAGCAAAAACATCATTTTTCTAAAGAGCTAACCAAAATTTCAGAATTGTAATACATTGTACTACTCTTACCCAGTCAGACCGAACTGACTTGCAGACATTTGGAGGTGCACAGAACAAAAGGTACTTTATGTTTTTCCATCCCTCTTCAGTATTTAGATCTTTTGATCTCTTGTACAGCCTAAATGCTCTGCGACAGAGTGCCTTTATCCTTGCTTTATCTGGGTTTTGTAGAATTTTAGTTGATACTGCTCCAAAATCAACTTCCTGTAAAAAATGTGCATTTTTAGAGACAAGAACTTTAGTTGCACATTCAAAATATTTTATGATTTGGCTAAGTATTTGGTAATGGTCAATTTTTAGTAACAAGAAAGCCAAAATAAAATATGTTCAATAATGTCATTTTATCTATCCCATATGATTACTTAATATGAAAGCCCCCAGAAATAAGTTTTAAAAAGATAACTTTATGATTTGTGTAACCATGGTAACAATTTAAATTTTGTTGTGTGACGGACGTTATATGGACAGGAAAATCTTGTTAATTTGTTCCTGCCAGAATGAATATGTAATGAAACAGAGTTATAAGACAGTTTAAATTTAAAAGAATGTTTTTTCTATGTATATGAACCTTGAAAGTAAAATTATTTTAATAAAACTTCCCATAATTGATACATACATAAGGACATGAACAACGACCAAGTTTGACATTATTTCACCACAATAAACAAACAAGTATGCACTGTTTCATGATTTATTAACATGTCACACCCGCCAGCCTTAGAATTAAATAAGTAAAGTGGCAGTGTTTGGCCGCGTTGGTTAGAATCGGAAACGTGTGTCAGTCCAAGGATGAACGAGTCAGCGCAACACCGTGACCTTGTATTACACACAGGATAACCCCGAGCATCGTACAATAACGAGTTACATTAAAAGTGCATACGACAATGAAAAAACGCACGATTTTGCGGTACTAAAATTACAAACATTACCGAATTTTAAGTTTGAGTTTTCTTAAGGCTGGCGGTTGAAAGGAAAGGAAGCAAGAGGGCAAAGACCGAGTTTACCGAATAAATCGGCGGGGGCCGATGATACAGTCCAGCGGATGCATTTGAGTCGGGACCGGTTATCTGACAACATTATGATCGCTGAAATAATTATTATTATTTATTAGGTAAAATAATAAGTATTATTTGTTTGTCTTTTTTTCTAACTGTGAATTGTATTGTAAGTTGTTTAAATGTTTTCAAACAATAAAATATGTGTAATAAATTGTTCAAATGCATTGAAAAAATAAATTCTTTGCCTGAATACATTTTTAAATCATCAAATCTACAAAATTCTGTGATGGACGTCATGTTGGACAGAAAATCTGTGATGGGCGGACGTACTCACAGTTTGATACTTATGTGGCTAGCCTTTTGTTCTCCCCATTGTTCTTTTTAGCCACTTAACAGAAAATAGCCACATAACAGCATTACGGAATGAATGACATCAACATAAATGTACTGTTACCTATTGTCTGTACAGCCACCTAAGTACCAGAATGTGAGCATGTTATTTTGGATGGAAAAACCACTGATGGACGTTTAGGTGGTTATTATAACTGCAACCTTCATAAATGTCTTGTCAAAACACAACTAAATGTAATTAAAATGAATGGGTGTCAATATTTTCCAACTACAAATTAATAAATGCATATAATGTCATATTTTCGTCTTCAATAATGTCCAGAAAAACGTCCGTCACTAAAGGCCTTTTCAAGATGTAACGTCCGTCATGTAAAAACAGGTTAAATTCTACCAATAAAGCATGTATTTGTCTCTGAAACCTTTATAAATATATTTTAAAACAGGCCAAATCATAATTTATAGAAATTGTTGACAATATATTTTAAAGACGAATAAAATACATGCAATTTAAGGTCAATTTTCTGTCTTCACTAACGTCCGTCACAAATATGTGTGATGGATGTTATTTACTGGGACGGATAAGATAAGATTTGATTCCGTCTGCTCGCCATTTTGTTTTTCTGCTGCTGCTAAAATTATGATGACATCACGTATATGTGTGCACTTGAAGGTATAACGTACGGCGCAATGCAAAATACCGCACGACTATCGAAAAATGGTGCTATTTTTAGCTGCTGATATGGACGTTATGTTGGACGGATTTTGTGGTGGTGTTGGAAAAGTTAGTAAATTGATATCAAATAAGGTTGTCATGGTCAGTTTTCGATATGAAATGATGGGTTTTTAATATAATGTGTCTTTAGTCCACTACTGTTTCACTATTGGGTTCTGCATTATACAAATATATTGTATCACGAAAATCTTGTTATGGTGGACGGGAAAAAATAACGTCCGTCACACTTGCAATAAATGTAAATTTTTGACAATTTCTTCAAGAAATACATTAAACTAGAGCTATCACTAAATGTGATTAATACCCCCAAAAGGATTGCTTTATAAACTGAAGAAGTTCGTAGTAACATAATACCTTGCAAACAAACTAAAAAGAGATATTGTTCTTAGAAGTTCCTCTCATTGTGCTTGACCATTGTATGAAGTTGTATTGAATTCCAACTTGTAGTTTTCGAAAAATGCTCCAGACAGGGAAAAGTAACAAAGGGCAATAACACTGTAATTAGTCAAGATGGAGTTATGGTTCCTGTGCACTGCACTCCCTCTCACTGTGCTTGACCATTGTATGAAGTTGTATTCAATTCCAACGAGAAGTTTTCAAGTTATGCTCCGGACAAGGAAAAGTAACAAAGGGTAATAACTCTGTAATGAGTCAAGATTGAGTTATGGTTCCTGTGCACTGCACTTCCTCTAAATGTACTTGACCATTGTATGAGGTTGTACTGAATTCCAACTAGTAGTTTTCAAGTTATGCTCCGGACAAGGAAAAGTAACAAAGGGCAATAACTCAGTAAATATTCAAGATAGAGTTATAGTTATTGTACACTGCACTTCCTCTGAGTGTGCTTGATCATTGTATGAAGTTGTTTTGAATTCCAACTAGTAGTTTTCAAGTTATGCTCCGGACAAGGAAAAGTAACAAAGGGCAATAACTCTGTAATTAGTCAAGATGGAGTTATAGTTCTTGTGCACTGCAATTCCTCTCAATGTGCTTGACCATTGTATGAAGTTGTATTGAATTCCAACTAGTAGTTTTCAAGTTATGCTCCGGACAAGGAAAAAGTAACAAAGGGCAATAACTCTGTAATTAGTCAAGATGGAGTTATGGTTCTTGTGCACTGCACTTCCTCTCAATGTGCTTGACCATTGTATGAAGTTGTATTGAATTCCAACTAGTAGTTTTCAAGTTATGCTCCGGACAAGGAAAAGTAACAAAGGGCAATAACTCTGTAGTTAGTGAAGATGGAGTTATAGTTCTTGTGCACTGCACTTCCTCTCAATGTGCTTGACCATTGTATGAAGTTGTATTGAATTCCAACTAGTAGTTTTCAAGTTATGCTCCGGACAAGGAAAATGCAACAGACCGCCCGACCGACCGACCACCGACCAACCAACCACAGGGTGACTCCTATATACCCCCCTAAACTTCGTTCGTTTTGGGGGTATAAACAAGGCAGAATATTGAAATTTGTTCCATTTCTATAACAGATAACTGCATTAACTTTATTTTAGCTTAAGCTGAATGGAAAAAAATCACTAAAATAATCCGATCAAAATGTGATACCGATGGATTCAATAAATTGGCGATGGTTTCAAAATTCATTTTTTAAATTTGACATGAAAACAATTCATTTTACAATTCATGTTATCATATGTATTTAAGAAGACATTAATGACTTCAAAATACCAATGGATTCAATAAATTGGCGATGGTTTCAAAATTCATTTTTTAAATTTGACATGAAAACAATTCATTTTACAATTCATGTTATCATATGTATTTAAGAAGACATTTATGACTGCAAAATAATGCATACTTTCTTGAAAAGAACAACTGGTTATTAGAAATTTTGAATGGAATCAGACCACCCAAGCCAGGACCGGAAATTGACCATTACCAAATACTTAGCCATTTAGCGATGAAAATATGCACACTCAGGTTTGTTACTAACCAGTGATCACCTTTTAGAAAGTTCATTCAAATCTGCTGCAGCTCTGATACTTAGGACATATAAAAAAACTAGAAAATAAAATAAAAACTAGACCTATCACTAAATGTGATTAATAACCCCAAAATACGGCTTTATCAACTGAGGAAGTAAGTAGTAACTGAGGAAGTAAGTAGTAACAGAAAACCTTGCAAAAAAACTAAAATAAAGATACTGTTCTTGGTAATAACTCTGTAATTTGTCAAGATAGAGTTATGGTTCTTATACACTGCACTTCCTCTCATTGTGCTTTACCTTTGTATGAAGTTGTATTGAATTCAAACCAGTAGTTTTCAAGTTATGCTCCGGACAAGGAAAATGCAACGGACCAACCACCGGGTGACTCCTATATACTCCCCTAGGCTTCGTTTTGGGGGCATAATGATAGTAATAAAACTAAAAATTTGTGAAATCTATGTAAGCAATTTAGTGCAGTGAAAAATTAATTCTAAGTAGATTACAATAAAGGCAGTACATTGTTATAATGCACTTCTTTAGGTTTGGTTGTCAAAATGTTAAAAGGCATTTACCAGAGAAATCATATCTATCTGGACTATCTAAGTAACATTAATACAAGGCAAAATGTAACGGTTCGTAAAGTAGCGGCAAGTAGTGGTGCAATAAGTAGCGGCAAGTAGTGGCGGTCAACCGTGTTAATGGGTATTTATACGGCGCACAGTTCTACTGCACCGTCAGTCATAGTTTCCGCTTAGGAGAGAGGAGCTTAGGTTTTTAGACGATTTTCATCAGAGTAATCCTTGGAAGGTATTTGGTTTTGACTTTGTATCTTTGCTGATTTATACTTTAAGAGTATCTGGTCTTTCTGTCGGTAGCTTCATTTTGGCTTGTCATTCGATATTTTGTATTTTATTTGCAGTTTCCTTCGGACTATCAAACAAGTTGGAATTTCACCTCTATGAGAAAATAACTATTTGCTAACCATTGCATACATTTTAACTTTACAGCATGAATGCAGCAATTATTTGAGCACGGGAGATTGGAAGGTAGTAGTCAGTAGGAGCGCATCCTTTGTAAGTAATCTGATTTATTTTGTATTTTTGTGCTTTAGCGAATGATTCGCTAGTAATGAATTGTCTCGTGGTATATGTACTTTCGGATAGACTCAGATCCGGCTACATTCAGTTTGTAACTATATTTCTTGTAATGTGATATCGGGACACAAAGAATTTAAGGTTTTATCTTGTTTATAATAATTTGAATGCTTCTTTGTGTTGGCCATTTTATTCTATGTTTATTATGTAAGTCAACGTTAAAATGGACAGCTTCAATGTAAATGTTGGCACGAAAAGTAGAAGATGTAATTGTTTATTGCAGGACGTTGTTCTACTGTCTTCAAACGTTCCGGCTTAGTAATTGTGGACGCCACACCATACCACCTGGCAAGCGTTAGTGGAATGACCAGAACAATTTATGATTTGGTGCTTCATTTACTATACTCACCATACACTGCAATGAAAAGATAAAGAACTCATTGGTTGTTATATTAGAACCCCTGAGTGTAACAAAAACTATCTACAGAACTTACAGACCACCAGCAACTTCAACTTAAAAAGTGGAAATTCTTGACAACAGAATGAGAACAGACATCATGCTATCCCAAAAACTTATTTTAAGCTAAACACAAGATTTACCAAAATTAGAAAAATCCTGAAGAGTAGTTCTTGTTTGTTTAAAAATTATTTGTGTTGTTATCTTGAGAATGGATGCAAAACAACGAAGCTTAGCTACATTTACTGCAAACAATGGATGCCAGAAACCCCCCCCCAAAATCTCTTAATTTTGAAAAATCAAAACTCATTCTCATCATTACTTTGAAAAACTATTCCCCTTATGAGCAGCTATTTCTTATGTCAAAATCCACTTTCATAATGTTTGTTCCTGCTCCAATACTCCAAACAAAGGTTCCCTGCAAATTAAGCCTAAAATAAACTTATGCATAGAGACTACATACATAAGTTTGTTAACAAGAACTGAATGCTGACCATACTTACCACCTGTGACAACTGAGCCTTTTCAGTTTCTTCAGAAATGATGCCCAAACTGAAATTCATTAAGTATGTATTACAAGAAGCAGGCTAAATAGAACAGAAATGTGACTATTCCTATAACTGTTTTTAGGGTTTTCACTGTAAAGATGAAAGTGTTCATAGATCTATTAGTTTAACTATAAATAAGTGTATTTACTAAGTACACCCAAGCACTGTAGTTAAGCCATATTAATCAAAATTTTGCTGCAAGCATCTTAGTAGCTAAAATAAATTTGAAATCTTTAGACACATATAGCAGATCTTATGACTATACTAAAAGTAAACAAGCTGTTTGTAAAACATGTATGCCCCCCTTGATGCAAAAGTTGTTCTATGAAATGAAGTTTTTAAAGTAAAAGTCAGTGTGAAATTTGGTAAAATGGCATCTGTAGAAATTGTAGAATGAAAAAAAAAATTGAAAAAGAAAATAAAACATTCTAGAAAAATTAATATTTCTACGGAGTGACCTTGACCTTTTTAGTAGCAACCTTGACCTAAAATTTTTTGCGTAAATCAATTTTATAATAAAAAAAAAATTGAAAAAAACAGTGGCCTTGACTCTAAAATTAAAAACAGTGACCTTGACTCTAAAATTTTTATTTTTTTTGCTGAAAACAATTCAAAACTAAAAAAAAATTGAAAAAAATCTATTTTAGTAACAGTGACCTTGACCCCAAAATTGTTTCTTGGCTGAAAACAACTTAAAACTTTAAGAACAAAATATGAAATCTTTTTTTAGTGTTGACCTTGACCTAAACAATTTTTTTTTCGTAAAACAATTTTATAATAAAAAAAAATACCAAAGAAAATCTTTTTTTTAGTAACAGTGACCTTGCACCCCCACCCCCTCGAAAAAAACACTTATTGCTTAAAACAAAATTAAAATTTAAAAGAAAATAATTTAAATAGCTTCCTCTCCATGCAAGCTACCTACACACCAAGTTTCATTGCAATTGGTCACTCCTAACTCATGTTATAAGCAAAAACCTTTTCTCTATTTTTAGTAACAGTGACCTTGACCCTAGTGACTCCAAATGCAACCCAAGCTTCCTCTCCCCACAAACTACCTACAAACCAAATTTCATTGCAATTGGTCAGTCTTAACTTAAGTTATTGAGCTGAAACCATTCTACAATTCCAGGTCACTGTGACCTTGACCTTGGACCTTCTAATCTCAAAACCGTTAGAGGTCCTCTACCGGTTATGATCATCCTCCACATCAAGTTTCAAGATGTCATGTCAGGCCTTTTACAGTTACGGGTCACCGTGACCTTAAAGTTTGACCTACTGACCCCAAATAGATAGGGTCATTTGCTTGTCATAACAAACCTCCACATCAAGTTTGAAGATCCTAGGTTCAAACATTTTCAAGTTATCATCCGGAAACTGTTTTACTATTCCAGGTCACTGTGACCTTGACCTTTGACATACTGACCTAAAAAACAATAGGGGTCCTCTGCTGGTCATGACCAACCTCCACATCAAGTTTCAGGATCCTAGGCCCAAGCGCTCTTGAGTTATCATCCAAAAACCAGTTGGTAGATGGATGGACGGACAGACATACCGACCGACCGACATCTTCTTCGAAGCGGGCATAAAGATCAAGAAAAATCTTCCTACAAAATTATCTTCTACTTTTGCACATAATATACTAGTATGTGGAGGTTGCCGGTTCCAGCTCCACTGGGGTCACGACCGTACGTCCTCATATGACACCACTACTGCTTTTTCCAGGAAGCAGACGCGAGAGTGACTCCATAAGCTTCAAGCTTCCTTCACAATTGAGTTAAAATAAATTAGAATAAATTAACCTAATATATACTTACATATACTTAAATACTTCATCAGACAGTCCTTTGTAGTCACCTGGCCTAACCATATACACAGCAGTACTACCAAAATCTTCTAAATCTGCAAGTGTTATCCCTTTGCTGCCCCCTGATTTCTTTGTTATTTCTTCTCCAAGTGCTGTCACCACTGCTTTACTATCCGGGTCCTGAAAAGTGCACAAAAATTCACTTTTAATCAGATCTTACTACAATTAATTTAGCTACTGACGTATCTGAATGTCCTTATCTTGCGTTCAAGGGTTTCTATGTGTGACCTTTTTTGGGGTTGTTGTGATGGCCGAGTGGTCATGCTCGAGACATTGATGCTCAACCATGCATTATTACCTGTCTGACACAGTTTTAACATTACCTTATGAGTTAATCTTTTTTTCTATTTCAATAAATTCAAAGTGCTCCTGTGACTTTAATGTAAAAAAAGTTATAATTAGTCTCAAGCTAAGTATAAAACTGCCTAACCTTCTTACTCAGACTGCTATTCTAATATACCTTAAGCCATTTATCTTTTTCATTTTTCACAAATTCTTTCAATGTTTCCTTGTCAGCTCCTTTTAATATTTCATAAACTTCATTGACATCATTTTTTGACTTATTTAGCCATGACTTCACTTCATTTTCTGTAACCTGCAAATGAACATATATATATATATATATATAATTCTTATTTATTATGAAGACCGTGAGAAAGTTGTTGTTGTAATTGTAGGAGTTTTACGTCCGTTCTAACCATATTTTGGTCATTTTAACAGGCAGTTAGTTTACCTTAAACCATCTTTCCTTGGAAGAACCAGTACTTGACTCTCTTCCTCTGCAAGAAACTACAGTCGTGGCCATCAAACTGCAGCATTTCATATTAGTTTAACTACGTCTATACACCTTTCTTTCCAACAAAAAACTGATACATCTGTCGATAAATAAAGTGGGAGAATCCATTATAAAATTACCGCTTAAAATAGGGGTGTCGTTCGTACACTCGCATCGTTAGTACATGCGCTAAAATTTATACCTTTCTTTACGTCATTTAATACAAAATGAAGACAATGTGGCAGATCTAATGTACAAGGTAAAAGATTTCAGCAGATTTAAAATCGAAAGACAGTTTCATCTTTCTCTAGTCACGTTGGTAAACTCTGAGCCAGTATCCATTTACTGTACATGACCCGGAAAGTAACTTACATGTGCCAGTGTATGCACTGTCCAATCACCAGTCCGTTGGATACGTCCGAATATTCTGATACTCGAAAGTAACAGAACCAGGAAACGATCTTTATGAATGATAACAAAATGATACTTTTACCTAAATTTGTCATAAAATGTTTTCTGTAAAATTTGTGTAGCGGCATAGAGTTAAGAAAGTTTTGAAGCAGCACATCATTAGGAGTCGGGGGAAATTATTACCAAACGATAGCTTCTCAAAGTGGTGAGGTTCAGTTTATCCCGAGAGTTCAGAAAGCGTAGCTTATACCCAATTCAAGTTCACTATGAAATATCCGTGTTACTCAATAATAATTGATGACAGGTTGTGCCGTAAAACTAATCTTCATAACCAGAGTTTAACCGAAAGAGTCCAGGTTTCTTACGATGTCACACGAAGGTTACTGAATTCCAAAATAAGAAAATGAAACACACCATTTTATTACCGTGTGATACGTGTATTTGTAATATTTACAGCTTGTTGCAAAAATCCAAAACGGTCTAAAGTATAAGAAAAAGAAGGGAATGTTACCTTTAGTTTTTGGTCCGTTGACAGTTGTAATCACCCCATTTAAGCCATCAAACCAAAGCTGACCGCCCTTTAAAAGACACGGGTGGGTGTGCCAAAATTGTGCCCTTTAATACCAAAGAACAACTTTGTTTGTTGAAAGTGATTAAAGAGTTCACCTTTTTCCAAAACAAACTCTGACTACCAAACTACCTCCTTTAAAGCATCTTTTTTCGCAGAAAAAAACTTCCTTTGCATGATCTGGGTCGGTCCCCCTTCTCCTTTCCATTTGCCGGCTCGCAAGACCCGCCGGGTCCGATGGTGAAAGGGTAAAGAAAAAAAACGTTGAAATTTCGTTTTCCTTCATCATAAAATCCATAATCTTCCTATTAGATATCTTATATCATTTCATAACAATCGCTGACCCTCTTTACCCTGGTTTTTAAAACTTGGCCCCCTATTGGACTCGACTGTAGCTACAATCCGCCATTTCAAATTGTTTTTTAGAAAATGAAAATGATGGAAAATGATGGAATCACAGACATGTTTGTGTGAGATGAGCTATGAAAACATGTAACATTTTCTTATGAAGCTTAAATAACTTAGTTGAAAAATTCATGTTACTTACTTTAAAGTTTTCTACCTCTTTGCATTCATCTGAAAGGCTGGAATTAGGTTGCATTTTCTGACCATCTTCTTTGCTTTTGCCAGATGTTCGCAATTTTTGCAGCTCTCTGTACATTAAACAAGAGGGACATGATGGCCTTATATCGCTCACCTGAGTACCAGAGCACTTACATAAGGAAGTCACTGGTTGCAAAGAAAATCACTGGTCAGAACTGGAAAGTCATTGCTTGCCAAACACAACAGTTGCTAGTTGCTAAGGACATAAATGGTTGCTTGGGAACTAAATTGTTGGTAAGGAAGTCACTTGTTGCTAGGGGAAGTCACTGGTTTAAGGGGAAGTCATTGGTTGCTACAATTTTAAAGTTGTTCCTATATAAGTCTATATGAAAATCAGTGACATCCTGGGTGTGGTCAATTCTGACCAAGGGGGCAATACTTGAACAAGCTTGGTAGAGGTCCACTAGGCAATGCTACATGTCAAATATATAAGTTTTAAGCCTTGTGGTTTCAGAAAGGAAGTTTTAACATTTTTCCTATTTAGTTTATACAGACTTATTTTAGTTCTATTACAAAGAAAGCTCCAAAGCTTATTGAATCGCGCTGGAACACTCATTCAAGATGTCATCATGCTCGCGAGAAAGAGGCAGCGTGTTTTTTCATCACTGCTACCCATTTACAGTATGGTGGACTGAGGCACGTGTGGCATCAGTGTCTTTGCCCAAGGACACACCTCATGCTTGTGCTGGGATTTGAACCCTGGACCTCCGGTTCAGGAGGGGAACGCCCTAACCACTGAGCTGTCGAGGCCCACAAACTTTTCCTATTTGTTGCAATGGCATGGTAAAAATCTTTTTAACAGCTTTGGTAGAGCTTTATGCAAGGAACATCCCTGCCAAGTTTCATCAACATTGATTAGGGTTAGTGAAAAAAGGTGCTAAGTGTAAACATACCAGTTAAATATTGCAATTTTTGTTAAATCAAGGGTCATAACTCTGGAAGACATAATCTGATCAAACCCATAATTGAACCCATCCTAGATATTATGGTCATTCACATTCTCTGTAAATATTATGGAAAAGTGAAAAAAATGAAGGTGCTAGAGTTTAAATGAAGTTAAATATTGCAATTTTTGTAAATTCAGGGGCCATAACTCTAAAAGGACTACTCCAATCAAGAACCTAATTGAACTTATCCAAGATCTTTATTTATATGGTCATGCACTTTCTCTATAAATATGGTTAGAATTAGTGAAGGAATGAAGTGCTAGAGTGTAAACATAGTTAAATACTGCATTTTTTGTTAAATCAGGTGACATAATGCAGGAAGTACTTATCACACTGTATCGGCAAAATGTAACGGCTCCAATTTAACAATGCTGCTCCAACTAGCATAACAACAAGGCTCCAATAAAACATGGACGATTTCGTAAACAAAACACACACGAGTATAACAGATTCGTGTATTTTTTATAGTTATTTGCAAATTCTGATGAAATGAATACTCTTACGGAATGCCCACACCTGTCCTGCATGACCGTAGCTTGTCGGCTTTTTCAGACATCCGTGCGTGTGAAAGTAATGCAAGTTGAATGCTGAGGATTCAACGATAAACAGTGCGAAAACAGACCAAAATGTATGGATTTTGCACAAAACTAGCGAAGTTTAGGTGTTTAGTATAAAACAAATGCACTGGCATGTACATTTTGGTCAAATCTCGTAAGATTATACTCGTAGTTTACCGATCTGGTATTTCTATAGGCAAAAATCTACCTTTTCAGCAATACAACGATTCAGACTCCAATTTAAGATACAACGAAACAGTTCCAATTTGCTTTTTTACCAAACATTTTCAAAGACGTTTTAGAACAATTGCAGTTATAAAAGAATCTCTTATCGAAAAATCTCACGTGTTTATGCCATCTTGTCCCTCCTCATTGTAAAATAAACATAGAACATTAAAATATTCCAAATACTTTGCTAAAATGACAGGATTCATGAAGAGAGCAGAACATTTTTTTTTATTTCAGACTTATACATAGCGTGCATCGTCTTGTTCATATGATATTATTACATATGATATTAACACATAAATATTAACAGGTCATACAAACAATATGAAACTAATAATTATGACTTTCAGGAGTCTGAATCGTATTGTTGAAAAGGTAGATTTTTGCCCATAGAAATACCAGATCGGTAAACTACGAGTAATCTTACGAGATTTGACCAAAATGTACATGCCTGAGTGCATTTGTTTTATACTAAACACCTAAACTTCGCTAGTTTTGTGCAAAATCCATGCATTTTGGTCTGTTTTCGCACTGTTTACCGTTGAATCCTCAGCATTCAACTTGCATTACTTTCACACGCACGGATGTCTGAAAAAGCCGACAAGCTACGGTCATGCAGGACAGGTGTGGGCATTCCGTAAGAGTATTCATTTCATCAGAATTTGCAAATAACTATAAAAAATACACGAAACTGTTTAACTCGTGTGTGTTTTGTTTATGAAATCGGCCATGTTTTATTGGAGCCTTGTCGTTACACTAGTTGGAGCAGCATCTTTAAATTGGAGCCGTTGCGTTTTGCCGATACAGTGTGCTTATCTAATCAAGCCCATAATAGAACTCATTCGAGTTCTTGCAGCCATATACATTTTGGTCAAGTTTCATTATGATGTAGATGCTAGAGTGTTAACAAACTACAGTAAAACCTCGATAACTTGATGTCGCAAGGGGACGAGTAAAATGCTCAAGTTATTCGGGTTCTCGAGTTATCCGAACCATGGAAATTTTACAAATTTTTCTGCTTTCATATATCTTATGAACAACGAGTTATTTGAGGACTTTATGTTGAGGTCAGATTAATACATTTACAAAATGTATTTATTACATTATATCACACCCTCTGATTACCTTTCGTACTTATTTCATAAAATCCTATTCGTTTTGTTTGCATACATGTACAATCAGGGTAATTACTATTTGACAACTGATTAATGAAGAAGGCGGGGCAATGTTACTTTACTTCGTCAAGTGTATTTACGGGTCACTTCGGGGTTTTGCTTACTGTTTTCCAATAATGCCAGGCGACCAGTATGATAGACAATTTTGGCCTAAGCTTAATTTGTTTGCAAATAACTCAACAGCGCAATGTGATTATTAACTCACACCAGAGTTGTCGTATAGGCACAGCACCGGTAAATTGGTATAACACATCACTCGTGGCATTTTCAAGAAACGCATTACAAACTTTTTTTTGTGTAAATGTCATCTGAGATAGAGTTAAATAAAGAATCACAGTTTATATCATTTTAATCGCTCAACAAATGTATTAAAATATAAATAAAGATCGTTATATGCATAGGCAGAAGATAGCTATGAACCAGCTTTGAAACAAACAAAAAGCACATTTCTTTCAGTTAGCGTAGAGGTTAATTATAGAAATCAAACAAAAGAATATTCAGTTTGGGATTTTCTCTCAAGCTTTATCATCAAAAGCCTACTCAGATTCAAAATTTTCATCTCATCATTAAGTTCTGATTATTAAAAACTCGCAAACAAAATTTTATTTATTTTCTTCTTATTCAATAAAAATAATAAGTGGGTGAAATTACACATGGTTTAAGACGATTTAAATGTGCGAATAACATTTTATACACTTTGGCCACTGGACGGCCGATTAATCGATAATCAACAAGAACAATCAATTAACAATAGAAGTTTTTCAAATGACGTGTCAAAATAATGATGAGCCATCTGGGGAGAGAAAAATCTGATAATCAGTGACCTCGAGTTGCTGCAGGTAATTTAGTAAGAAATCTACCTGGCGGGACCACAGGTGTTCCTCCAGTTATCAAGGGTCTCGAGTTATCCATAGTATTTACTAGTTAAACATAGAGGTAAAATTGCTGGGACTGACAGGAATCCTTGAGTTATCCGGGGTTCTCGAGTTAACGATGCTCGAGTTAACGAAGTTTTACTGTAATTGTGAATGGACGGAGGGACGACATATGCCGGACTTTCAATGATCCTAAAAGCTCACTATGACCACTTTCTCCTATTAATGATCTACCTCTATCAAACGATTATACAAGTATGATGTAATATTGAAGCACATGGTTCCTCTAAAATCAATGTTAGATCTATAACAAATATATACGAGTCAGTCCTTCACAAATTTATTTACAAACTTGCGTTCCAATTGTCATAGTATGGAGAAAGTGTTACCCTGAAGTTGAACTGCTGAAAATAACTACAAAAATGTATTCTTAAGTCAGAAAACAAAATGAATAAAATTTACAAGTGATGGCAACACAGTAGGGGTGTCAGGATAAACCGGTATACCGGTATATTACAATACACAACCAAAAAATACCGTATCGCGATATGATATTCCCGTACCTGTTTTATCTTCAAATATTTACGTTTTTGTTGCCAGAGTTTCGTCTTCCATGTTTGACGGCGCGTTCGGATAAAATTATTAAAGAATAATGTTCTACGATTTAACTGAGTAAACGGCATTAAATCGAGTAAATTGATGATAGGTCGGGGTCCCTCCAGACGCTTTGAAAATCGATTCTCCTGCTTGACAACGGGACGCTGTTCTCAGAAACAAACTAAAATGGGGGACTTCGACACAATTCCAAACAAGAAGGCAAAAAGCGATATATGGGCTCATTTTTGGGTTAGATGTAAATAAGAAACAAAAGAAATTGTTGAAGGTGTAGCAGTATGCCGTCATTGCAATGCCAGTAAAAAATATTCTGGTGGTACCAGTAATTTGACATCACATGTTAATCGTCACCATAGTTCTTGCTTACTTTATAGTTCTTGTTTTGTTATGTTATATCCACAGTGTCCTAGCGTACAGTAAGCCGAAACGGAAGTTGCTGATCTGTACGCTGATGACCAGTTAGTTGTAAGCACAAACTGAGGCCACCACTATTGAAAGTTTATTTAAATCGTCTTTTTTGAAGGAGATATTTTTGGGTTAAGTGCACCAGTTATTTATCCTTTTATTGTGATCATCTTTGCATCAAGTAAGGTGTAGTATAGCTGCAATCGACCTTCGTTCCCAGTTTGATCACTGTCAAATTGACAAACGGCCAGAGAAAATTTGACTTTGTGTTCGCATATTTCATTGTATATATAGTTTCTGGTCTGTAATTGTACCGGCGTGGAAGAAAAAAAATATTTTTCTGACTTCTAGACTTCCTTGAATTGAGATTGATTGACTTGATGCAGAAAAAATAACTGTCATGTTCCGTCACTGAAAGTGACCCAAATGAATGCTTAGTTGCAACATTTCAATATAAGACTGTACGATTAGTTACCAAATCATATGTTCGATTTACTAGCATCGAGTTGACAAGCCAAATTACGCATTCAATGGTCACACTGATTGGCCACATTATGCCATTATTAGTATTGTAAATATCTTTGAAGATCTGTGTTTTGTCAAAATATTTATAGATTTAATTAATGTTCTGTCATGATTTTCATGTTTCAAAAAGCTGCTATTGGAGTTGTTCTCCACTTCAAGTAATTTTTCATGTATACTGGGCCTGTTCAAGACGATTTGATATATGTCCGGGTTTGTAATGCATACTTACTATAGATGAGTGTTAGAAAACAACAATGAAATGTCATACAATTCCAAGAAAAAATGAGCTGTATGTAGATTAAATACATGTTTTTATTTTAATTAAATTTGCACTGTTTTCCCAGTATATAAAAAATGGTTTCCTGAAATGTGTTTTCTTAAATTTTAGAGGTGTGTTCCATACATTTTGTGGATGGGCAACCAACAAAGGACACCGAATGCCATCTTTACATATGGT
Source organism: Saxidomus purpurata (assembly GCA_022818135.1). Classification (NCBI taxonomy): domain Eukaryota; kingdom Metazoa; phylum Mollusca; class Bivalvia; order Venerida; family Veneridae; genus Saxidomus; species Saxidomus purpurata. Next base: position 5,557,425 of record JAFMSR010000002.1, on the reverse strand, counting down.
TTACTCTACGAAGGATCCAAACTAACGCCAGTGCAGACTGAAAATTGTGACTTTCCCCCATTGCAATGGGAGAATGATAAAACATTTATTGCTACACCACTGCCAAAATGACCAGTGTAATGCAGGTTGATGCACACTGTTTTACAGAATTGAGAAATAATCAAATTGAGGCAGTTATGGTCCATAAGTGTACACATACAATTGTCTAAGTTGCACTTGACCACTGTCATTTCTGTAGTAGATCTAAGTGGACAAGATACACTGGAACTCAGCTTTCTGTCAAAGAATTCATTGCAGACAACATTACAAACGATACTGACTCTTTACTGGATGGTAATACAGGACATAGCTTTTCTGTTTTAATGACATGTACGTACTGTCAATGTGTTGCAATTATGATTATGGTGGTGTTAAATTGTTAAGGCAGTGTGAGTATTCATAAGCACTGCTGGATAGGATAGGAAGAACACAACCACCTGACGATATAAAACTTGATATTATTTTATTATGCTCTTTATTAACCACCACTCAATGATTCACTGATTAAAAATTCCTCTGTTTGTACAAGTTAAAAATTAAATGAATGACTCCTAAAAAAATCCATTAAAAAATTCAATAAAGTATGATGAAGCAAATATGCAGTGGCACGGCCAATTTTAACTTTTTCTACAATTTGAGTGTTTCTGTTGATTTCTGATTCAATGCTGAAAGCATAGTGGTCTGCACTTGCAATGATTATAGCATACATAGCATGTATTAAACAGGATGCATGCAACTTTGTAAAAATTACAAAAGAAATATGAAACAGTTATAGAAAATTTAGAACAATACATTCTTATATTCTCATTGTGTTCCTTGTTTGGTAACTATATGACTGTAACTTTTCTAGAATGTATTGGGTAGTTTGCTGACAACATATTTATAATAACACATTATAAGTTACCCCACCTACCCTTAAGCTTTAATAGCACTTCGTATTTTGATATGTCTTACATGAATTACAGTAAAACTTCGTTAACTCGAGCATCGATAACTCGAGAACCCCGGATAACTCGAGGACTCCTGTCGGTCCCGACAATTTTACCTATATGTTTAACCAGAAAATACTATGGATAACTCGAGCATCAATAACTCGAGAACCCCGGATAACTCGAGGTACACCTGTGGTCCCACCAAGTAGATTTCTTACTAAATTACCTGCGGCAACTTGAGGTCACCGATTATCAGATTTTTCTCACCTCCGATGGCGCATCATCATTTTGACACGTCGTGGAAAAAACTTCTATTGTTAATTGATTGTTCTCGTTAATTATCGATTAATCGGTCGTCCAGTGTATAAAATGTTTTTCGCACATTTACATCGTCGTAAAGCATGTGTCATAACACCCACTTGTTACTTTTATTGAATAAGAAGAAAATTTCATAGACAGAGGGACTGTAAATAATGAGAAAAGTGGTCTTTCAATTTATACACAAAGAGATGTGCTTGTTATTTTTTCATTTTCGATTTGCGGAATTAGAGCTGTACGCTAGCAGAAAGAAATGTGTTTTTTATTTGTTTCATAGCTATATTATGCCTATGCATAATGATCTTTTTTATTATTTGATACATTTGTTGAACGATTAAAATGATATTAATTGTCATGTGTTTCTTTATTTAACTTGGATGACATTTACAAAAAAAACAACATATTTAAACGTGCATCATAAATGACGTTTGTAATGCGTTATACGGATTACCGATTCACCGGTTCTGTGTCTAAAAGACAACTGGTGTGAGTTAATTATTAATCATTATTCGCTATTGAGACATTTGCAAACAAATTAAGTTTAGGACAAACTTATCTAGCATACTGGCATTATTGGCAAACAGTAAGAGAAACTCAAGTGAACGGCAAATACACTGGACGAAGTAAAGTTACATTACCCCGCCTTCTTCATTGATCAGTTGTCAAATAGTAATTACCCTGATTATACATGTATGCAAACAAAACGAACAGGATTTAGTCAATAAGTACGAAAGGTAATCAGAGCTCGTGATTTAATGTAATAAATACATTTTGCAAATGTATTAATCCGACTTCAACATAAAGGTCCTCAAATTACTCATTGTTCATAAGATATATGACAACAGAAAAACTTGTAAAATGTCCCTGGTTCGGATAACTCGAGACCTCGGATAACTCGAGCATTTTACTCGTCCCCTTGCGACCTCGAATTATCGAGGTTTTACTGTAGTTACAATATTTTTCAGGATACTGTTTAGGATGTGCATGGGATTTTATCACTGTTTTGCATTAACTTGTCACTCAATATTGATGCATCGTTATCATTAATTTCGCCTCTGGAATTTTATCTCTATAACCATATCATGGTTCAGCAACTTCACAGCTCCTTCCCGCATGTCACTTCTTTGCCGGTGCATATTGCTCGTCCAACACCATGTATGCTTGCAGGTTATATGATGATGGATATATGATTGCAGCTTCGTCCGTTTCATGATGGACTTTTTTTTTTTTATTTGAGGCCCCTTGCAGGTAACCTCATTTATTCATACATGGTACAATACAGGTTTTAATGTTTTACATAAGGTTTAATGACTTTCCATTAAAAAAATTTAAAAAATCATGTTTTTATAGTGTTATATGTATCATGTACTGAATAAAAAATAATGTAATAATATTGATGTTAAATATTTTTTTCATCCCACTTAATAGTAAAGGCAAACTTATTTGATAGATAAACAAAGAAAAGGCTAGAAATTTGAAAAAAAAGAGAATAATGCGTGGGGGGTCATGGATGGGGAGAACAAAGTTTGATCGTAGCATCATTTGCAACGTTTGTTTACATTTACATGTTTTGTTAGTTTGAGTATTAAATAGATAAATAAAGATGTCATGAGAATCTTTGCCATTTTTTATAAAAAAAGTCTAGATTGTTCTTTTTAAAGGCTATTTCTTTTTCCAATAAGATTCTATTTTCTAAATAAATTTTGAAGCTTTCTATTCTTGGAATTGTTTTGCAGTTTTTCATTTTAATAAAATGGAATTTACATAGAATTATGATATAATTTAGGGCATTGTTAATTTCACCATGTTCTTGAATACCAAAACACACTGTATAAAGACTGAATTTGACATCAATATTTTTTGTTTTTAAATAATTACTGAGTCTATTCCAAATATTTTGTGCAACTGGGCATTCCCAGAAAAGATGTTCCATTGTTTCGTCATGCATATTGCAAAAGTCACAAAGCCTTGATGTTGAAAGTTTACATTTATGTAGATATGTATTGGTTGGTATTATTCTCATCAGAAATTTATACTGGAAATTTCTCAGAATGGTATCATTTGTTGAAATAAAGGGGATTGAAAATATTTTTCTCCAAGTCTGTTCATTCTCTGTACCAAAACTATTTGCCCATTTTTTGCATGAAGTGACTGTCTCTTCTTCCATATTTTTCATTTGTATGTTATATAGCAATTTATTTGGATATTTTACTTTTTCTATTTTTTCCCCTTAATGTTTCAACTCTGCTTTGGGTAAGAATTTCTTTTCTTAACTTGAGTGACTTAAAGACAGATATGGCATTAATAACTTTATGATAATCCATGAAGCTACTTGGTGAAAGATTATATAATCGCTTTGCTTCATCGAAAGGATAGAATTTGTTTATCCTAAAGTCATAAAATTGTTCTACAAATGTGATTCCCTTATCATACCATTCCTTTACAAATAATGTTTTATTTCCACTTTTTATGTTTGAATTGTTCCATATGATATGACAGTTTTCAGGTATGTTGTTTTTATGACTCATATTCTGGATATTAAACCATGCTATAAGTATGTCCTTTAGGAATAGATTTTTACATATCTTTTTTATATCGCGTGTAATTAAATTGCAATCAAAAATTAGATTTCCGCCCAAGTCTTCCAGATACTGTTTGTAAAATAATTTCCAGTGGCCTTGATTTTTTTCATCAATGATTCTTTTTACCCAACAAGATTTTAAGGAATTTAAGAAAGCATAGATATCTGTCAGTTTTAGCCCTCCATCTTCATATGGTTTTGTAAGTAATTTTCTTTTTATTTTGTCTGGTTTTCCATCCCATACAAAATGATAAATACTTTTATTTAATTCATTTAAAATTATGTCTGATGGTTTAGGTAAGACTGTAAGAGGGTAAATGAGTTTTGGTAGAGCAAATGTTTTTATTACAGTTACTTTGCCTAATAACGTCAATTTTCTATGCTGCCACTGTTTAAGGCAATTTTTAAACTGATCAATCTTTGGCATTAGATTTAATTCAAGACGTTTTTGATGATTTGCTATAAACGTAATTCCTAGAGTTTTTGCACTTTCAGAAGTCCATTTGAATTGTTTTTCATTGCAGAATTTACTGTTACTTTTTTTCATTGTCCCCAGTCTTAAAACAATTGATTTATTAAAGTTTAACTGAAGTCCGGATATCTTTCCATATTCTGTGATAACATTAACAAGATTTTCAAAAGATTTTTTTTCACCATTATTGACATAAGTTGCATCATCAGCAAAAAGTGTTTGTTTTATTTCTGTATCATGGACGGTGATTCCTTTTATACTTTCATCTTTTGAGATTTTATTTGATAGTAGTTCCATACAAAGAATAAATAATGAGGTAGACAGAGGACAACCTTGTCTCACACCTCTTTTTATACATATTTCTTCAGACAAAAAACCATTATTTATTATAACAGCAGTTATATTTTTGTAGAATGTTTCAATCCATCTGATAAGACTGTCTCCAAAATTAAAGTGTTTGAGACATCTTAATATAAAATTATGATTTAGTGTATCGAATGCTTTTTCATAATCAGAAAATAGCAGTAACCCCTTCAAATTGTTAGTTTCAATGTGATCAATTATCTCAAAAATCAGTCTGACATTTTCTCCTATGTATCGTCCTTTCATAAAACCAGTTTGGTTTGGGTTTATTAATTTTGTAAGTATTTTCTTTAACCTATTTGATATAGCCTTAGTTGCAATTTTGTAGTCTACATTTAATAGACTTATGGGTCTCCAATTTGACAATTTTGTAAGATCTTTTTCTGGTTTTGGTAATAGAGATATGATACTTTGCTTTTGGAGGTCAGAAAGTTCTGCTTTGTGGTAACAAGCATTAATTGCATTAATATAGTACACCTTTAAATGCTCCCAAAAATGTTTATAAAATTCAGCTGTTAAACCATCTGATCCAGGGCTTTTTTCATTTTTCATTTCTGACAGCGCAATTTTACATTCATATTCATTTAATAGTCCTTCACATTGTTCTGAGTCTTCTTTACTTAATTTATTGATGGAGGAATCGAAAAAATTAATTTTTGTATTTTCATAAGTCTTTATATCATATAATTTCTTGTAATAAGCTGTTGATTCTTTTAATATTTCTTTTACATCTGTGATTATTTTGTTATTTACCTCAAGCTTTTGAATATTTTTTCTTTCTGCATGTCTTTTTTCTAGGTTCGCAAAGTATTTTGTATTTTTTTCATTCATTTCAATTTGTATTGCTTTTGACCTTATCATAATGCCATTTATTCTTTTATCATAGTATGTCTGCAATTCGCTTTTCTTTTCACTAAGTTTCTGCGTATGTTGGGTTGAATTTGAT
>JAFMSR010000002.1:5534270-5551274 GCA_022818135.1 Saxidomus purpurata | reverse complement strand
CTGTCAATAAATACATTGCTTTCATTTTGTAAAATCAACGTTTGGCGAATGAAATGACAAGGAATTGTCGTCAGCATAATTATATAATGTACTTCTGTGTATAAATTAAACGATATCATATATAAACACATTAAACAGTAACGGGTCTAAAATTGAACCCTGAGGCCCACCTTTAGTTATACAAGCCCATGAATTAACAATATTTTCAATTTTTATTTGCAGTTTGCGACCAGTAAAGTAAGATTCCAATAGAATGGAGACTGCCGCAGACAAGCCGTATGATGACAATTTGGCTAGAATGATATCGTAAGGAAGGCGACCTAATGCCTTTGACTAATCAATCAGGACTGCTGCCACATACACATGTTTGTCATGGTCTTGCATCCAGTCGTCCAACAATCTTAGTAGTACAGTCTGGCAACCATAACCTCACATAAAATCACATAAAATGTCAAAAAAGGAAGGTGTGGGTAGTATTCTTACAGGTATGTAGATTTAAGTACATCATCATTCTTCTTAAACAGAGGTGTAACTTGTTTTAAACTATTTGGAAAAGTGTTTGAATAAATGGAGTAATTTATCAAATTTGTTAGCGGTCCAATGAATGAGTCTTTACCATACTTAACTGACATTTTGCCGGCTCCAGATGCTTTCTTTACATAAAACTTATCAATGACTTTTGATATAGTATCGTCATTTACAGGCACACAATTAAAACTGTCTTGGGAGAAATTCTTATATTTAAGGTAAAAACTGGGATGGTCTCGAGGGTTAAAGGGACTAACCCTACACCTAGAAGATTATTTCCCCGAAACATAAATGATGTGTTCAGTAAACGCAAAATAATAAAGAAATACATTTTAAAAGAACAACATATATCGAAAAATGCCCCATTTTAACACAAATAAGCACCATATAGGCCTTCTGTAATAAATCGCATCCACCCTTTTATCGTAGTACAATAACAACTTAACATACAGTATTGAACGGTTTACGGTACCGCATTATATTTTAAATGCTGATTTTACCGATACTGACTGGAATGTATTTCAGTTAAAGTAATGGCACTTGCAAATATTCTATTATTCATGTTTTTAAATTTATTTAGTTTGACACCAGTTGTAGGGAGTGTCTCTTTAAAGTGATAATCTTTACCTATTTTTTCAGAAGTTGTTAAAAAAATTCAGCTTCTTCTGTATTATTTGAAATTATTTTGTCGTTTACATTCAAAATGAGTTTTGGTTGTTTACAAGTCCCCTTTAATAAATAATACATGTAGGGTAAAGAAGGTTGTTTTTTTTACTTAAACAACAAGAGGACCATGGTGGCCCATATCGCTCACCTGAGAACCCTTGCTCCGAAGGTCAAAAAGTAGGTCTAATTGTCTGAAAAATGTCATTGAAAAGTAAATATTGCAATTCTTTTGCAAAACTGTACGTATGGTCCAGTTTCGATCTCTGCAGTTTCAAAAACAAGATGGTCGGTCAAGAGGTCAGCGTACTAGTCACCCAAAGTTAGTACTGAAATCTGTAAAACTGTACATGTGGTCCAAATTTTTTGGATGTAACTTCAAAAATTACAAAATAGGTCAAAAGGTCATGGAAAAGGTCACAGGACGTGGCTAAGTGTGGACAACTTCAACCACAGAGAGATGGTCTGAATAAAGTTGGTAGTGGACCACATGTTTTTCATACTATCTAAGTCTAAGTAAAATAACGTATTACCTGAGTGTGCCCAAATTTAACCCCCGGGGATGATCTGAACAAACTTGGCACAGAGCCACTGGACAATATCGTAAACGAAATATCTAAGCTCTAGGATGTGCTGTTTTAGACTAAAAGTTTTGGTTTTGGTTTTACTACATTAGTCTACGCGTTCCCGAGAATAAGGTCAATATCGACTCGAGGGACATAATTTGAACGATATTGGTAGAGGTACACTAGACAATGCTTTATAAACCAAATATCTAAGCTTTAGTCTTTGTATTATTCTATATCAATGAGGGGACTATGGTGGTCCTATATCGCTCACTTGAGTACCATTGCTCCCCATGCTAAGTTTACAAAGCACCACACAAACATCCAGATATTGCTTGTTCAAAATATGTCCATCAAATATTTTGACCATAATTTTTTTTTAATTTAGTAACAGTGATTCTATTTTTAGCAGTAACATTGATCCCAGATTTGTGAAATTATTAAGAAAAATTGGGTCAACAATTTTTTTTAAAGATTTCCATGAGATACCTATAATGGGATACAAGTGACCCCGCGTGCTATGTCGATTTTGACCCCAGGACGTGATTTGAAAAAAACTTGAAAGAGGACAACTTGATTATGCTGCAAACTAAAAGCCTAAGCAGTGTGCTTTATGGTTTCAGGCAAGAAGAGTTTTGACGATTTCCCTATGAAAATCTATGTTAATCAAATGACCCCGGGCGGGGTCAATTTTGTCTCAGGGGCATGATTTGAACAAACCTTTGCTTATGGTTTTAGACTAGAAACCTTTATAAAATATCCTATATAACTCTATGTAAAAAAAAAAAAAAAAAAAAAAAAAAAAAATAATATCAAACAGGGAATGCCACGTACCAAAAACGCAGCCTCCCCAAAACGAACCCCACAGCACCCAGAAGTGCACACCACCAACACACACACACACACCCACACACGCACACACACACGCACACACAATCATGTACACACACACATATACACTACCAACACACACTAGCATACAAAGCAAACACACGATGTAAAACAAGTAACCACCGGATGTGCTTAATTTTGAAACTAGCGGAATTATTTGAACAATCTTTAGAGAGGATCTCTAGGAGCTGCAATTTATGAAATATGTAAGATCTGGGCTTTGTAGTTTAACAAGAAGATTTTAAAAGTTTCCAATATTAACATAAATGTAAACCCTAAGGCGGGGCCATTTCAGACCCAGAGGCATAATTTGAAGTAAATTGACAGAGGTTGAGTTGACACTGTTAGACTTGACTTTTTATATTTTAACTCGGGGACTTGTGGGTAACGACAAGGAGATTTTTCTATACAACTCTATGTTAAACAAGTCGCCATGTCTACTACAAACTTCACGCCAAATATATCACTCCCATCTTTGTGGTTTTAAACAAGTATATTTTAAAAGTTTTCTTATACAAACAAAAAAACAAAAATAATATCAAACAGGGAATGTCACGTACCAAAAACGCAGCCTCCCCAAAACGAGCAACAATCCCTGAAGGATGAAAATATAACAACAAGTCTTTGTAAAAAAGTGACCTTAGGAAGGGGGCAATTTATTTGTTTGATATTATTTTTGTTTTTAGGCCCTTGGGATATAATTTGAACACCTTTGTAGACCAGACTCACGTTGCCAGCGTTCATTGGTGCTTGAACCTGTCTGTCTCGTTGTTTGTGTATTTGGTGTTTGGTGTACAAAATAAATATTTAAGCTCTAGTTTTGAAATGATTTTCATGCAAAAAAGAAAAAAAGAAAAAGACAAACGGTGCCCGATTATATTTGCGTAAATAAATCCTTTTTGGATCGATTGAATTTATTCAATCGTATGCAAAGTTAACAGAGTATTTCAGACCCTTACGGCCGAACTCTTAACACAAATTTTTGTCGAATACGACCGAAAAGTAGTTCTATATTACTGTCCTCTGTTTTAAAAATTATATAGTAACAGATCTAAATAATATCAAAACATAACAGAATATCATAATATTATATTGTTGTTTTTCTTATAATATGTAACTTAAATCAACGAGGTATCTGTTCTGTATAGAACTATTTTCCTACGCGGTTTTTATCGTCAGACCGGTGTGACATGAGAAATGTAAGACCCGTGAAATACGTATCGCTACACCGGATACACTAAATTCAGTGTTTCCGCGAGAGCGCGTTTTCTGCGGTTTTGACGCACTCATTTTGTCAATGACGCAACAGAAATAGCAAAGAGCGTCTTTTTTAAGCTCCCCAGTGGTGTTTTTGCCACTGACCGTTCCAAGGCGGTGCCCCACTGTGTTCCTTTAATTGTTCGTTTTGTCCTCGTGCTTTGTATGCTAGTGTGTGTTGGTAGTGTACGTGTGTGTGTGTACATGATTGTGTGTATGTGTGTGCTGTGTGTGTGTGTGTGTGTTGGTGGTGTGCACTTCTGGGTGCTGTGGGGCTCGTTTTGGGGAGGCTGCGTTTTTGGTATGTGGCTTTCCCTGTTTGATATTATTTTTGTTTCTATGACGCAATTAAAATGTGTATGATCAAATTACTACAAAACAAGTGACAGGAAATTGTCACAAAACCAGGTTTTCATTTTCCAGTCTGCTGGCCGAGCACAAATGTTTAAATATCTTGAGAAATGTAGGAGGAAGTGGGCACGTGACAGTATTCTTCTATATATAACATATGTGGAAAAAAAGCAAAGGGCCATAATTCAGGCAAAAATTATAAAAAAAAAGAAAAAAAAACTTGCTCTGTGTGGGGTTTGAACCGCTGGTCTCATGAGAAATTTTGTCATCTTACTGTAACAGAATACTCCAAAGTATACAGGACTGGTAATCTATTCTAAAAATAGACAGTAATAATCAATAGTATTCTCCCTTTTATAATAACAGAGTATTCTCCCTTTTATATATACATTGTACTTAAATAAGGAGACACAAAATTGCTAACGGACGGACGGACGGACGACCAGGGGCAGAACATTATATATTCAAAATTCTTTAGTTCACAATTATAGTTCTGTGAAAGTTTGGTTGAAATCCCTTGAGAAATGTAGGAGTTGCACACAGAAGAGTATTTCTCTATATATATTACATTATGTGGAAAAAAAACAAAGGCCCATAATTCTGTAAAAAATGATCAAATCACAAAACCCCGACAATATGCGCCAGGGCACTTGGTGACAACAATTCTGTGAAAGTTTGGTTGAAATCCCTTGAGAAGTGTAGAAGGAGTTGCGCACAGAAGAATTACATATGTGAAAAAAAACAAAGGGCCATAATTCTGTCAAAAATGACCAAATCACAAAACCCGGACAATATGCGCCAGGGCACTTCATGACAATACTTCTGTGAAAGTTTGGTTGAAATCCGTTGAGAAATGTAGGAGGAGTTGCGCACAGAAGAAATTGTTTACGCCCGCCCGCCGACATACCTCAATCTAATAACCAGGATTTTTCCTTCGGAAAACCTGGTTAAAAAACATTTCAAAACCTCTCAAAACGCTTCGAAATGCAAGATAAATTGTTGATAAAATACGCTTCCGGTATGGGATATGTATAATTTTGACCCTATTGCGTCGTCGTTGTCGTCTGATTTCGGACCGACCCGCATTTTGTACCATTGTGTTTTTTGTGTGTGTTGATTCCTATGATACCGTCTTCATAGATTGTAGACGCACAACAAGAGATGGTCGACGAACCGTAATAAGGGAAACAAAAACGTCTTTCTGAGTGATTTTAATGATCCTTTTGTAGTCATTTCGATCAGACTGTCACTATTGAAATGGGTTTCAGTGTGCCAAATAATATCCAAGTTTAATGTCTATGGTTGAATGCACTTATGAAAAATTCGCTTTGTGGACAAATTTGACTTTTGAGATGCAGTGACAAAATGGAAAGCATCCAAAGAGAAACACCTGTTGTCTTGCCAACCCTTTGATTACCCACCATTTTGTGATGTATCACATGCAGTTTTACAGAAGTAAACTGAATAAAACTTCTTTAACACATATTCATGCCTTTTATTTTTTTACAATAAAGGGTATGACCCTCGGAGTTTCTAAATGACCCCCAAATTCTGATACAGGGAATTGGCACCCAGGGTCTTCCTCCTCCATGAAAGCCGGAAGTTGCAATATGACCTTAGCTGTTGGGTGCGACGTTAAATCCGAATTAATTCGCACAATACAATCAACCTTATGGGCATATCCTATAACTTTTGAATGACATTTAAAGTTGTTCAAAGCATAAATTTTCAGTTCGGTTTTGTCAAAATCCATTTCTCAGTTACGATTCACAGCTTAATACTTCATAGGGTAGTTGAACATAGTCACTGAATGACATAATGTAATCACATGGGTTCCTATCGCAAAAGTAAAGTTTACACAAATGGTGAAAGGTCAAAATTTGTGGACAGTTGTGTCTCCAGTTTATAACTTTACTCGTGCAAGGGTTGTCCTGATATTCACACATGTATGTGTACAGTCTATGTTGTCCTGATATTTACACATGTATGTGTACAGTCTATGTTGTCCTGATATTTACACATGTATGTGTGCAGACTGTGTTGTTCAGAGACAATCGATCCTCCAGCACTTTCAGTCCTTTGATTTTTTAAATTTATACTAATTTATTTATTCTCGATTGCGAAACAAGTTCTTACAACTTATATTAATCGCTCTCGAGACTCATTCCAGATGGAATCAACCTCGAAGAGAGAGAGGCAATGTGGAATTATTTGTGTTTTGCCTAAGGACACTACCGACATGGCTATGGTAGGGATCGAACCCGGGACCCTTCGATCCTGAGGCGAACGCTGTGCCACGACCCTTTTTTGACATTATATTTTGAAAGTTTACTTTTGGCAAGTCTATTTCATATTAAAGAACATTGAAAGGGTAAAACTGTAATAACCTAGTCTAATGTATTAGGAACTATAGTCTACTTCAGTAAAGGTACATGCAGACGGGCGGACAAGGTCACAACACGAGTGTTACTCCCGGGGATTTGGACTGTCGGCTTAGGTCTTTCAGCAAATAGGAGACGAATTACTATCATATATTCTTAGTTAAATAAGTGTTTGCCACAAAATAATTGTGGTTAGTAATAAGATATGAAGTCCCAACTTAATCACTATCGCTGTATCATTGAGGTGAAACTAATAATTATATTTCTTTAAGTGAGAGGGACTTGTTCTCATTTCAGAGCGCTGTTACCACTAACTTCCTTTTTGTTGACTTTGTAGAATGTGGAATTCTACAAAGTCAAGAAAAGGTCCAATACTAAGGAAAGCGAAAATTCAAATATACCTTAAAAAGCACAGAAATAAGTTACTTTTAATAAAAAATGAAAGTTGGTATGTAGAAATTCTAAATAAATCACAGTACATGTACAATTATTTTTCTATGCATTATGAAGAAAGTTAAAAAGACCTGAGTGGTCATTTTGTCGATTCACTGAGATTTCAACATAATACACATACTTTTCTTCGTGTTCCAAACACTTTCTGTAAATTTTAACCTGCCAATCTTCATTATTTAGTGTCTTGCATAAGGTAATGTACTTGCCATTGAAATAACTGTCACTTAATTTTCGCTTAGTAGTGGACCTTTAAAAAGGAATTATAAACAGTTTATAGCAAACCTTCCACCAACTGATGAATCCAATGTTGTTATTTAAGGAGGACAAATAAATAACAATTTTAATTGGATTAAATTGAAGTTAATAGAAATTGCATTTAATAAACATGGGTAATAATATCATGACCAAGAATAAACCAAGTATAAAGTTTTAGTCAACATGAAATGTTTATTATGTATCAAACTAATGGGACAATTAAGTTATACTAAGATAGCTCTAGTCACGTTTGTGAAATAAGCTTCCCGAAAAAGCTACTGGAAGATGTCCAACGGACCCAAAGGTTTAAGCAATCTTTTAGTGGTACACATCCTTTACCGGTATCCATTTACCGTACACTTGGATTTAGCGACCTCATCGTTCGTCTGCAACATTATAAATTTGCACAGTGGATCAGTGGTCAATGTCGCATAATCTAATATTATAATCAGTAATTAGTATTCTATTATTGCCTGTTACGATTGAACTTATTTCGAAAAGATAGATCTACAGTGTTAATATTCACTATATTCCAATTTCCATATGCAACCTGAATTCGCGACTTACGAATTTTAAAACGCTGTAGATCTACCTTTTTCGAAGTTCCTGTCCAGATGGTCCTCTACCAAAATGGTTCCAATCATGAGTCCCTGGTCAAAATCGACCTCATCCATGGGCTCACTTGAATTTACATAATTTGGAAAATCTTCAAGGCTGTCGGTCAGTGCTAAGATATTTGGCTTTTAGCATTGCCACAAACCTACATACACATGGATTGGCAACTTTTAAAAATTGATGAAACAATGTCTGGAAAGAAGTTACCCATAATGCCTAGAGTCAGTGTACCTGATTCCGCACACGTTTCATGAAAAATTAACTATTTACACAAAAGAGCTCAAGAATCAAAACATTAACTGCACTGATCATAAAAAATGAACATTCTTTCACATTTTTTTTCTACTTTCACTTTCTTCTATAATGACGTCATACCATTGGTCCGCTTGATTATAAACATCTAAAATGTGACCGGTTGACCTTAAATAGTGGACACGGTTTCGCACACCCTGCTTTTTTTAGAACGACGGATCAGTTAGCAAAACAAATTGATGAAAAAGAAGGAATAACATCTTAAAGCTTGTAAAATTTATATTATTTCACATTTTCTATCTATTTTGTATATATATACAGGGTTGTCATTAAGAGCCGGCTGCCGGCCAAATTGACCGCTTCAATCAAGATTTGCGCCGGCTCAAATCTCGGAAGAAAAAAAAAGCCAACTTAAAATTGCGACGACGATGATATTTTCGTTTGTTTTTGTAAAATAAAATGTATTATATCAGTGATTTTTTTACCTCTGCTTCCTGCGTCCTGGACGCACAGATATTTCCGCGGACGCATTATTTCAATTCATGTGCGTTCGCGGGACGCATTAAAATTATAGCAAAAAGTCCTGTAAATAACGAGTTTTTCCGACTTCTAAACTTTTTTACAGAGTTATTTTTACCTATGCACCGGTCTCGGTAATTTTGTAACGACGATTCTGATTGGATGGTAACGCTACGCTTACCCAATGGTATCTATTGTAAGTTTACTATTCGGAACGTAGTCAATGTACACAAAATCCGTCGTCTGAACATGGGCCCGACAAAAAAAGCAAAAAGTTGACACAAATCAACAAACGCTGTCGTGTTTTTTGAGAGATAGGGAATCTGTGCCAAGCACACCGTTGAGCACATCGGTGACTCACGTGAGCAATGACCCCCAACCACCAAAAAGTGCTAAAATACGCAAATTTAATAAGGACTGGCAGAAATTGTACAGTTGGCTTTCTTACGACGAGGTCACTAAATCAATGTATTGCGATTTGTGCACAAATGCAAAGAAGTGTAATGGAATGGTAAGGACTGCACAATGCACTAACTTTCAACAATCAACTCTTGCAAGACATTCAACTTTAGGGGAACACCAAATGCTGGTACATGCACCAGGTTTACAGCAAGACCTACACAAAGTACGGGAAAAATTTGATTCCAAACAAGATGCAGCTTCTAAAATATTATTTAAGGCTCTCCATTGGATGGTATCTGAAGACATTGCTTTAGTGAAATTCAAATCTTTAATAGAATTTTTACATGAATTAGCACAGGCTGGTCACAGTTTAAGTGACTTAAGCATATTGAAACTGTCAAACATTAATTACAACTCGTCATATACAGTATCTGATTTGCTGAAATCCATGGCAAGTGTTGTAGAAGATGACCTCAAAACTGAACTGGCTGGCTCACCTGTGGTAACTGCTTTAGCAGATGAAAGCACTGACATTTCAAACCACAAGCGTCTTGTTATATACACTCAGATTATATCAGATGATATGAAGCCATCACAGTCTTCGAAATTAGCGGTGGTCCGCTGGCCCGAGGCCACTAGATTTTCTTATTGGCCAGTAAAAACTGCAAGATCACAAGTCCGACTGGCTTGTGGATTTTCAGGGAACGTTTTTCGCTGACTGGATAAGTCTTGTATTTTCATACGAAAAACGTACATAATTGATGTCACATAAACCAGGAAATTATTCTTTTTATTTTTTCCTATGCATCACAAGTCTCGGCAATCAAAAACAGTCGTCTATTGGCTAACATATGAAAGTAGATGGAGCGTGGTTACAAATCTCGGCGATTTCGCCGTCAGTCAAAACTCGATTGTCGTCTGTTGGCTAATATACGAAAGAAGGCGGAGCTAATTAGCCACTACGTGTCAACTAACAGATGTTCGCTCTGGTCGTTATCAAAGGTGTTAATTGATAAACAATCATAAAACTGAAAATAATAGACCCCGGCGAATTTCAAAGACGGAGTTTGTAACACGGATAATGAGCAAAAGTCTCTGACACGACTCTGTGTATTGTTGTTGTTGTTGTATTGTAATTCACAGACTGCCGGAAACATTAAAACACTGACTGAGTTGTGAATGCAAAAAGTATTTATCAATTAATATTTCCAATTGTTCTGTATTTAAATCAAAACGTTCTGTTTTAAAGAACATCGCGGCGTTGCAGCTTGTCCGTTTTTTAGTCATTAATTGTTTCCATCAACTGTTGAAGCCAACGTTTTTCCAGTAACAATTTTCTACTATTTATTTTAATGAATAACCTTTGCCGAAATATTTACTGCATCCTCTTTTATTCATAAAGATAAAGCCGCAGGTGTTACGAGATCAAAGAACAAACGCCGACGCACATTGTACATGTGAGTTTTGTTTGATCTTAGTGAAGCACGTGGCATCAAACAGACCGAGATATTTGACAGTTTGAGACATGTAAAAGTAATTCTAGACAATAGTCTGATAATTTTGGATTATAGAAATAATAGTTTGGAATAGATAATGTTATGAGTAAGTTTATTTTTGGTGATAAAATATATTGAACACGCTATACAAATGTACGTCGGTCGGCAAATATTTTTTAATATAACATGCATACAACTCAAAAACATTTCACGTGTAGACACATTTCTACCAGATATAATAAATTTGAAATTTTATGTCCCGTAAATCCGTTCATTTACCTGTAAAATCACTCGAAGTGCCGCGATTTTACTCCCGCGTCAACTCTTTCTAAATTTGTGTCAAATAACTTTCAGTATTTGTTAATGCTAATCATAATTTGAACATTCTTTTGGACAATTTTTTTATTAAAACTGTTAGTCGCGAAAAAACTGACGACATTCAGGGACATGCAAGCTCGCGAAAATATGTGACAAACGGGGTACAACGTACTTTTGAGCTGATGTAGGCTAGGAATGAAGGTAATTTAAGAGTATTCAGAATATACAATATATGACCTGAACCCTATGACCTGTGGCTCAAACCTAAAAATTCTCACCTTGACTGTTGAAAATCTTATATTTAGGCTGAAGTGTCAATGGCCTTTGAGTTTTAAAGTCTACTGAACACCCTTATTATTTTTCGGGCCAGTGAAAATGCTTTCTGGCCAGTAACAGTCCAGGCAGTGCTGGCCCGAATGGCTTATGGATTTCATATCCAAAAATCATACACTGCATCAACTAGATTTTTAACAAACATACAGTGTGAAGATGCCACAGGGAAGGGTATAGCGAAGTCCATTCTGGAGGAATTTACCAAAAGAGGTGTACCCCCAAGAAAGATCATGAGCCTAGGATCAGATGGTGCGTCTGTAATGACGGGGAAGATAAATGGTAAGTTAATAATAAATTAATAACTGTGCTTGCAAAATCCCTCCGAAACCCGGAAATGAAAGGAGGGAGTCTGTTTTTTTGCCTATCTTATTGTGTTTATCTTCAGCAGGCCTAATACCACAATTGATATAACTGAATATGCTAACCAGGCAACGTATAAATATTTACACAAATAATTTGTTTTTCTCAGGTTGTTCTGCCATAATGAAACGTCAAAATCCTCACATGAATAATGTCCACTGTGTAGCCCACAAGTTAGCACTTTGTACATCACAAGCTGCAGAACACATCCAGGCTTTGAAACAGCACCAGCAAATTCTCACTGACTTGTTCTACTATTTCAAGGTAGGTGACATATTGTTAAAGAAGCAAAATTATAGAATGTTTTACAGTTAAACTGGTCATTAATGCTTCTCTTCCAAATTCTGTTGTATTGAATAAATCAATAATGACTCTGTTTACAGGGCAGTGCTAAGCGAGCAGCTAAAATCCATGATATTCAAGTGCTTCTAGATGACCCTACTCTGACTTACAAGGAAATCCACTCTGTAAGATGGCTATCATACTTCAATGCACTCACAACTGTGTATAGAACCACTGACAGTCTCCTGACATACCTGGCAGAAGTCGGTGTAGAAGACCCCAAGGCCAATGGACTCAAAAAAGAAGGTTATTCATCCATTCATTTAGCTTGAATCAGTTTAATTTGACAGTTTCATATTTCACTACATCATCGTGAACAAACTCTAAAGCTGAGTATGCAATTTTCACTCAGGTGTTTCGCTTTTTGGTTTCAAGTTGATGCATCCTAATTTAAAAAAAGCGTAGATCAGGGTTCAAATTTAGACAAGCATACTCGCTAAAATCGAGTGGAAATTTAGAATAGCGAGTGGCTGTAAAACGAACTCGCATCTTTTAGCGAGTCAATAAAATGCCAGCCAAATCATTTAAATGTCATAATTTACGAAAAAAATCTGACTGTAAATAAACGAAGTTAAAAATATTCATGAAAATGTAGTTTCAGTCGTATCTGGGTCGATAACATTCCTAAAAATAGATCGCTGTTTCCATAGTCGATCATTTCGGAACCCTCGGACAGATAGATTAAATGGTAAATAACGCTATCTGCGTAACGAAGGTTTCGATTGGTTAATAAATTTAGAAACTAAAATTAGACTACAAGATTCCCCAAAACATTGGTGTCATTTAGACCTTCATGAATCTGATAGTATTAAAGTTTTGGCATGTTTAAAGTTAATAAAAATCGTTGTTTGATTTTAGCTAGTAGCTGTTTTATTTAGCTAGTGAACTAAAAAACCACTAGCTAATTTTAGCTAGTAGAAAAAAAAGCTAAATTTGAACCCTGTAGATAAACATAGTTCTATTACAATGCACTTCTAGCATTAAAACTTGAGATTATTGTTCTTTTACCAACCTTCATAGTTTATCATTCATGTATGCCAATTATTAAAAAGCATTCATATTTCCACAGACAAGTACTTGTCGATCACATGCCATATAAAATTATTTCAGATATCCACAGACAAGTTCTTGACAATCACATACCTTATGATGGATGCTATGGCCCCAGTGACTGTACTATCTCAGTTCTTTCAGACAGAAAATGTTGATGTTGCCCTTGTGAAGGTATAACTTATACTTTTATTTTTACATTAACTGAGTATGTCCCTAATTTAACACATAATTATGTTTCAGGGGTTTGACCAAGGTCAATAACACATACACTGTAGTTTCAATGATAATTTTGTTTGTAAGAAAATTTTAACTGCAATGTTATGTATGAAGAAATTAAGTTTTTTTTCTTACTATACTACAGGTGAAGTTGGACCTGTGTTTGACTGACCTGAAAAAAGTTAAAGACTTGGACTTGGCATACCTCATCAAGCTGAAAGAAGACCTGCCACCAGACAGTTCCACTTTTAAGGGCCAACACCACATCTCCAAGTCAAACTTCAAACTGAAGGGCCTTGCAGACCAATTTGTTGATTCATTGATTGACAACATTAAATCACGGTTACTATTTATAAATCATCCATTCTTTTTTATCTTCATTAGTTCATGCTGAGTACCAATAATATCATTGAACCATTTCACTCTCTTTATTTCATTGACATCATTTCAGAAATTGGTCAACATTGTGTTCTTGGACCAGGGTATTCATCTTTATTGAACAGAAGGCAAGATAGCTTTATTTGCACTATGCTATCCCATGACCCTAATTAGCTATGTCTCTATTTTTCCAGGTTCCCAGGAGATGATCTGCTGTCCTCTTTCAGTGTGCTGTCGATGAGACCATTGTCTTTCCTCACTCCATCACAGCTTGAAGAGTATGGTTGTACAGAAATTCAGACCCTGTGTGACTTCTATGGCAGTCCAAAGATCTCATGTTGGAACGAGGATGGTGAACAGCACAAACAAACATCGCCACCTATAATAGATGCTGAAGAAACCTTACAAGAATGGCAACTTGTGAAACGAGTGGTTGTTGCAGAACAGTACCCAAGAGACTCTATGTGGCAGCTTTGGAACCTGATTGTAAAATTTCACAAGGAGTTCCCAAATCTCACAATTCTGGCAAGACTAGCATTAACTTCAAGTGTTCACACAGCTGGTTGTGAGCGTGGTTTTTCTGTTCAGAACAGAATCCTGACAATATTTCGGAATAGACTTTCTACAGATACTCAGGACCAGCTTATGAAGATCAAGCTGAACGGAAGTAACAGGCAGACATTCAATTTCAATTCTGCACTGTCAAAATGGAAAAGTGCCAAGGACAGACGACTATATGAAATGAAATTTAAATTATAAACAAAACTGCACTGTCAAAATGGAAAAGTGCCAAGGACAGACGACTATATGAAATGAAATTTAAATTATAAACAAAAATTGTTTCAGAAGTCTGTTGATGTTATACTGATGACAGATGTTATACTGTTGACAGATGTTATATTGTTTAATTTATGTTCAAGGAAGTAAAAACTCCAACTCATGTAAAGTATTTTTACTCATTCTTTAACGTATATAATGTCCTGAAAATTGGAACTCGCACCTTCAATTTTGGGACTCACAGATTTGTGGTCCAACGAGTCCTTGGACTCATTGGCAGAAATTTGTAAAAAAATCACTGTATATTCGGTAGAAATGTGTCTACACGTGAATTGTTTTTGTGTTGTATGCATATTTATCTAAAAATATTTGCCGACCGACGTACATTTGTATAGCGTCATGGTTCGCACAGGCCTTGAAAAGTACTTGAATTTGGTGCCAAGTGCTTGAAAAGTGCTTGAATTCTGTGCTGGGAAAAAGTCTTTGAAAAGTACTTGAATTTGAAAATGAAACTAGTGAATTTCTTTAAAAGTCATTGAATTTGTATGCTCCGCATAAAAAACGTCCAAAATAATTGTATCACGCCTTAAAATGACGAGAAAACAGTCTATTCGTATCAGTCCAACGAACATGCTCACGTGTGATGTATCAACTACCTACCGGATTCGGGAATTTAGACAGGCTTGCTCCCGGAGTGACTTCCCTTTACCAAAAGTCATGGTCGCGGAAAATTTGTGAAAATGCATTTTCTCATCGACATTGCTCATGAACAATAGTTATAAAGCATGGATAAAGGAATTTAAGGGGAACAAACACAAGTGTAATTGCGTTGTGCTGGATAAACTTATAGACATAGCGCATCATGGGCGAAAATGCGTTGAAGAGTCATCAACGAGAAAAAAAGCATTCAGTGGCATGATAAACAAAATCTGACAAATATACGTTCCAATGAGTCAATACAGTCGTTCCTCATGACAAAAAATCCAGATTTGAATAACAAGTAAATACTGCGATTATCAAGACAACATGTATTTTGCTTGATATTAATTTGAATAACCAAGATACATATTACATTGTCTTCCAAATATGATTTAAGGCGACATTTGACTATGTATATCGACATGAAGTCGGATTTTTCGCATCATTTTAGTCCTTGAAAATTAGAAAAAAGTCCTTGAAAAGTCCTTGAAAAGTACTTGAATTTTGTCGTGGAACTTCTGTATGAACCATGAGCGTGTTCGATATATTTTATCACCAAAAATAAAACTTACTCATAACATTACCTATTCCAGACTCTTATTTTTATAATCCAAAATTATCATACTATTTTAGAGCTACTTTTATATGTCTCAAACTGTCAAATATCTTGGTCTTTTTGATGCCACGTGCGCACGCATGCTTTACTAAGATCAAAGAACGCTCACATGCACAGTGTAGTGTCGGCGATTGGTCTTTGATCTCGTGGCACTTGCGGCTTTATCTTTATGATTAAAAGAGGTTGCAGTACAAATAACTTATTTGGCAAAGGTTATTCATTAAAATAAACAGTAGAAAAACGTTGGCTTTGACAGTTGCTGAAACAATAAATTACTTCAGCCTCCTCAAATTATAATTAAGCCTTCTCCCAAAAAACTTAATGACAACCCTGTATATAGACTACAAGGAATACTTCACTATAGTCACCATCTGCAAATTTATGCAATGGCTTTAACATGCTGTAGAGACTTCAAAACATCAATATTTTGTGACAAAGTTTAGCTAAAACTGTAGCATAGAGTCACTGGGCTGTCCTGCACTGTAAATGAAATTACTCGATTAAATATTTCACTATCTGAAAATATGAAAAATGCTAAATCAAGTTCAGCTATATGTTGGGAGAACAAGAAAAACAACTAATTTTTCACATTATTCTACGTAACAAACATGAAAAAACTTGCAGATTTGCTGAATTATAGACTGAAGTAGATGACTGTTGCATTTCAGTTGTGAAAATTGCCACTTGTATTGATTTTTTTATATTTTTGCAACTGAACCAGTGGCCTCGGTATGATTTGTTTATGTTTACGTCTGCTTTTTCCAAAGCGAGGCTCAGAAACAGGATCATTCCGATGTCATTTTCGTCTGAGACTACCCAAATCCCATAAAAATAAAACAAAAACAAGCCAAAATCAACAACAGTTTATTCAGAATTTACATAGAACTAGAAGGTGTGCGAAACCTCGTCCTGTGCGAAATCGGGTACACTGACTCTAGGGTGCGCTCGGCGGCAGCTGTGATACTGCCCACTTGTGAGACATTGCTTAAATAAAGAAGGGGGAAATGCGATATTTGATTGACACAATCACCATACTTGTCATACAAATCTATTTACGTATCTGACAATAGTTTTATAAGGCATCCATAAAATTAGAGAAAGAAATGAAAAATACAAACCATTAAGCAAAAAATATTGCGAAAAACACGATTAAAACTAATACATTTTAAGCAATTCTCCTCAATTCATTTCAAAATGGCTGACAGCAGACGGACGCGATTCGAAATGCGAAATCTTGCCAATGTCTCGAAGCTCGCGACCAAAAGGTTGAGTTATGTAGGAAA
>JAFMSR010000002.1:5517001-5533770 GCA_022818135.1 Saxidomus purpurata | reverse complement strand
TTGTTGAAAGTTAGTGCATTGTGCAGTCCTTACCATTCCATTACACTTCTTTGCATTTGTGCACAAATCGCAATACATTGATTTAGTGACCTCGTCGTAAGAAAGCCAACTGTACAATTTCTTCCAGTCCTTATTAAATTTGCGTATTTTAGCACTTTTTGGTGGTTGGGGGTCATTGCTCACGTGAGTCACCGATGTGCTCAACGGTGTGCTTGGCACAGATTCCCTATCTCTCAAAAAACACGACAGCGTTTGTTGATTTGTGTCAACTTTTTGCTTTTTTTGTCGGGCCCATGTTCAGACGACGGATTTTGTGTACATTGACTACGTTCCGAATAGTAAACTTACAATAGATACCATTGGGTAAGCGTAGCGTTACCATCCAATCAGAATCGTCGTTACAAAATTACCGAGACCGGTGCATAGGTAAAAATAACTCTGTAAAAAAGTTTAGAAGTCGGAAAAACTCGTTATTTACAGGACTTTTTGCTATAATTTTAATGCGTCCCTGCGAACGCACATGAATTGAAATAATGCGTCCGCGGAAATATCTGTGCGTCCAGGACGCAGGAAGCAGAGGTAAAAAAATCACTGATATAATACATTTTATTTTACAAAAACAAACGAAAATATCATCATCGTCGCAATTTTAAGTTGGCTTTTTTTTTCTTCCGAGATTTGAGCCGGCGCAAATCTTGATTGAAGCGGTCAATTTGGCCGGCAGCCGGCTCTTAATGACAACCCTGTATATATATACAAAATAGATAGAAAATGTGAAATAATATAAATTTTACAAGCTTTAAGATGTTATTCCTTCTTTTTCATCAATTTGTTTTGCTAACTGATCCGTCGTTCTAAAAAAAGCAGGGTGTGCGAAACCGTGTCCACTATTTAAGGTCAACCAGTCACATTTTAGATGTTTATAATCAAGCGGACCAATGGTATGACGTTATTATAGAAGAAAGTGAAAGTAGAAAAAAAATGTGAAAGAATGTTTATTTTTTATGATCAGTGCAGTTAATGTTTTGATTCCTGAGCTCTTTTGTGTAAATAGTTAATTTTTCATGAAACGTGTGCGGAATCAGGTACACTGACTCTAGGCATTATGGGTAACTTCTTTCCAGACATTGTTTTATCAATTTTTAAAAGTTGCCAATCCATGTGTATGTAGGTTTGTGGCAATGCTAAAAGCCAAATATCTTAGCACTGACCGACAGCCTTGAAGATTTTCCAAATTATGTAAATTCAAGTGAGCCCATGGATGAGGTCGATTTTGACCAGGGACTCATGATTGGAACCATTTTGGTAGAGGACCATCTGGACAGGAACTTCGAAAAAGGTAGATCTACAGCGTTTTAAAATTCGTAAGTCGCGAATTCAGGTTGCATATGGAAATTGGAATATAGTGAATATTAACACTGTAGATCTATCTTTTCGAAATAAGTTCAATCGTAACAGGCAATAATAGAATACTAATTACTGATTATAATATTAGATTATGCGACATTGACCACTGATCCACTGTGCAAATTTATAATGTTGCAGACGAACGATGAGGTCGCTAAATCCAAGTGTACGGTAAATGGATACCGGTAAAGGATGTGTACCACTAAAAGATTGCTTAAACCTTTGGGTCCGTTGGACATCTTCCAGTAGCTTTTTCGGGAAGCTTATTTCACAAACGTGACTAGAGCTATCTTAGTATAACTTAATTGTCCCATTAGTTTGATACATAATAAACATTTCATGTTGACTAAAACTTTATACTTGGTTTATTCTTGGTCATGATATTATTACACAGGTTTATTAAATGCAATTTCTATTAACTTCAATTTAATCCAATTAAAATTGTTATTTATTTGTCCTCCTTAAATAACAACATTGGATTCATCAGTTGGTGGAAGGTTTGCTATAAACTGTTTATAATTCCTTTTTAAAGGTCCACTACTAAGCGAAAATTAAGTGACAGTTATTTCAATGGCAAGTACATTACCTTATGCAAGACACTAAATAATGAAGATTGGCAGGTTAAAATTTACAGAAAGTGTTTGGAACACGAAGAAAAGTATGTGTATTATGTTGAAATCTCAGTGAATCGACAAAATGACCACCCAGGTCTTTTTAACTTTCTTCATAATGCATAGAAAAATAATTGTACATGTACTGTGATTTATTTAGAATTTCTACATACCAACTTTCATTTTTTATTAAAAGTAACTTATTTCTGTGCTTTTTAAGGTATATTTGAATTTTCGCTTTCCTTAGTATTGGACCTTTTCTTGACTTTGTAGAATTCCACATTCTACAAAGTCAACAAAAAGGAAGTTAGTGGTAACACCGCTCTGAAATGAGAACAAGTCCCTCTCACTTAAAGAAATATAATTATTAGTTTCACCTCAATGATACAGCGATAGTGATTAAGTTGGGACTTCATATCTTATTACTAACCACAATTATTTTGTGGCAAACACTTATTTAACTAAGAATATATGATAGTAATTCGTCTCCTATTTGCTGAAAGACCTAAGCCGACAGTCCAAATCCCCGGGAGTAACACTCGTGTTGTGACCTTGTCCGCCCGTCTGCATGTACCTTTACTGAAGTAGACTATAGTTCCTAATACATTAGACTAGGTTATTACAGTTTTACCCTTTCAATGTTCTTTAATATGAAACAGACTTGCCAAAAGTAAACTTTCAAAATATAATGTCAAAAAAGGGTCGTGGCACAGCGTTCGCCTCAGGATCGAAGGGTCCCGGGTTCGATCCCTACCATAGCCATGTCGGTAGTGTCCTTAGGCAAGACACAAATAATTCCACATTGCCTCTCTCTCTTCGAGGTTGATTCCATCTGGAATGAGTCTCGAGAGCGATTAATATAAGTTGTAAGAACTTGTTTCGCAATCGAGAATAAATAAATTAGTATAAATTTAAAAAATCAAAGGACTGAAAGTGCTGGAGGATCGATTGTCTCTGAACAACACAGTCTGCACACATACATGTGTAAATATCAGGACAACATAGACTGTACACATACATGTGTAAATATCAGGACAACATAGACTGTACACATACATGTGTGAATATCAGGACAACCCTTGCACGAGTAAAGTTATAAACTGGAGACACAACTGTCCACAAATTTTGACCTTTCACCATTTGTGTAAACTTTACTTTTGCGATAGGAACCCATGTGCTTACATTATGTCATTCAGTGACTATGTTCAACTACCCTATGAAGTATTAAGCTGTGAATCGTAACTGAGAAATGGATTTTGACAAAACTGAACTGAAAATTTATGCTTTGAACAACTTTAAATGTCATTCAAAAGTTATAGGATATGCCCATAAGGTTGATTGTATTGTGCGAATTAATTCGGATTTAACGTCGCACCCAACAGCTAAGGTCATATTGCAACTTCCGGCTTTCATGGAGGAGGAAGACCCTGGGTGCCAATTCCCTGTATCAGAATTTGGGAGTCATTTAGAAACTCCGAGGGTCATACCCTTTATTGTAAAAAAATAAAAGGCATGAATATGTGTTAAAGAAGTTTTATTCAGTTTACTTCTGTAAAACTGCATGTGATACATCACAAAATGGTGGGTAATCAAAGGGTTGGCAAGACAACAGGTGTTTCTCTTTGGATGCTTTCCATTTTGTCACTGCATCTCAAAAGTCAAATTTGTCCACAAAGCGAATTTTTCATAAGTGCATTCAACCATAGACATTAAACTTGGATATTATTTGGCACACTGAAACCCATTTCAATAGTGACAGTCTGATCGAAATGACTACAAAATGATCATTAAAATCACTCAGAAAGACGTTTTTGTTTCCCTTATTACGGTTCGTCGACCATCTCTTGTTGTGCGTCTACAATCTATGAAGACGGTATCATAGGAATCAACACACACAAAAACACAATGGTACAAAATGCGGGTCGGTCCGAAATCAGACGACAACGACGACGCAATAGGGTCAAAATTATACATATCCCATACCGGAAGCGTATTTTATCAACAATTTATCTTGCATTTCGAAGCGTTTTGAGAGGTTTTGAAATGTTTTTTAACCAGGTTTTCCGAAGGAAAAATCCTGGTTATTAGATTGAGGTATGTCGGCGGGCGGGCGTAAACAATTTCTTCTGTGCGCAACTCCTCCTACATTTCTCAACGGATTTCAACCAAACTTTCACAGAAGTATTGTCATGAAGTGCCCTGGCGCATATTGTCCGGGTTTTGTGATTTGGTCATTTTTGACAGAATTATGGCCCTTTGTTTTTTTTCACATATGTAATTCTTCTGTGCGCAACTCCTTCTACACTTCTCAAGGGATTTCAACCAAACTTTCACAGAATTGTTGTCACCAAGTGCCCTGGCGCATATTGTCGGGGTTTTGTGATTTGATCATTTTTGACAGAATTATGGGCCTTTGTTTTTTTCCACATAATGTAATATATATAGAGAAATACTCTTCTGTGTGCAACTCCTACATTTCTCAAGGGATTTCAACCAAACTTTCACAGAACTATAATTGTGAACTAAAGAATTTTGAATATATAATGTTCTGCCCCTGGTCGTCCGTCCGTCCGTCCGTTAGCAATTTTGTGTCTCCTTATTTAAGTACAATGTATATATAAAAGGGAGAATACTCTGTTATTATAAAAGGGAGAATACTATTGATTATTACTGTCTATTTTTAGAATAGATTACCAGTCCTGTATACTTTGGAGTATTCTGTTACAGTAAGATGACAAAATTTCTCATGAGACCAGCGGTTCAAACCCCACACAGAGCAAGTTTTTTTTTTCGTTTTTTTTTATAATTTTTGCCTGAATTATGGCCCTTTGCTTTTTTTCAACATATGTTATATATAGAAGAATACTGTCACGTGCCCACTTCCTCCTACATTTCTCAAGATATTTAAACATTTGTGCTCGGCCAGCAGACTGGAAAATGAAAACCTGGTTTTGTGACAATTTCCTGTCACTTGTTTTGTAGTAATTTGATCATACACATTTTAATTGCGTCATAGAAACAAAAATAATATCAAACAGGGAAAGCCACATACCAAAAACGCAGCCTCCCCAAAACGAGCCCCACAGCACCCAGAAGTGCACACCACCAACACACACACACACACACACAACACACACATACACACAATCATGTACACACACACACGTACACTACCAACACACACTAGCATACAAAGCACGAGGACAAAACGAACAATTAAAGGAACACAGTGGGGCACCGCCTTGGAACGGTCAGTGGCAAAAACACCACTGGGGAGCTTAAAAAAGACGCTCTTTGCTATTTCTGTTGCGTCATTGACAAAATGAGTGCGTCAAAACCGCAGCAAACGCGCTCTCGCGGAAACACTGAATTTAGTGTATCCGGTGTAGCGATACGTATTTCACGGGTCTTACATTTCTCATGTCATACCGGTCTGACGATAAAAACCGCGTAGGAAAATAGTTCTATTCAGAACAGATACCTCGTTGATTTAAGTTACATATTATAAGAAAAACAACAATATAATATTATGATATTCTGTTATGTTTTGATATTATTTAGATCTGTTACTATATAATTTTTAAAACAGAGGACAGTAATATAGAACTACTTTTCGGTCGTATTCGACAAAAATTTGTGTTAAGAGTTCGGCCGTAAGGGTCTGAAATACTCTGTTAACTTTGCATACGATTGAATAAATTCAATCGATCCAAAAAGGATTTATTTACGCAAATATAATCGGACACCGTTTTTCTTTTTCTTTTTTTTTTGCATAACAATCATTTCAAAACTAGAGCTTAAATATTTATTTTGTACACCAAACACCAAATACACAAACAACGAGACAGACAGGTTCAAGCACCAATGAACGCTGGCAACGTGAGTCTGGTCTACAAAGGTGTTCAAATTATATCCCAAGGGCCTAAATTGCCCCCTTCCTAAGGTCACTTTTTTACAAAGACTTGTTGTTATATTTTCATCCTTCAGGGATTGTTGCTCGTTTTGGGGAGGCTGCGTTTTTGGTACGTGGCATTCCCTGTTTGATATTATTTTTGTTTTTTTGTTTGTATAAGAAAACTTTTAAAATATACTTGTTTAAAACCACAAAGATTGGAGTGATATATTTGGCGTGAAGTTTGTAGTAGACATGGCGACTTGTTTAACATAGAGTTGTATAGAAAAATCTCCTTGTCGTTACCCACAAGTCCCCGAGTTAAAATATAAAAAGTCAAGTCTAACAGTGTCAACTCAACCTCTGTCAATTTACTTCAAATTATGCCTCTGGGTCTGAAATGGCCCCGCCTTAGGGTTTACATTTATGTTAATATTGGAAACTTTTAAAATCTTCTTGTTAAACTACAATGCCCAGATCTTACATATTTCATAAATTGCAGCTCCTAGAGATCCTCTCTAAAGATTGTTCAAATAATTCCGCTAGTTTCAAAATTAAGCACATCCGGTGGTTACTTGTTTTACATAGAGTTATATAGGAAATTTTATAAAGGTTTCTTGTCTAAAACCATAAGCAAAGGTTTGTTCAAATCATGCCCCTGAGACAAAATTGACCCCGCCCGGGGTCATTGGATTAACATAGATTTTCATAGGGAAATCGTCAAAAATCTTCTTGCCTGAAACCATAAAGCACACTGCTTAGGCTTTTAGTTTGCAGCATAATCAAGTTGTCCTCTTTCAAGTTTTTTTCAAATCACTTCCTGGGGTCAAAATCGACTTGGCACGCGGGGTCACTTGTATCCCATTATAGGTATCTCATGGAAATCTTTAAAAAAATTGTTGACCCAATTTTTCTTAATAATTTCACAAATCTGGGATCAATGTTACTGCTAAAAGTAGAATCACTGTTACTAAATTAAAAAAAAAATTATGGTCAAAATATTTGATGGACATATTTTGAACAAGCAATATCTGGATGTTTGTGTGGTGCTTTGTAAACTTGGCATGGGGGCAATGGTACTCAAGTGAGCGATATAGGACCACCATAGTCCCCTCATTGATATAGAATAATACAAAGGCTAAAGCTTAGATATTTGGTTTATAAAGCATTGTCTAGTGTACCTCTACCAATATCGTTCAAATTATGTCCCTCGAGTCGATATTGACCTTATTCTCGGGAACGCGTAGACTAATGTAGTAAAACCAAAACCCTAGAGCTTAGATATTTCGTTTACGATATTGTCCAGTGGCTCTGTGCCAAGTTTGCTCAGATCATCCCCGGGGGTTAAATTTGGGCACACTCAGGTAATACGTTATTTTACTTAGACTTAGATAGTATGAAAAACATGTGGTCCACTACCAACTTTATTCAGACCATCTCTCTGTGGTTGAAGTTGTCCACACTTAGCCACGTCCTGTGACCTTTTCCATGACCTTTTGACCTATTTTGTAATTTTTGAAGTTACATCCAAAAAATTTGGACCACATGTACAGTTTTACAGATTTCAGTACTAACTTTGGGTGACTAGTACGCTGACCTCTTGACCGACCATCTTGTTTTTGAAACTGCAGAGATCGAAACTGGACCATACGTACAGTTTTGCAAAAGAATTGCAATATGTACTTTTCAATGACATTTTTCAGACAATTAGACCTACTTTTTGACCTTCGGAGCAAGGGTTCTCAGGTGAGCGATATGGGCCACCATGGTCCTCTTGTTGATTAAGTAAAAAAAACAACCTTCTTTACCCTACATGTATTATTTATTAAAGGGGACTTGTAAACAACCAAAACTCATTTTGAATGTAAACGACAAAATAATTTCAAATAATACAGAAGAAGCTGAATTTTTTTAACAACTTGTTCACAAGTGTTTCTGAAAAAATAGGTAAAGATTATCACTTTAAAGAGACACTCCCTACAACTGGTGTCAAACTAAATAAATTTAAAAACATGAATAATAGAATATTTGCAAGTGCCATTACTTTAACTGAAATACATTCCAGTCAGTATCGGTAAAATCAGCATTTAAAATATAATGCGGTACCGTAAACCGTTCAATACTGTATGTTAAGTTGTTATTGTACTACGATAAAAGGGTGGATGCGATTTATTACAGAAGGCCTATATGGTGCTTATTTGTGTTAAAATGGGGCATTTTTCGATATATCTTGTTCTTTTAAAATGTATTTCTTTATTATTTTGCGTTTACTGAACACATCATTTATGTTTCGGGGAAATAATCTTCTAGGTGTAGGGTTAGTCCCTTTAACCCTCGAGACCATCCCAGTTTTTACCTTAAATATAAGAATTTCTCCCAAGACAGTTTTAATTGTGTGCCTGTAAATGACGATACTATATCAAAAGTCATTGATAAGTTTTATGTAAAGAAAGCATCTGGAGCCGGCAAAATGTCAGTTAAGTATGGTAAAGACTCATTCATTGGACCGCTAACAAATTTGATAAATTACTCCATTTATTCAAACACTTTTCCAAATAGTTTAAAACAAGTTACACCTCTGTTTAAGAAGAATGATGATGTACTTAAATCTACATACCTGTAAGAATACTACCCACACCTTCCTTTTTTGACATTTTATGTGATTTTATGTGAGGTTATGGTTGCCAGACTGTACTACTAAGATTGTTGGACGACTGGATGCAAGACCATGACAAACATGTGTATGTGGCAGCAGTCCTGATTGATTAGTCAAAGGCATTAGGTCGCCTTCCTTACGATATCATTCTAGCCAAATTGTCATCATACGGGTGATGTGGGGTTCGTTTTGGGGAGGCTGCGTTTTTGGTGCGTGGCATTCCCTGTTTGATATTATTTTTGTTTTTTTGTCTGCGGCAGTCTCCATTCTATTGGAATCTTACTTTACTGGTCGCAAACTGCAAATAAAAATTGAAAATATTGTTAATTCATGGGCTTGTATAACTAAAGGTGGGCCTCAGGGTTCAATTTTAGACCCGTTACTGTTTAATGTGTTTATATATGATATCGTTTAATTTATACACAGAAGTACATTATATAATTATGCTGACGACAATTCCTTGTCATTTCATTCGCCAAACGTTGATTTTACAAAATGAAAGCAATGTATTTATTGACAGGTCTAAATACAACAAAATGCAAGCCAATCCAGACAAATTTCAGTCTATAGCAGTAGGCAAAAGATCTTTTTTGAAACATCGAGTTTTTGAAATAGGGTATAGTAACATAACCTGTAGAGACACAGTTAAACTATTGGGTGTAAATTTTGACAATCACATTGGGAGCATCTATAAAAAGGCCGGAAAGCGGCTAAACATTTTGAAACAAATTGGAAAATACTTGATTAAACTGCGTTTTTGGTACGTGGCATTCCCTGTTTGATATTATTTTTGTTTTTAACAAGCTGACACCTTTTCATACTTTATTTTGTCAAATTTCAATTTCTACTCTTAAGGTTTGGCATTTTTGTTTTGAAACAAATACTCAAAAAATGGAAAAGAGACGTGTGTACGGTGATTACTCCTTTTCTTGCAATGAACTATTAAGTAGAATCAAGCTTCCTTCATTACATATTAGACGCTACATAAACTTTTAAAATATTGAATGATTTTGCATCTGAGGTTTGAGCTGGCTTGGTTTGGAAAAGAAAGTCATCAATAAATTTTCGTTATTAAAATATTTTAGAAAAAAAAAAAAAATATATCAAAAATAAGACTCACGTTTCATAACTACAAAATTTGGTAAACACCGTTTCAGAAATTTTGCTACTGTAATGTAGAACTCCCTTCATGAGAAATTTAAATCTGCCTCCAGTTTTAATCAATTTTTGCAATTGTATATATAATGTCCCATCGGACAGGTGAAAACTGTAAATATATTGCTTGCAACTAGTTTCTCATCACGGGTGCAGCACTTCAGTTAGACAGTATTTTTTATGTTTGATGATAAATCGTATTCGTCAAAAGGTGTTTCTTATTTTCATTTCTATCAAGTGTTTTTAAATTTGATATCTCTCTGTCTCTGTCTGTCTCTGTCTGTCTCTCTGTCTCTGTCTGTCTCTCTGTCTGTCTCTGTGTCTCTCTGTGTTTCTGTCTCTGTTTCTGTCTGTCTCTGTCTCCCTCTCTCTGTCTGTCTCTCTCTGTCTCTGTCTCTCTCTGTCTCTGTCTCTCTCTCTCTCTCACTCTGTCTCTGTCTCTCTCTCTCTCTGTCTGTCTGTCTCTCTGTCTCTCTCTCTCTCTCTCTTGCATAATTATCTAAACATTATGTGTTGTTGTTTACCTGCTTTTTGTGTGCTTCTTTTATTCATCCTTTCAAATGTTACCACACAGTCATTCAATGTCTTAAAATATTGTATTTCAATGCTTGTTAAAAATTTTTGTTTCAAATATGGATACATGTATTAAGATATATCTTATTTTATTTTGTCTTATCTTACTACAGCTTTTAGTAATATAAAACCTGAAGTACAATTATACCGGATACTAGAGTTTAGTTTACTTTTGTTTTCGTCTGCTCAAAGACTCTGAGGCAGGTGCTCATTTAAAAGACTAAATGAACTCAGCGTTTTTTAAACATGTATAAAGTATACTAAAATTATTTCAGATAAAGATAACTTTATATTTTTGAAGAGATCAGTTACAGGGAATTTGTTTTTATATAAAAGAAAGCAATTTTAGCTAGTTCGTCATATATTTTCGCGATAAGAATTGCCGATAGTCAAACTTGTAAACAACGGCCGGTCAAGTGAAACAATGAAAGCGGCCGTTGTTTGCAGGTGACCTTTGTTCGGAGGTGTGGGCAGTTGATGTATTTTCATCATACTCAACATAGAGTCAGTGTACCCGATTTCGCACAGGACGCGGTTTCGCACACCTTCTAGTTTAATGTAAATTCTGAATAAACTGTTGTTGATTTTGGCTTGTTTTTTTGTTTTATGTGTATGGGATTTGGATACTCAGACAAAAATGACACCGGAAGGATCCTGTTTTTGAGTAGCAGACGTAAACATAAACAAATCATACCGAGGCCACTTGTTTAGTTGCAAAATTATAAAAAAAAAAATCAATGCAAGTGGCTCTTTTCATAACTGAAATGCAACAGTCATTTACTTCAATCTATAATCCAGCGAATCTGCAAGATTTTTCAGGTTTGTTACGTAGAACAATGTGAAAAATCAGTTGTTTTTCTTGTTCTCCCAACATATAGCTGAACTTGATTTAGCATTTTTCATATTTTCGGATAGTGAAATATTTAATCGAGTAATTTAATTTACAGTGCAGGACGGCCCAGTGACTCTATGCTAAAGTTTTAGCTAAACTTTGTTACAAAATATTGATGTTTTGGAGTCTCTACAGCATGTTAAAGCCATTGCATAAATTTGCAGATGGTGACTTTAGTGTGGTATTCTTTGTAGTCTGTATATATACAAAATAGATAGAAAATGTGAAATAATATCAATTTTACAAGCTTTAAGATGTTATTCCTTCTTTTTCATCAACTTGTTTTGGTAACTGATCCGTCGTTCTAAAAATAGCAGGGTGTGCGAAACCGGGTCCACTATTGAAGGTGAACCGGTCACATTTTAGATGTTTATAATCGAGCGGGCCAATGGTATGACGTCACTATAGAAGTAAGTGAAAGTAGAAAAAAACTGTGAAAGAATGTTCATTTCTTATGATCAGTACAGTAAATGTTTTGATTTTTGAGCTCTTTTGAGTAAATATTTAATTTGTCATGAAAAGTGTGCGAAATCGGGTACATATACTCTAGTTTATCAAGTTTCGTCATATCACATGCTATAAGCAATTAAGCATTATCTTAATAATGATCTATCTGAATTTCGTGCATATGGTTTAATTATGCAAACGGTCGCACATGACAAATCAAATGACAAAATGATTGTGTATCGTATCAACAATGGCAGAATTTAGTTAATCTGCCTTAAAACGCTTTAATAAGCCAGAAACTGTCACGCTGATCACTTTTTCGAAACAGGAAACGATCATTTAATTAACGTGGATTACACCCCTTTGCCGTTGTTTAATTTCATTGCCGATTGTGAATAAAAATACAACGGCTAATTTACGAGATTAAAGTTTGTGTTTTTCAGTTTGATTGTAATAAATCAAACGATTTACTCGATGTGAATGCATTAATTAGCAGAAATAAACTATTATTTAGTTGCACAATGAAAACTGCGACTCCAAATTACGAAGATGTGAATGCATCAAATAAACAATCAAGCAATTTTGGCAATTACCGGACAGTTTGAACGGATTAATTTTACGTGCGAAGGTGACAATTAAATGTTAGCACTTCTTTTCATCACCAAAAGCATCTTTGATTATTGTGCCCGTCGTTTGAGGTGCAAACAACTTTACAAGAAACAAAATGCTCTGATTCAGCCAGCTGTAAAAATTTCAGTGGCCGTTGTTCGCATCACGGACCTGATGACGAGAAGCTTTTTTACTGGCTGCTGACCATGGACAACAGGTGGTCGCTATTCCCGGCCCTTTTTAGAGCAAATTTGGACGGGGGAATTCAGACTGGCCGTTGTCCGCAGGTGGCAGCTAGTAACAGGTGGCCGTTAGCACAAGTTTGACTGTATTTTGGAAAAATGACACTAAAAGATTAGTGTTTTTAGAGGAAACAATAACTACCTTTAAAAAAGATAGTCGGCGAAATGGCTAGTATATGAAAGCGATTGTTAGCTAGATTTTTATAGTAAAAATTAATTTTATTCTGTGGGAATGCGCCAAATGTCACAAATGGTGAGGAAAAAAGAAAGAAACTAGACTGGGATTCGAACCCATGTACCTTCCCTTGCAAAGTTGTTAAACCTAATGCTCTCCAGACTGAGCTAACCAGCCTCTAACTTGTCAATTATGTCCCTAATAGTAATTGAATATCTATCGCGACATGTGTATCAGGAAAACATTGAACTTAATCCTTGTTTTTTTATAAATATACTACTGGAATTATTGACTGTTACTCACTGGCCGAGAAAGTATAAATACTCTCAGTTATAATTATTCACATTAATTTGGAGGTAACACCATAATTATTATGTTGATATATATGAATTTATTTATGTACTTAAATAATCAACCCATTCAGAATAAAAGACAGAAAACGCAAGAGTATCAGCGATGATTAGCCGATAATCAACCGTCAAACAAGTCACTACGCTCCAAGCACGCCACTTATTAAATGATTTAACCAAGTTTAACAAAATTAAAAGGTTTGATGTTTTCATAACGGTCAAAACAAATTTACACATCGATTGTGGGGTGTCCACGCACCTATAATGTGATAAATTATCGGAAACCTTTTGCGTTCTGATTTGATGAGATTGCATAACGGGCGACGCCTTCAAATTTATCAGCTGTCAAACGGCGTATTGCAGATTGCGATGATTATTGTCCTGCCTTTCCTCAAAGTTTTATGCAACCGTGGAATCGTTGTCGGATTATTAGCATTCTTTTCAAAAATTGTGTGTAAAAAGATACACGGATTTAAGCGTTCTTGTGAACCATTTCTACAGGTATAGTTAACTAATGTTTGAAATTAGCGGTTGCTTGTGTAAATACGGAAAACATCGTCAAATACGTCCTTACAAATGCATGATTTCCTGCTAAAATAATATCTCCCGGCGATTTTGCAAAAATCTCCCAGCATTAAATAACTCAATTCTTTGTGGCATGTATGGCTCATGTTTTAATTTTTTAAACAACAGAAAAAAATAGCGGTGTTCAACAGTTGATGTAGTGAAGTGACTCCAAAATGAAGATTGTTTACAACTTAATTACCGCCAATTTTCACCAATGTTTACTTGACCTAGTTAGAGAGAGATAATATCACTGTTAAAGTTTTATCTAATTCAACTGTGAAATTGTTTAGCTACATCTTTGGAGAGAAATAACTCGAAAATTGGCTTGTTTGCAATGTAAATTATGTCTTTTTTTTTTACCAGTACGATTAATGTACAAATTAAAAAAAAATTAATATTGCCTCAAAATATAATTTATTTTGCTAGATTTACTAATAGGGAAAAAAATTAACACCCAATTGTTTTATTTAATTCTGCATTTATTATGTAAATATCAAATATTTCTAATGGAACCAAGTAGATCTTTTTCTGAGGCAAACGTTTCTGAAATGGTGCTTTTTCATGCAATGTCTCAATATGTGTCTTTTAAAATGCTATAAACATTGCAATAATGTTTAATTAACTAAATAAAGATACAGGTATTTGTATATTTTTTGAAGAAATTGCAAAAAAATGTTTTGTTTCGGTCAGATTACGGAACTTAAAACATGGGCTCCCATGAAACAGTTAAAATTTCTGCAGCAACAAAGTAGGCCTTATTAAAGTTAATAGGAAATAAAGTATTGTCATAATTTAAAACATTGTCTATCACCCTCACGTTTAACACTTTGTTCTTATATATTTTGGTCAAAATGATTTTTGGGTCGATTGTTAAAATCGAACCAAAGTTAACAGAGTATATCGGCCCCTTACGGCCGAACGCACAACATACAAACAAGTAGTTCCATATAAACATTTGTTAGGCATTATAGCGATTTCTGTTTTCAAAATTATATAGTAATAAATCTAAATAATTTAAAAACATTTCAGAATAGAATAATATTATTTCGTTGCTATTCTTTAAATGTGTAATTAATCGTAAATACTATCGATGCGCGAACGAACGACTTGGACATACAAATTTATAACAACTCGTTTTTTACCTGTAACTCTATAGTCGGCGGACATAGAGCAGTTGGTAGAGAATGCGCTGACTTACTGCGGCGGACGCGAGTTCAAAACCCATCTAATACAGTTTTTTTTAAAAAATTTTTTTTCTGTTTTACTTATTATTTTAAGACTAAACCATTTTCAATGTTTTACGGCAAATAATCATAGAAAACTTCATTCAT
This sequence comes from Saxidomus purpurata, assembly GCA_022818135.1. Taxonomy (NCBI): domain Eukaryota; kingdom Metazoa; phylum Mollusca; class Bivalvia; order Venerida; family Veneridae; genus Saxidomus; species Saxidomus purpurata. The sequence continues at coordinate 5,518,863 of JAFMSR010000002.1, read as the reverse complement.
GTCAAGCTTATAAGGATAATGTTAATAAGACATACTGTATACATATTATTCGATAACAGTAAAGTTCAGTCAGTAGTCGTGTCAGGTTTTGCTTGTACAACCAGAATTGGTTTCCTTGGGTTCTTTTCGGGCCATGCCTCAACAGCAATCATCACCAATTTCTAGAATATTTACATGTCAGTTTTGTTTGTGGGCCCACTGTGATACTTTGTATCACTGTTTTCCTTGTTCAGTTATTAATTTACTCTGTGTCTTCTTTGATCTTGCTCATTGTTCAGTTTTTGCCTACAATTTAGGATAGGAATTTATTTTGTATTATTGACACAATACACTCAACCCTATGGGCAAATCCCATAACTTTTGAATGACATTAAAAGTTGTGCAAACTTTGAATTTTCAGTTCAGGTTTGTAAAATTCCACTTCTCAGTTACCATTTACAGCTATGATACTTTATAGGGTAGTTGAACATACATGTAGTCACTGAATGCAAAAGGTAAGCACATGGGTTCCTATCAAAAGTAAAGTTTACACATATGGTTAAAGGTCAAACTCTGTGGACATTTGTGTCTCCAGTTTGTTGATAACTTTACTCATGCATGGGTTGCCCTGATATTTACACATGTATGTGTACAGTCTGTGTTGTTCAGAGACAATCGACCCTCCAGCACTTTCAGTCCTTTGATTTCACAAATGTGAGTATTACCCCTCTTATTTTTACAATTCAAAGGGCCCTTCCCCATTCATAAAGGACTGGAAAAAAACACTGGAACCCTATTCATTTGCAGTAGAATTTTAAAAATAACATTTAGCCTCAGTCCCTGGCCCTGGGATATTTATCAGAATATGCAACAGGATTCAGTGTTGATTAAATTTTCCATAAAACTTGACATTGTCTTTTTTGACAGTTATAAAATGTTAAATTTTGAGAAAAGTTTTTGTGACACAAATATACCATTTGGTCAATTGGTGTGTGCTGAAACATGTGTCTCATAATGTAACCTAACAGTATTAACTTAGGTGGTTTTTTTTTTTCATGTCGATTTATTTTTTCAGTCTAAAAGTAAACTGATCTTCGCCGCACTTTGATCAAACAATGCCAAATTACTGAATCATCATCATATGCATTTACAGTAAAAGCACTTTGAAAAATGAAATATTGACAAAAATTGAAATGAGCATCTTATTTATTAGCAAAATATATAAAATATACAAAGTGCCAGAGTGAGCTATTAGGATCGCATTCCCTCCGGCGTCTGTCCGTCCATCTGTCCACTGGGCCAATGTTGATGAAACTTGGCAGGGATGTTCCTTGCATGAAGCTCTATCAAAGTTGTTCAAAGAATTCCATTCCATGCAGAACTCTGGTTGCTATGGCAACAAATAGGAAAAACTTAAAAAATCTTCTCTAAAACCGCAAGGCCTAGAGGTAAACTATTTAGCATCTGGCATTGTCTAGTGCACCTCTACCAAGATTGTTCAAATTATGACCCCCAGGTCAAAATTGACCCCACCTGGGGGCGGGGGGTCACTTGGTTTAAAATAGGCTTATAAGAAAAACTTTAAAAATCTTCTTCTCTTAAACCTGAAGACCTGGTTTCTTTTACTTTCGTTGTTCACGGCACGCCATTACCAAAATTCGGTTCGGTACGGTACGGCCCAGTTTTTACTGTTGGTATTCAGTGTAAAGGGAAGTAACCCCTTTGAAGAGCCCAAATAAACTTAGAGATATTGATTAACCAACGGTGGTGCATGATTTAATTATAATTCGGCAAGTTTACTAAAATGTCTGTTCAAATGTTTTGGTCGCCAGTTTAGCAATATTTTGGTTTCGAATCGGTGGGAATGAAAATAATTATAAAGT
>JAFMSR010000002.1:5496986-5510999 GCA_022818135.1 Saxidomus purpurata | reverse complement strand
TTGGGTGAGCATCCCATCCCCCCCACCCGCAATTTTTTTTTCTCGGATTTACCTCAATTTAAAAAAATGACCCAAGCGGCCTTAATTATCCGTTCACCCTTAACTTATTAATAGAGCAAAACAATGAAAACGGCAAAAATTTAGATACATCTTTTGGCCACTACCAAGAAAATTTTATTTAAAAAATACCCCCACCCATCAAATAAAAATAGCTTGTCGTCTATCCCCCCCCCCATTTTTTCCTGGAACAGCCCTTAGCACGATTTTTTTCGACGTAGTCGTATACTTTTGATTTGAACTTCCGTTGGTATGGACGCGTTGCTAACCAACTTCGTTATAATGTGACCAATCAGAATCTGCAAATTATTGGCTAGCGTTTCGGTACCGGAATAAGCAGTGTACTGCCCGGGAGCCTTCTGAAACACAAAATGTGTATATTTTTTTTATATTATAGTTATTTATAATAAATCATGTTGCAAAAAAGAAAAAACAGAACACGTTATGTCAAGGTTTCTGGACAGTACGAAGATCAACTTTTGTATTCAACGAGGTGTTGTCCGGGGCCGGACATCTAGCGTCATTGATTATTGGCTAGCGTTTCGGTACCGGAATAAGCAGTGTACTGCCCGGGAGCCTTCTGAAACACAAAATGTGTTTATTACGTCACCTACGTCGACCATCTTTTTTTTAAAGATATTACTTGTTTAAAATCTGGATACTATCGTAACAGCATATGAAACAACGGCATTTATTCCGGCTAGAAAATGGATGAGACATGCATTCCTTTTGTAATGTATTAATGATATTTCACAATTATGTTTATATTTTTATAACATATGACAAACATATGATATGCATGTACATGTAAATAAATCGTATACATAACTTATTCTATATTATTAGTGACGCACCGCTAAATCTATTCTTGGTTTCGGCCGCTGCCAGGCTTCTATATTGGATATAACAATATTCGGATATAAAGATATCAATTCTACGATCCCCTGAATATCGTTATAAGCAGAGTTTACTGTAAATGTTATCAGACATGGGAAGCACAATAACAATAGCTCATCTTTTGACCATAGCTCAGGTAATCTAAAACCTGATGTCTGAATTATGCATACAAACTGTCTCACCTGAGAATCTGTAAATCCAACTGATCCTGAAATGTCTCCTAGACCTAATGCTTCCAACACATCTGAAGTACCCTCAATTGATCTTTTTAAATTTTTCAGAGAAACTTGAGACATTATTTACACAGAGTCGACCAGTGAAGCAATATTTCCACTTTCAATCAACTTTTGAAAATAGAACATGATACAGCAGTGTATTCATACAATTACAATATAAGACAATCTAGCTGGCAACCATCTCCAGTGAAATAAAATATTTCACAATTTCCAAAAAAAAACAGTAAGTCAATCTGGAGCAGATTTGTTAGGTTATTCTCTGACATTGCTCATTTTCGACAGTTTATTTACAATCTCCTTGATCTTGTACTTGCTGCTTTTTCAGCCTGTCACAATCAATTTTTCACTACAATAAAGTGGGTGAACTCAGAATATGATTTATACAGAACGCTTTGTTCCACTGTTGAGAAAAACACAGAGACATTAACCACTAGGTTATTATTATACCGAACCCTTGCTTGAGTTTTTCACCTTTTTACCTTTCTTCCTATTTTGTCAAGCTGCAACCTATTGCCGTCTACTGATACTAGATCTTTCTTTATCTGATCAATGTTATTTTTTAAATCTTCTGCTGCTATTTCCTCTATCTTGTCTGAAGGAAGATTTAGAATAAGTCCACCAAGATCAGACACTAGGCCACTGGTTACTTCAGCATCTCTAAAACACTCTTTCATGACATAACGATACTGTAAAAATAAAAGAATATTTTAAAATTCATAACTATCACATATCATATCTGACAACAGACATATTCATACTACATGTACTAGTAACAAAAAAGGTAGCATTTTCGTATGCACAAAAAATTCTGTATACAGAGTTATTGCAAACAATCTTATTTCAAATTTCTTGGAACAAAAATAATGAAAAGAACACCTCATCTATGACTATAGAATGATTTTCTCTATCTTTAAGAGTGTAAAATAGCAGCCATACTGTTACAGTAAACTCCATAGACCTACCAGTGCAGACACTGCTGTTGTACCAGTTTGACTGTACCATCAGAAATGTTATATCTTGGTCTCATTCCCACTTTCAGTAAGAAAGACAAAATGGTGTGCTTGTATCTTAGCATATGATAAATGTCACACAAATGTCAATTTTTTGTTGGGATAGAATTTGGCTACAGAAATTTCTGCACGATTAATCTAAATAGTGTATAGCCTGCACAATATTTAAGACATTGAAACTATAGTAACATGCATTGCATGAAAAGAACTTACCACAAAGACTGGTACTTTCACAGTCTTCAAAAAATCTATGCACTCCTTTTGACATAGCACAGTTTATTTTGGCAAGCTTTTGAAAATTATTGCTGGTAGGTAGGGAGCTAAATGTCCGTATGTCTGGGTTATTGAACTACATGTTACTGAGCTGTAATCTTCTGGCAGGGGTGCACATTTTCCAAGAACTTCTTATGACAACTGAAACAAAAGAAATCAGTCAGACTTGATGAATGTTTAACAATAAAACATGATTTTTTTTCCTAGCGATAAATTAAATGCTTGTAAACAACATGTTTGTAAAACATGAATGCCCAGTAATATGGAAAACGTCTTTAACTATGAAAGGAACCATTTGGCATACATTCATCAACAGTTAAAAGTCTGAAGTGGATGACCGAGCTTTTTATTACAAGATGCTAGGCCCGAGCCTTTCCCAGTTATCGTCCTGAAACCATTCTAATATATTCCAAGTCATTGTGAATTGACCTTAGACCTACTGACCTTAAAATCAAAAGGGCCCATCTGCTAGTCATGACTGACCTCCACATCAAGTTTCAAGATCATGGCCCAAGTGTTCTAACGTTATCATCCGGATATCCGTTTTAATATTCCAGTTTACTATGACCTTGACCTACTGACCTCAAAAACACTTTGGGTCAATTGCTGGTCATGACCAATCTCAACATCAAGTTTCAAGATCCTAGGCCAAAGCGTTCTCGAGTTATCAGGAAACCACTTTGTAGACAGACAGTCAGACCCACATCTACAAACCAATATACCCCTCTTCTTTGAAGGGGGCATAAAAATCTGTCATATATAAACTTACCTCTCTGTCATAAATTCCACGGTTAGCTTGTTCTACTGAAACGCCACAACCCACAATGTCTGCAGCTTCTAATGTAAATTCTTTAGTCATACAAGTCATTATATTACCTATCCTGAAAGAAAGGTGGTAAAGTACTACAAAGCATTAGATTTTCTACAGACATTGATTATTTAACAACCTATACCATCTAAAAAAATCTTAGTTTTACTCACTGAATCGTTTCTGTAACAAAAGGAAGAAAATTTTATAATAAAACTTATTAGTAGAGATAATAGGCAAGTTTCCACACACTGTCCTTAGTCAATATACAGTGGAACCTGTCTAACACAAACCTGTTTGGACCAGAGGAATTGTTTGGATTAGTGTTCAGATTAGTGATTAAGTACTGTATATTTACATGCAAGTCTGATCCAAAGCTAATGTTATTCTCAGAACAACTGAGAAAAAATGAACTGGAAAATTATGTCATTACAGTATATACTTTTGAATTCTTGTATTTTTTCTGATTTAACTAGACCTATCACTAAATGTGATTAATACCCCCAAAGACTGCTTTATGAACTGAGGAAGTTCGTAATTATAGAATATCTTGCAAAAAAAACTAAAACAGAGAGAATACCTCCCAAAAAAACTAAAACAGATATTGTTCATGGCAATAACTCTGTAGTTTGTCAAGATATAGTTATTGTTCTTGTACACTGCACTTCCTCTCATTGTGCTGGACCATTGTATGAAGTTGTATTGAATTCTAACTAGTTGTTTTCAAGTAATGCTCTGGACAAGAAAAAGTAAAAATGGGCAATAACTCCAAAATAAGTCAAGATGGAGTTATGGTTCTTTTGCACTGCACTTCCTCTCATTGTGCTTGACCATTGTATGAAGTTGTCTTAAATTCCATCCAGTAGTTTTCAAGTTATGCTCTAAACAAGGGAAAGTAACAAAGGGCAATAACTCTGAAATTAGCCCAGATAGAGTGATGGTTCTTGTTCACTGCATTTCTTCTCAATGTACTTGACCAATGTATAAAGTTGTATTGAATTCCAACCAGTAGTTTTCAAGTTATGCTCTGGACAAGGAAAAGTAACAAAGGGCAATAACTCTGTAAATAGTCAAGATGGAGTTATGGTTCTTGTACACTGCACTTCCTCTCAATGATCTTGACCATTGTATGAAGTTGTATTGAATTCCAATCAGTAGTTTTCAAGTTATGCTCTGGACAAGGAAAAGTAACAAAAGGCAATAACTCTGTAAATAGTAAAGATGGAGTTATGGTTCTTGTACATTGCACTTCCTCTCAATGAGCTTGACCATTGTATGAAGTTGTATTGAATTCCAATCAGTAGCTTTCAAGTTATGCTCTGGACAAGGAAAAGTAACAAAGGGCAATAACTCTGTAATTGGTCAAGATAGAGTAATGGTTCTTGTACACTGCACTTTCTCTCATTGGGCTAGACCATTGTATGAATTGGTTTTGAATTTCAATGAGTAGTTTTCAAATTATGCTCCGGACAAGGAGAAGTAATAAAGGACAATAACTCTGTAATTAGTCAAGATAGAGTTATGGTTCTTGTATACTGCACTTCCTCTCAATGTCCTTGACCATTGTATGAAGTTGTATTGAATTCCAACTAGTAGTTTTCAAGTTATGCTCCGGACAAGGAAAATGCAACAGACCGCCCGTCCGACTGCCCGACCAACCACCGGTTGACTCCTATATACCCCCCTTAACTGCGTTTTGGGGGTATAAAAAGGTCTAATCTTTTGCCCTGTATTTGCACCTAAGACACCAGCATTTCTCCAATAATGCTGTTAAATTTGAATTTTTAAATATTTTAAATGCTTTTTGAGCAGTGTCATTCGGTATTTTTCATGCAATGTTTTTACAGAAGTTATCAATGCTAGGTGACATTTCACACCTTGCTGAATGATTGTGTATTGTCAAGATATTAGGGTCCAGTCTGTGTTTGGATCCAACAGGAAAATTTTCACATATTTATATGAGATTGGCCTCAAATACTCTTTTGGTTTTTTGACAAGACGGGTTTAAGATTGCAAAGGTATTTTTGCACAAGATAAAAATGGGGAATATTTGGGACCAAAGCGAATGTTCGCTTTCGAGAGTTTGCCTGAATAGAACAGTACAGATTAGAAAGGTCTCTGTACTTTATAATCAAAGCACTTGATAGTGCTGCAAAGTTTTAAGGTATATCATTCTACTGAACTTAGGACAACACTCAGTAAAAAGAAATAAGGGAGCAAGTAGGATTTGATCCAGGGCAAAACAGATCTTATATATTAGGACAAAGTTTAGCCACTGAGCTTCACAGACCTGCACAACCATGCATTATAAAGTTAATATCTGTAAATATAATACTACTCAGGGCTTTTCATCCTTATATAACAGAGGCCGATATTCGGCCACTTCCCAATCCAAAAATTTAGTATTTTTTTCCAACTGTGGCAGAGCAACTTCCCAAAATGCAAGGCTGCGTTTTTGGTACGTGGCATTCCCTGTTTGATATTATTTTTGTTTTTATGCTCACAACTGTGTTGTTTGTGCCGTGTGGCGGCCGTAAAAAGTCTCCCCGTACATTCAATCAATGTTGTTATATTTTCATCCTTCAGGGATTGTTATTCGTTCTAAACCCTCGGGGCTGCGTTTTTGGTACGTGGCATTCCCTGTTTGATATTATTATTATTATTATTTTTTTTTTTTTTTTTTCCCAAAAGTTTGTTTACACTTTATTATTTGCGGAGGTATCGATTTTTTGTCGCACTATAACGTAACAGCGCACAGTACCGCCAATGGCGCCCAAAACTTAATTTTGGTGCTATAACCTTTCAGTTGGCAAATTTTAGTGGCGCCAACAAAATAAACTCCGCAATTTCGCTATGTCAATCAAAAATCGATCATTGTCTGTTGACTAGTATGCGAAAGTAGGCGGAACTAATAAGATGCTACCTGATAACGAGTAGGTGGCCTTCTTGGTCGTTATCAAAGGTGTTAATTCATAAACAATCATAAAACAAAATATGATAGACCTCGGCGAATTTATAATATGTTGTTTGTAACCCGGTCACCAAATTTAATTAGCGGTGCTTGGTTGACACGGCTCCGTGTATTGTAATTCACTAGCACTTCGGGTGATCAAAACACAACTCACGTGTAGGGGTCAACCCGTTTTTCCAATAATCGTGTGTCATTTTGGCATTGTTTTTTTTGGACAGAATTTATATCATTGACATACATGTTGCAATTTCAATTTGCAAATTGTTCTGGACATAATTTTTTCCTCTACATAAATATCTTTGGCAATATTATTCGGCACCTTCTTAATCTTCAGTATTTGTTAATACTTATTTAATTCTTATTTTAAACCATTCAACATACTTTTGGACAAATTTTGTTTTATTAAAAACTGTTTAAATCACGATAATCAAAAAGTATAAGTTTACGAAAATCAGTTCACGTAAATGCGAGGTCGCAAAAAATATGTCACACAGGAAATGCGAACTGTTATTTTTATATGAGCTCATGGTGATGCAGAACACGAACAGAAAAATATGATATGCAAGCTAAGAGTATATGAACTCTATGACATGTGCCTCAACCATTGAAAGCCTCACATTGGCTCCTGAAAATGTTGTTTGATCCTTGAAAATTAACAAAAATGTTTGAAATAATTTTGTATCATTTAGATCTACATACAGTTTTTGCTATCTGATCATGCTATCAAATCTTAACTAAAAGTGGTATGACTTGATCCTCTCTCCTCCAGAGTGTTCTGTAGGCTTTGAAGACTAGTAGCCAACTTTAAGGCCATTGGCACAAACTTTTTCTGATTGGCGAATTTGTTGGAACAAACTAAAATTGACCCAGAGGTAATTTACCAGTCTAATCCATTATGTCCTGGGCCTGTATTTTAGTCTGTGTCTCAGGGGAGGTAAATTTATTCCGACTTCTGGCTGACTTTGACAATGTCGCATAACAGAAAATATTATTGTAAATCTGTTAAACGCATAGAATTGAAAGAAAATCGGCACTCATCATTCGACTGCGTGTTAAAAAACGTAAAATTGGTAATGGTTTCACAGAGGAAACGACCACCAAGGAGGTACCTACTATTTCCAACTGTAGTTCAAACACAACCGAGAAGGTCCCTACTCAGCCTCAAGCTAATGTCTCCAACTATGTTCCCCCTCCCAAAGAGATACCTAATGTTAGTGTTGACATTGCTATGCCTAATTGTGATGCTCAGCCTGTTGACAATGCTTCTGTTGAAAATACTTGTTACTATTCAAATTTATACACTAGTACATGTATCAATCTTTCAATGAAAGCTTTTTTTTCCAAAATGGACTTTTATCGGGCATAAATTTCCCAAATTGAAAGGCCAAGGCCTCTTCCCAATTTCCTGATGAAAAGCCCTGCTACTGTGTGAGAAATATTTATAATAGTCTCATTTTCAATTTGCGAAGTGCAATAAAACCATAATTGTTGTTTGCAAGTCACTTTTGCTATATTTTTTTCAGAACTATTTTCAATGCGGATGCATTAAAAAAGGGTGCAATTGTTTTGGAAAATAAATTGATGTTAGAAACAGCAATAAGAGCCTTCATTAGGTTACTTTTGTTGGCACAAATGTTGCTAAGAAGTACATACGTAAAAACATCTAATGCTGAGTTAAGTTTAAATGGATAATCTCCACCTTCAACAAGTTTTCTGGCTATGATCTTCCCACAAGGCCTATTGCTTGGAAAAATCTTGTGGATCACAGGAGCATTGCTGTCATCATCTTCTTTAATGTTCGCATGGCACATCCATTTCTAACGACCGATTGCAGCTGGATTTGACTGAATCTATGTATTAAGCACAGAATCAACCTCTACTTTGATTAAAATTTTGATTATTAAAGATTGCACAGTTAGTATTTTTGAGAAATGAAGTCTACAAAGATACTGCTGAAGACAAAATATAAAAAATTATAAAAAATTCTAAGTACAATATACATTGTATAATCTCCATGATGGCTCTATATTGATATTTTTGGACTAGCTACCCTTGTCACTCTGGCACAGAGAACTGGCATATGCATATATATAGATGGTTCCTTACCTGGCTATGTGTCAAACTTTCACACACATCAGGTGGAGCACAAAATAACAAATAAAGTATCTTATTCCATGATGTTTCAATGTGTGTCTCTTTTCCATACAAGCTGAAGGCTCTCAGACATACAGCTTTAATTCTTGAAGGAATATCATATTGCACCAATGTCATAGAAGCTGCTCTCCAATCTTCCCAAGACAACCAACCAGTGAAGCTCTGTTTACCCTGCAAATTGCAAACACAGTATCAAAATGTACATCCACTCTACAGACTCTTCATGGATAAAGTTGCTTAAGTTTTCTGAAATATAGGTATAGTTGAACCTGTCTTAAGCAACCACACAGGGGATGTTTAATTGTGGTCTCTTAAGACGGGTGGTCTCTTTACTCAGGAGTCAGGATAGACTTGAAATATTTGCTTGAAATCACAAGAGAAGGAATCTTATGTGGTCACATAGGTCAGGATGTTGCTTAGCTCAGGTGGTCGCAGGGACAGGTCTGACTGTACCAATAAAATATGAAAACTTACTTTTTCAAGGGAATCTCAACAGTTCAGTTAAATGATAGCAGAAGATAAGGCTGATATTATGAGTATGTTATAAATTGTTCAGTAACTGCAGGCAAACAGTTTTCAAAATAAAATGTGGACCAATCTGTTACACTGTGAAGATGTAAATTTACACTTCATTACTACATTTTTCCTTTCATTTGCGATAGAGGCAAGAACTTATTTCAACTTTTTTAAAGATTTGTTCACAACACAAATACTGTCAAACAAAGTTTCATAAAAACCAATATTCTTGACAATTGCAACAGTCAAGAACTTTGTTTTAAGAACAATTTTAACAAGACCTATCACTAACTGAGATTAATACCCCCGCAAGACTGCTTTGTCAACTGAAGAAGTTATTAATGACAGAATACTTTGTAAAAAAACTGAGATAGAGTTATGGTTCTTGTACAGTGCACTTTCTCGCATTGTGCTTGACCATTGCATGAAGTTGTATTGAATTCCAAGCAATAATTAAGTTTTCAATTTATGCTCCTGACAAGGAAAAGTAACAAAGGGCAATAACTCTGTAATTGGTCAAGATAGAGTAATGGTTTTGGTACATTGCATTTTCTCTCATTGTCCCTGACTTGTTTCTGGGGTATAATTATGCATTCCATGTAGTTAAAGCCATTGTACAACTCTAGGAACTATTCTTTGAACAGTGAAGTTAGAAACCAAGGTTAGGTCAAAGAGACTCACCTCTTCATCCAACAAATCATAACTTATATCTTTTTCAAACATTTTTTTAGTCACATTGTGATTTACATCTAATCTGAAAATAGAACAAAATGTGGAAAATCCGTAACTGACTAGATACTATCACAAAGAATTGCAGCCTCAAGACTATTGACTTGCTGATTTTCCAAAATGTCAATTTACTTTATAAATGTATTACATATAAAAACACAAGTAATCACTCAACATTGTAACCTACTTAAAACTTCAGTAAAAGCACAAACAAAAGATCACTTGTGAAGCTGAGAAATGCGACAAATACAAAGCCTTACTGACTGGACAAACATTTAACTCATAAAGTAGACATTTAAGTACTAAAAGCAACAATACAGAACTTCTATAATTTAAGTTCTTTCAATGGCATGTACATGTCAATACTTTCAAACAGACAAAAGTGTGGCATGGCAGTTATTTCTTTATAAATCCAAATGCATCTGTGCTACATGTAATTAATGATATTTACAAACTGAGTATGTATTTCTTAGACATAGGAGTTATATAGACTCACATCAAATTGAAAACTGACAGAGGCAATTCTTTGTAGATGTGAGATGGCACCACATATACAACAGCTGGTCCAAGAAATTCTACATCCTCAATTGTAAGATACTTCAGCCCACCTTTTCTATTTACGATTTCACTTCCTATTGCTGTAACAACTGGTCCAAAATGTTCATTTGGCTCATTCTTATAGAAAAACAAGAGGGCCAAGATGGCCCTATATCGCTCACCTTGGTACAAGTCCACTTGGAAGATCACTTGATAATGTTATATACCAAATAAGTTTTCCTATATACGCCTTTGTAAAACAAATGATCCCCCCCCGGGCAAGGTCAATTTTGACCCCAGGGGCATAATTTGAACAAACTTTAAAGAGGTCTACTAGGCAATGCAACATGCTAAATATCTAAGCTCTAGGCCTTGTGGTTTCAGAGAAGAAGATTTTTAAAGTTTTTACTATATATTCCTATGCAAAACTAAGTGACCCCCGGTGCGGGGTCAATTTTGACCCGGGGGTCATAATTTGAACAATATTGGTAGAGGTCCACTAGCCAATGCTACATGCCAAATATCTAAGCTCTAGGCCTTGTGGTTTCAGAGAAGAAGATTTTTAAAGTTTTTACTATATAAGCCTATGTAAAACTAAGTGACCCCCGGTGCGGGGTCAATTTTGATCCGGGGCTCATAATTTGAACAATCTTGGTAGAGGTCTACTAGCCAATGCTACATGCCAAATATCTAAGCTCTAGGCCTTGTGGTTTCAGAGAAGAAGATTTTTTAAGTTTTTCCTATATATTCCTATGCAAAACTAAGTGACCCCCAGGGCGGGGTCAATTTTGACCCGAGGCTCATAATTTGAACAATATTGGTAGAGGTCCACTAGCCAATGCTACATGCCAAATATCTAAGCTCTAGGCCCTGTGGTTTCAGAGAAGAAGATTTTTTAAGTTTTTCCTATATATTCCTATGCAAAACTAAGTGACCCCCGGTGCGGGGTCAATTTTAACCCGGGGGTCATAATTTGAACAATCTTGGTAGAGGTCTACTAAACAATGCTACATGCCAAATATCTTAGCTCTAGGCCTTGTGGTTTCAGAGAAGAAGATTTTTAAAGTTTTCCCTATATATTCCTATGCAAAAACTAAGGGCCCACCCCCCGCGGGGTCAATTTTAACCCGGGGGTCATAATTTGAACAATCTTGGTAGAGGTCCACTAGACAATGCTACATGCCAAATATCTAAGCTCTAGGCCTTGTGGTTTCAGAGAAGAAGATTTTTAAAGTTTTTCCTATTTTTTGCCATAGCAACCAGAGTTCTGCATGGAATGGAATTCTTTGAACAATTTTGGTAGAGCTTCATGCAAGGAACATTCCTGCATAGTTTTATCAACATTGGCCTAGAGGTTTCAGAGGAGATGTCATTTGAATCAAAATGTTGACGGACGACGGACGACGGACAATCATCGATCAGAAAAGCTCACCCTGGCATAGCCAGGTGAGCTAAAAAGAACTCACTGACAGAGATGGCAGAAAATAACAGAATCATTGCAAGTTTTCAAATGATATCAATCATTTAAGATGACAACCAACCAATATATAAGCAGCACAAAAAATAGTCTTATAGTATATTGTTTAATAGGGTATATGCATGCACATATGCTGAAAAACACTTTACATTTGTATATCACAATTCAAAGGAAGTGTCCATCCTGAGAATCTAATTTAAATTAAATAAACAAATAATTTTGAAATTCAAACCTTACAATTTAAACATTAGATGACAAACTGTTGACTATGTATGTGTTTTACTTTTTTTAATAGCGCAACAATTTCTTAGGTTCATTTGTATATTCCTTTCAGGTTACTACTATTTCAGGGGTCGAATTTAGCAATATTTTCTACTTGCAAAATGAGGAAGTCAACTTGCATTTTCTTTGCATATCTTTATAATAATATACAATGTATGATACTTTAGAACACTGTATGTCTTATGACATAAAACATAGTCATAACTGCATGAAACAATTTTAACATGCCTCTTGTTATAAACTTCACAAAATACGAGAGTTGGCAGTTGGCCTAAGACCTGTTATGAGAATGTGACAAATTTATCCATACTCGGTAAGCATTCACAGAGGGGTGCACTGCATGTACATTTGACCTTGCTTATAACCACGTGGACACGCTAACCAATCGTATTTGCTTGTTATAAATACGTATCTAATTAAAGGCACAGAAAAACTGGAGCAGAGACCTAAAAAGGTTTTTACGGTAAACGTCATCAATTACTGCAGCTGGCACTTGTCACGCACGCGCAGAAGGGATGAAAAATGTGTAAACTTCAGGGACACAGTCTTATAAAGAAAACGTTAACTACATGATCTGGAAAAAACTCACTTGCAAATAAATGCGAGTTCAAGTAATTTCTCCTCGTTGTATTGAATTTTAACTCGCAATTTGTGAGCATGCGAGCTTAAATTCGAACCCTGTATTAGATATGTCTCATGAAAAATAAATAACTTTCACTACTTACTGGTACTCCCCAGCCTTCTCTTACTGCCCTCAACATTAATCTCTTCAGGGTGATAAGGTCTAATCCACTAAGCACCTCATACACTATCTCTGTATCACCAGCTGAGCCCACTATCCATTCACGGGCTTCATATGAAGTTAGGTTGGAAATCTGGAAATCGACCCAGACTAAAAACAATCTAAATCACCATCAAAGATTTTTTTGTTCTCAAGCTGAACTGCATCCCTAAATCTTGCATCCAGCTCGAGTCGTTTTACTGGCATTAATGGAGATCTTGAAAATTGTATATTTTTATAGTACATACATGCAGAATAAAATTAAAGTTGTAAAAGAATGTCATTCAACAAACAGAATCAATTTTTTTTAGTGTTTTTCAATACCCATTAAAAGTTTCTACAGGTATTCTAATCATACTAAGAAGTTCTTACTGTAAAGCTGTCACTATCCAGACAGTCACCTGCACCATTCTTGTATTCAGTTTCCCATGTTTTACTGAAACAAAGAATACCTCCCAATTATTGTATATGTACAAAGTGTATCCTGTACAAATAATTATTATATGAATGTGATTGCCAACATTGTTCTGAAAATTGAATGATTTTACCAGCCTCTGCTTTAAATATATCTACCTTGATTTAGACCAATTTACTTCTAGTTTACTGTCTGTAATCACAAGCACAACAGATTGTAACAGCGTTTTTGTCCCCTGGTCAAATATATGTAGCAATTATCAGGAATATTGCACATAATTACAATCATTATCATAAATGATCACTTTCAACATTTTGAAAAAGATAAAGTAGTTGATACTTTAAGAGGAACAGAAATGTGAAGCGTTTTATGATTCCATAACTGTTACATAGTGAAGTAACTTTAGCGAGAAAACATTTAACCAGTGTAGGATTTGAACCCATGCCTTTCTGCTTGCAAGTCAGATGCCCTTACCACTGAGCTAACCGGGCTTCTAGATATTCAGAAGCCTAGGATCACTACAATATTATGTGCAAAAGGTTTCATAACGTAACAAAGCTCATAATTGCCTCTCATTCAACCTCTTGTGAAACTGCCTTCACTACACTCTTCCCCACTTTATTTTTGAAGGTTTTTACCATACAGTGGAACTTTTATACTGTGGAACTGTATAACTGTTGTGCGGGCCATCGATGATTGCCCTGCAAATACCGCATACTCCCTGATTCACTAAGAACAGTCCACTAACCTTGTAAACCCACAACTGTCTGTTTTTAACCTCGTCTCCAATGAAGTAACTTTAGTGAGAAAACATTTACCCAATGTAGGATTCAAACCCACAACCTTCTGCTTGCAAGTCAGATGCTCTAA